>CM033644.1:106772143-106935071 GCA_019512145.1 Engystomops pustulosus | reverse complement strand
TTCAGTTTTTAACAGTGAAACATCCCAGAATACCTACCTTTTATATGCTTCTAAAGGTCCACAAATCCATGACCTGCCTCCCTGGAAGACCGATTGTGTCAGGGATTAGTGGCCTTTGTGAAAAAGCATGTATGTATATTGACCACTTTCTTCAACCTTTGGTACAACTGCATTTCTACATAAGGGAATCCACTGACTTCATATATAAAATAAGTACTATGGAACTACCAGAGGACATTTGGATTGTGACCCCTGACGTGGAGTCACTATACACCAATATTCCACATTGTGAATATGAGATGTACTTGAAAGAGGCCAAATGGCTTACAATTATGGTATAATAAAAAAATTTACAGTTTACACTTTAATTTTGAAAATGTTGAACCCGAGGGCTAGGGGTAGAGGACGAGGGCGTGGACGTGGGCGTCCAGCTACTGCAGGGGTCAGAGGCCGTGGTCCTGGGCGGGGTGAGACACCACCTGCTGATGAGGGAGCAGGGGAACACCGCAGAGCTACACTCCCTAGGTTCATGTCTCAAGTTACTGGGACTCGTGGTAGAGCACTGTTGAGGCCAGAACAATGCGAACAGGTGATGTCGTGGATTGCGGACAATGCTTCTAGCCATTTGTCCACCAGTCAGTCTTCCACGCAGTCCACCCATGTCACCGAAATCAGCACTCCTCCACCTCAGCCTCCTTCCCCACAGTCTGCCCCCTCCCAGGAAAATTTGGTATTTGAACCTGCATACTCTGAGGAACTGTTTTCTGGACCCTTTCCAAAGTCACAAACCACTTTTCCGGTTGCTGCTGAGCTCTTTTCCGATGCCCATGTTTTCCACCAGTCGCAGTCTGTGGGTGATGATGACATTGTTAAAATAGTGGAAGAAGTGTGCAAAGAGGTGTTGGACGATGAGGAGACACGATTGTCAGACAGTGGTGAAGTTGTTGTCAGGGCAGGAAGTCCGAGGGGGGAGCAGACTGAGGGATCGGAGGATGATGAGGTGACAGACCCAAGCTGGGTTGATAGGCCGGGTGAACACAGTGCTTCTGTCTCCATTGCTACCTCCACACGTCATCTCCATAGCTGCCTCCAAAAGTCGTCCATATAGCTGCCTCCATACATCGTCCCCTTATCAAACGAGCTGTGTCAAGCAGAATTTTGGGTTGTTTTCATGGCTTCCACATCAAACTTGTTAACTTTGTCGCCACCCTGCTGTGTTATCCACAAAATATACTGGCAAACTTTTATCATTTACCGATATTATTTCAGCGCTTCTTGCGCATCTGTTTACATTCCCCTCACCCGCCAAGCTATATGATTTGCACATGAAGTCCAAGGGTCTGGGTGTATGATTTCTCCCTATTGGGTAAGTGAGCACCCAGGGACGGGGGGTATTTAAAGGACTCTGATGACCATTTAGGTACTTACCGAATGTGGGGTACCTTCCCCCTCACACTATGACATTTTTTCCTCTGACTACACCACTTGGTATTTATATGAATAAATACATTTACTTTTAGCATTATTACCTTTTTGTGATGTGTTATGTTTGCACCTAGTGAGGATACAATAGGATATGGTTGCATCTCTTAGTGATGTTTACACAATAAAGATCATATTTAACCCCTTACTTTATAATTTTACTCAGTTTTATTGCTGTTTTAACTCCTATCATTTAGTGATGGTCTGTGTAAGATTCCAGAGTGTGAGCGGGAACTCTCTAAGCAGACACATTATGATCCCTGTAGTGCTGTGAGATAAATTGTGTGGTGACAATGTGGTTATATTATCAGGGTACAAGTTTATATTTACTTACATTTACTTTCTTAACATTGTACTAGTATCTGACACATAGGGGCAGATTTATCAAGTGTCTGAATGTCAGAATATTTCTAGTTGCCCATGGCAACCAATCACAGCTCCCCTTTAAACTATTCATAAGCACTGGTAGAATGAAAGCTGAGCTATGATTGGTTGCTATGGGCAACTGGAAATATTCTGATTTTCAGACACTTGATAAATCTGCCCCATAGAGATGAGAAAGATCAGAGATGAGATGATGATATCCAAGAGATACATTTTACACACAATGACAGCCAGTTCTGCTACATATATGCTGTACCACACTATCCCCCTCCCTGGATAAAGAACTTAACTGCTTGTAGCTCTCCTTGCCGGCAGGAAATCAGTGTGTGTGAGCTCCTCCTGGAATGCAGTCGTAAGACAAGATGGCTGCTGACCCTAAAGTCAGAAGATCCAGGGTCAGAAACCAGGGGCAACTGAAATTGTGTACACCAGGAATGATAGAAACAGGGTGGAATTATATCTGTGAAATGCTGTATTTTTGTTAATAATAGTGAATTAGAGAATGTGTAATTTTGTTTAAGAAACTTCTCTTCATGGGAATACCCCTTTAAGAAGGATTGTCATTATCAGATATTGAATTGTTGTCAGGGTTTTTATTGTATAGACTTATCGAGGTCATATACATAGGTCTTTTTTATGTACTTTTTTTCTACTTTTTAAATTACTAAGATACTTGTTGTGTGCTACATGGATTTTCTAAAATAAATAAAGTGTTTTTGTATCAAATGCCTATGGACACTCTCTTTGTTTTTTTAAATTTTTTGGATTACACTTTTTGTGTTGGCCACTATATTTACAAGATTTAATATTTTTTGGTACTATATATTACCTAGTTGTGTAGATCTTTTTGAGAGTTTTGCTCTCAGCGGCATGATGATGTATTCACGGCCATGCCACGCCATACGTACAGTGAACACAGGCATGCAGAGCATGGGGACAAACTCGATAGTGTTACTGAATCAGATTTATGTGTGTCTCTCCCGCTTTTAGCAAACTTACATTCATGATTTAGAAAAAACAGCACAAAGTCAGTCTCTCAAACAAAAAATACAATTAGTTTAGCTATGACTTTCAGCCTCATATCCTGATACAAAAGAGATGTTAAAACAATAGTTGGCACAAAAGTTAGGCCTCATTCACATGATCATCGTAGGGATATTTATCCGGACAAAAATATACATCCCCATAGAGGGCTATTGAGACCACATACCACACCATAGACGGGGAAAATATATAGCATGCTCTATGTTAATGGGCTGAAGGGTAGGTCACTGGTTGTGCACCCTATGTGAAAAAATGGGACGTCAGAAAGGCGCTGGTCATCAAGGTTAAGAGGTTTCCTTTTATCAAAATAGTTTTTGACAACGCGTTTTGGCACTCCAACGAGTGCTTCCTCAGGTCTGGGCTTGTGTGTCGGAGAAGCACAACAACCTACCTGAGGAAGCACCGTGGAGTGCGAAACGCGTTGTCCAAAATATCTTGAATAAAAGGAAACTCTTAACCCTGATGACCACGCCTTCTGACTTCCATTTTACACAAGGGTGGCACAACCAGGACCTACCTCGCACCCATTGCTTACGCCCTTGTTACCCACCTTGGGGGCGAGGGTGGGACGCGGCAGCGGTTACTTGTCACATATGTCCTGACCCAGCGTTGTGCCTGTCTCTAGCACAACCAGCAAAGGTGAGTACCGAATCTCACCCAAGAGCACCTCTTCCTCAAGAACACCCCCAAACTAACCAAGGATAATCTCGCACTAGGTAGCGCTGTTTCTCTCTGTCCCCATCCCTTTTTCTCTGCATATCCACAATGCTCTATGTTTAATTGTATGTACGGGCGTATGTACAGCACTGTTTCCTATGGAGAGGGGAGGGGTGAGCATACTTTAATGTGAATGTAGCCTTAGTCTATATTATTTCAGCTATCCAACAATCTGGTTCTTTATATTGCTCAGTACAGAAGGTTTTAGACCAGGCTTTATGTCTTGTTAGCATACTTTCTTGGCATCATAGATCAGACAACGCAAAGCATTCTCTCAATCACTTACATTTAATAGTTGTAAAACAGACGGTACACTTATCTGGTGTCTTGTGGTAGAACTTTCCTCCTGGATCCACTCCTTCTTTAGCTTCCTGGAGTTGCCAAGTCTCTCCCACTTTCACTAAAAGAACACGGCATCTCCAAATACAGGATTAAAGGAGATCTGCGGACAGAGCATATCATCATCTTTGGCACCTTCTTGTCTAGATGTCCAATAGTTGCTCCCACCTAACACGGAAATCCATGCAGCTTCCTCTTTACAAGACAGCATAGAAGTTGATATCCCCAATGACTGCTTTCAAGGGTCTCAGGAAAGTAGACACTGTAAATAGCAGCATGTACTGGTGTCTCTCACCCGCCAGCATCAACGGTGACCAGTAAACCAAACAGACTATCAGCTGTGATTTCCGTTGCGTCTCATATGGACTGGTGGCCTGGTTGCTGATACTTTATGACTGACACTCTACATGCACAGTCAGTCACTGCAGTACTAATCACACACAGGCAGATTTGAGATTTGGCAAATCACAGGTAATACCGTATATACTCGAGTATAAGCCGAGTTTTTCAACACAAAAAAATGTGCTGAAAAACGTCCCCTCGGCTTATACACGAGTCATCCTCTGGCTTTGTTATCACTAGTCAATCAATCTAAATAAACAAAATATTAAAATAATAAACTTAATGACTCACCTCGTGGCCCCGAGGTGCGCGCTGCTCCCCCCCGATGTCCGCGGGCTGTCTTCAGTGCTTTCCCGGGCTATCTTCTTTCTGTCTTTGCGGGGGCGCGCGCATGTTTTTCCCCGTGGGCGGCGCCTAGTATGACTAGGGTCAAGCATTAACGGCGAGTCATACCTAGGGCTCCTGCTAGGACGATTTATGGAGAGCGCGCCTGATAAAAAAGAAGATATGCGGAGCACTGAAGCGCCTCGCTGACATCGGGGGCAAGCAGCGCTGCACATCGGGGCCCCCGAGGTGAGTATATATATTATTTTTTAAGAAATGCTGGCTGGGTCTGTATACTACTGGGAGCAAGCTGGTACTACAGGGTAGGCTATATTCTACTGGGGCAGCTGGGGGTGATTCTATACTATGGGGCGGCTGTATACTACTAGGGACAGCTGTATACTATTAGGGCAAGGCCTGTATACTACTGGGGCCAAGCTTTATACTACTTGGTGCAAGGCTGGATAACTACTGGGGGCAGCTGGGGTGACTCTATGACTACTGAGGGTTCCAGCTGTATAAGCTAACTTGGGACCGGCTGTATACTACTGGGTGTGTCAAGCTGTATACTCTGGGGGGCATGCGTAACACTTGGGGACAAGCTGTTAATACTACTGTGGGGCGCTAGTCGTATACTAACTACTGGGGCATATGGCAGTAGTACTAAATTTTGGGCAGGCTGTATACTCTGGGGCAGGGCAGTGGGTCTGTATACTCTGTTGCATTCTGTATACACTATATGGGTGCAATCTGTATACTACTGGGGGGTAATGCTGGGCTTGCTTTAATAATATGTCTGTGTGGCCAGCTGGCTAGCGTATACTACTAGGGGTCTGTTGGCTATATAATGGTGGCGGGGCGGTCTGTGACCAATGCATGTTTCCCCCGTCCCACCCCGGCTTAGACTTCGAGTCCGAATAAGGTTTTCCTTTCCTGCCTTCCTTTCCCCTTTCCCCATTTGTTGTGGTAAATTAGGGGTCTTGGCTTATACTCTGGGTCGGCATATACTAGAGTATATACATATGTTTTTTTTTTTTTTTCATTTTCAGTGTAGAACTCCTGACACTTCTCTCCCCGCCAGACCAGCGTAAACTTTCGGAAATTTCCACCCATTCCCTAATCTTTTGTTTAACACCTTCACCACTTTGCCCTGAAAATCACACATTCGGCCTGAAGTAAGTTTTCCTGTCAACACACGTGATCTAATAATACATACCTCTATTAGTCGACGATGTATGCTGAGGGCGTCTGCTTATGTTACAATGGCGACTGTGAACCTGTAGTTTGTTTTATTAGCAGCACACTGTTTGCACATATTTTTGATTCGAGTAACAGTATTACTGTACTTTGAGGGTTATTTCAGATGTACCGTGTGAAAGATGAGCTGATAAAAGATAGAAGATTGTTACACAATACCCTTTGACTCGCATACATTGTAGATCAATGATGCTGCATTAATATATACGGTTTTTAATCTGTGGCCCAGATGTTTTAATATCAGGGTCCGTTATTTGGCTGATCTGGGCATCGGGTGAGGCCTGGAAGAGTTTTTTTTTAATGAAGTCCCAAAGAGGTGACTCCTGGCTCGCTGCATCAGAGACCCCCTGCACTCTGCCTTGGAGTCTTCCTTCCTCGGGCAGCATGGGCTTGGCTTTAATGCATCGGTGCCATCTTGAATAAGCCGCGCTGGGTGATTGACTTTGTTGAGGTATTTTCTTGTGGCTGCTAAGTGCCCTTCCCCACTTCCAAGATCCTGGGATGTCAGTTCTTTTAATTTTGCCCATTTTAGAACTGGTACAAGCGGTTTTGACGCCCCAGTCGTAGAAAATACCTCAAGGAATTTCTATTTGTCCATTGCTGGCCTTATCTTTTTTTTTTTTGCTTGTCATCAGAAAAATAATTCTTTAACAACTCAGCAGACTTTAACTGATTTACAGGTTTGATCTACAATTCCTCAATTGCATTATTAATCTATAAAAAAATATACTATGAGCCCACTATTGAGAATATATTGCGGTGCATTCCTTGATTATTGTAATACATATAGATGGAGGAATTTATTTATTTTGCACAGGCTGGCACTAGAACCGTACTAAAAGGGTTAAAGCTCCCAATACGCGAAGCTTGTTATTTTTTTGCACCCACAAATGCGAGCAAAACATTTAAAAATAGAGTTCCGCCATAAACTGGTTGCTTCATTCACCACAGCGCCATAATTAATGGTCCCCCAACAAGTGGAGAGTGTCGGAAACACACCAATTCATTGTGTGCCAACACCCCCAAATAAATTCAGGTGCAAGAGGGCAGAGAGGTAAAAAATTTTCAGTTTGAAAGGCCCATAATAATTCCCCCATAGTTCTTGTGTCAAAGGAATTTGACTCCAAACACACCAAGATTGTAATCTGCCTGCATCATTGTGAGAAATTAACTGGATTTCCACATATCGTTTATTATTGTCTATCCCTTATACAATTTCCAACATCAATTCCAGTTAGATGACTGCTCATAGGTGGTTGTGCACCCATCACCAGCTAGAACACTTGTATTCCCTTACTCGCTTCTTCTCTGTCCCCAGTGTTACCCAATGTTTCTCCCACATAACACTCGGATGGAAGGGTAGTTGCCCAGGCAGATAGAATACTCATGGGGCTTGGACACAGACTTGTGGCATCAACAACTCATCGCAATACAACTTAAATTGGGAATTTCCTGAACAGCCATAAATAAATAGTGTATTCCCTAGACAATGCTTCCAGAGATTAGCATGCTTCCTGAATGTGGTAGACCTTTTTAAAATGCTCAACAAAGAAAGAAAGCATTGATTGATATATTTGCAGTGGTAATTGAAAATACACAACAAGAAAGTAAGATCTTTCGAGTGGTCTACAAAAGTCAAATAAATATTACTAATCTGTGAATGTTTTAATTACAAGAAGATCAAGATTTTAAAGAATAAACTTAAGAACCCCTTACAAAAGCGATGAATAACTAATGAAACATAGAACTGTTCCTTAGGGAGCTAGAGTAGCTCCTGGTCTTCCTTTGGGGTTTGATGATTTTACAATGTAAATACTATAAGCAATAGAGGAAGAATTACATGTATTGAGAGTGTGTCCAACAAGTCTGAATACACAAGCACAGTACTGAAGATTTTGAAAAAGGTATCAGGGTAATATCCCAAAGGAATGTGCAAAAGTATTTGCTTGCTTTTATGTCCAGCACCAAAGAAAAAAAATCATTCATGTAAGACAAAAGTTTTTACACTAAAGGTAGTGCAATACATCAAGCTGACCTTACTCTTTATAAGAATGGTTCAGGAGCAGCATACAAAGGAAATTCTGTTAAGTATGAGAACAGTATGCTATGACAACAGGAGCCAGTTACTTTAGGATTTAAAGATTGAAGATGGTCAGAGAATTGGGGCAGTCTCAGTGTTTGTGAGGAATCGCATAAGTCGAGTATTACTCCGCTGAATAAGATTGGCCGAAGACTGAACTATGGAAATAAAAAGATAACGACATGCGAATTCTTTATAGATTACGAATTCCCCAAAAATTGAGGGACTGTGCTAAGCTGCTCTGCCCCGCTATTTATCTAAATTAATTAAAAAAAATTATACCTGGGCATGCTCTACCCTTAACTAGAGCCGAAAGAGGAATAGTTTTTTTGACGAAAAGCCTATTTTTGCCCCAACTCCTTTATGTGATAAGCAATTGTCCTTGCTGGCTAGATAAAGTGTTCGGATCTATAAGGGCCTTTAATAAATAAATGGATATGGGTAAGAAAGAAGGTTCGTATCAACAGAGTTACTAATTAGGATAAGGAAAGGAGGTTTAGCTATACCACATCCGTTTCCACTACTTTTTTGGCAGCAGCAGATTCATTTACTTTTTGGAAAAAAGAGACGTAATCTTCCTGCTTTGATGAGTGGTTAAGGAAGTATGACTCCCTCTGCTTTCTTTAATGGAGTCGTGACAATTAATTAACAAATAGGTTACGGAAAATCCCGCTTATAAGACTCTTGGTTGAACCAGCGGGGCAAATTCCGGAAAAATTTTGGGAGTTAAAGTAACTTTTGATTACACCTCTAATGGGGGATCTAACTTGCCTGAAAGGGAAAATGAGAAACAATAGGTTTCTGGATAAGAGAAAGGAATTAGTATAGTGGTCACAGATAGGAAAGGAAGGGATAGGGGGCCACTTTCAATGGTGGAGAAATCAAGGGCTTCTCAGGGATAAGTTGATTTTAGATATAGGCAATCTCCACCGCGTTAGGGGTGAAAAGAATCAAATTATTTGCCAAAACACTAATTGGAACATGTTATTGCACATTGGATTTGTCACAAAAAAAATCTAGCCAGAATTATATCACTTTATAAAGATTGTTGATCCCGAATTCTTACTCACATGTTAGTCAGGAGCGAAATGGTTAAAGAGATGGGGATATCACCGAAGAACAATGAAAGAATATATAAGAATGTTTTTTAGGTGTTTCTGTGACTTAAATCATAGTTTATACACATGAATAGTTTGTATAGGGTCATTATGTCCAGCCTATGGTTCTAAATGGCTTAAAATGATTCACTTGTTTTTACGGGTGTATCAGGGAGAACCAGATTAAAACCATTGTTTTATGGGGTATAGAGATAGAAACTATTGGAACCAGTACTTGGAAACATAAAGGTGCAATTAGGGGTAGCAAAATATCGTCGAACTGCATGCTTTGGATTACTGGGAGTACACAGAACGAAGATATAGGAACTGGAAAGGAAGGGAGATCTGTAGGAAACTTATATTTATAGCTAAGATTAATTAGTTATCAAACACTGGGAAAGATGACAACCTCCTAGGTTTAAGAATGGGCAATTATTAGAAAAATAAAATTAACGAGTGTGTCATATGAGAGAACGTATAGAGAGGACTACGCTGAAATGGTCTGGGAACAATGGAGTATCGAACCTGATTTCGCAAAACACAAGTGGTAAAATCACCCTGAAACTAAAGATGGGGAAAACCCGCCTTGCACGGTCTTCGAGTGTAGTAGGAACCAGCACAGTGACGTGGGGTGATGGGTTGATGGAAGCGGAGGTTCTATACCCTGTTTGTCATTGTTTTAAGTTTGTGGATGTATAAGTGTTACGTCAATGTATAAATTGTGAATTACCTTTTTGCTAAAAACTTTATTGTCCACAAAACAAAACACATTGCAATACACAGACGTGGTAGACAGTTTTTGCCAATGTTCTAATTATTAAAATCATCTGAAGTCACGACATAGACTGGCCACATGCAGTACCACGAGAAAATTTAGAAATTGTAATGCGGGCTCACTCTGTAAACCATTAAAGGGGGTTATTCCCATCTGGGCATTTCACATTCATTGCTTCATTTCCATATTAAACTTTCTTAAATTGGATGTTATTAACATGTTTCTGTTGAAGATAATTTCTCAAATTTAGTCATGTTGTCCCTTAGAACAAGATACTTCCACCTAGGTACGACCACACCCCACACTCTGGCAGTGTGGCCAGATGTGGTATTGAGCCCCTTCCGACCACTGGATTCAGCTTTCATTACACAGGATTGCTGTGGTACCACAGTAACTACTGGACTTTCACTCTACACAGACCCTTCGGTTTCTTTGTGCAATCCCTCCACAAGGTGGCCATATCCAAGGACTAGTCTTGTTTCTAAGGCACCATATCACTCACCAATTTAATAGAATTATCTTCGCCACAGGAACATTTTTTAATAACATCTACTAGTTACGAATGTTTTATATATATAGAACTGACATAATAAACGTAAATATTCATAATTACCTTAAGGTATCCCCAGCGTCCAAAAATTCCTGATTATTACGAAAATATAAGAAACTATTTCACTGCGTTAACATAACCCCGGAACTGAAAAACGCGCCAAAGTCGAAAATGGGGCAACTTTTTTTCATTTGAAAAAAATATATAAAAAGTTGATCAAAGGTTTGGACGTCAAACTGCACAGTGACAACGCATTGAAAGTTGCACAAATGACATCACCCCATTTTTCTTAACACGAAGTAATAAAAAAGTTGGCAACAATGGCAAGAAGATGGCAAAATCAAAACTTTTTTTTGTGCAGTATGTTTATTTTTTGTACATAATGAAAATCTTTAAACCTACAAAAATTTATCTCCTCTTGATTACACCGACCCAAAAATAAAGTGAACAGTTGTTTGGGGCGCACATGAAATCCTTAAAATCCAAGCCCACAAGAAAACGACCCACAGGCATTTTTCCACCCATTTTCACTGCATTTTTGGAATTTTTCCCTCTTCTTAGTCACAGCCTGGGTTATTAAATACTGTCACTACAAGGTGCAATGTTTAATAAGCAGAAAACAGCCATCACAGGCTCTTTTCAATGGCCAAATACAAAAGTTTATAGATTGATATGTTGAAGATGGGGAGTGAAAAAATGAACTGAAAAACAAAAAAGGGCCACGGCGTTAAGGGTTAAAGTGAACTTATTAACTATTTGTGTAAATCACCTTTGTGTCCTGTAAACACCTGACAGCTGAGAAATAATTGAGGTTGTGTTATTTTAAAAATGATTAACAAATATTATGGACTTTCTAATAGGTGGAGTTATATCAAGATGGCCACCACTGTACAACTACAAGGCTCCTGATCTTTAATATCTCAGACTCCCCCCCTCCCCCCTCCCTCTTCTGCCTCTGCTTCACCCGCTGATTATGGTAACACTAGTAATGATGACTACTGCCCATCCTACAGACATTTCCTCAACACTTGGCCGTACTGATGCATGCCACCAACAGCTACGCCGAAACTAGTAATTAATCACATACCTGGCCCATGCAGATTCAGACTTGATTGGACATTTGACCAGCGGCCATCTTTTGGTCTGTGTCTTCTGCTCTGCTCTGCACTGAGAACATCAATGGACTGATTATAGGGCCAGTAGCATTTTATTTTTCAGTACATGTATGTCACACATTTTCGGCTAACAAGCAAATACTATTAGCTTATATTTTAAGGACCCCTTTGTAGCTGAATTATGGCCTATTCCTGGAATACCCCTTTAATCTTTAAATCTTTACCTCCTTTCCTTATCTCTGTGCTGTGTACAGGACTTCATATACACTGCTCCCTGCAGAGAATGAAGTAGAAAGAAAGGGCACGGTAAAGGTTTGTTCCATAGTATTATTATAGACTATTAAACGTTTTATAGAGGTACAATTATTAGGAGTGGAATTCGAGCCAGTAACTTTTCCACACTTTGGGGTACAGACCATGTACAGGCTGACATATTAATTTATCGATTTGTGACCAATATACTGTTACAAATCATATTTTATTGAAATAGTCATGGATGTAAAAATGTGAAAATGTAGCGATTCGGCAACATTTGTATGCTATTTTCTGGTTACTGTGTTCACAGCCGGGAATACTCTTTTTTTATAGTTTTGGATAAATGGGCATTTATGGGACATGGCAATTACTTTTATTTCAGAACCCTCTAGGGTCCTTTAAAGCCTGCATGGTATCATTGCTCATACGAAATACTGCAATACTGCTGTAAATATTAAATTTACTGCTATTGTTTGCTCTATCACTATCCACGGCAGCCTCTGAGCCTCTATGAGACTTTAGCGGCCATTGCAACAATCCAGCCTTCATGACTATCCACAGGGTGAAGAGTTGCCATCCAAGATGCACAACACCCACAGCAGCCTGGTTAAACATGTTCACTTGCCCGCGTTTGGTGCATTTATAGGCGGTTTCAGCGCGTAAACAGCTGACACCTCTGGTTTGGAGAGACCTCAGCCTGTGAGCTCTTTCCATACACCCCTGCAGTACCAGGATTAGGTAGTAATAGTGCTATTCATATGCTTATAGGGGTCACTCTTCCCACATCAGAACATAATCCAACCATTCATCATTAATCGTAGAAGCAATTAAATAAGTGGAAACATTCTATTATGGCAACATGTGTTTGGTCTTATTCTTTAGCCAAAGCATCTTTATATCATATGATAAGTGCTAAAACTCAAAAAATGGAAATTCAAATCCTGAGGAGGTCCAAGGTTCAGTGTAGACCCCCCAGCCTGCTGATACTTTTTCCTTGATAAAATCCTGTGGGTTTAGTCAAATCTGGAGAGCAATAAATCGTAGTAAGGACGCTGTTTGATTCGCTACAGTTTCAGACGGCTTGGTATACGGTCAAGATTGCTATTCACTTTTCACTGAAGCAATGATGATTTCTTTTCCGAACGATCTCATACAATGTAATTTATGACTCTTGTCTGTCAATTGAATAAATCCACCTAAAAACAAACATGTTACATCCTGGTGGATTTCTCACACACCTATTACTTTTACCGAAATGTGCTATGCTGTGTTGATGTGTCAGATCTGTTAAGAAGCATATTTTTTACCCCTACATAGCTTGTCTTCAAAACCAGATTGCATGACCTTAAAGAATTCTGCACGATCAGGAAGGTCTGCTTGATATCATTCTTGTAATATACTGTTCTAAATATGCCATAATAGGTCAGTGATACGGAATGGATACAAAGTGTATATGGGATCTAGTTTAAAACAATACCTTTTTTAAGTTGCATAACTTATCGGATAAATAAGCTCAACTTCTAGCAACCATTCACACTAGCTCAGTTTCTATTTTGCCATAATTATTCAGACTATGAGCTCAAGATTTGATTGATGCGATAGGCAATGGGAATAGACAGTTTATATGTTGAGGTATATGAGTTCATATGCAAATGATAGATGAGGTAATATGCAGTTCATTATGTGGAGTTTTCTGAGATAATATTAGAGACTATATTCTCCATTTCTTCGATGCTCATACGACTGCACTCACTCCAGTCAATTCAGAGCTGCCGCTCTTCCTTGCTGATTATTCTTACTCCAGTCACATCCAGAGCTTCAATCATCTTCTAAGTCTCTACCGTTAGATAATCTCCAGATGTTGTACCTGGATTACAATTTGCCATAATCACTCTTAGCATAATGTACTTTGTTTGACGGTAGCTGTTTCAGTTAGGATACTTACTATTCTGTTGGTACTCACAGTGAATAAATATTGTTTTTAGCACATGCGGGGGTTATTAACTGGCACATGGTTCCCCCGCATATGATGTTCTTCACGCCCCTTCGGATATATCAGAGGCGCTGGTCTCTTGTTTCTGGGTGAGTGGTTGTGCCTGATTGGCATTCTATGGCGCCTTCTAACCTCAGGGCTGAGTGCAGGCTACAGCAGGAGAGGCAGGAACCCCTCATGCGATTTTCACTCCACTGCCATGCCCCGAGGCCTTTATCCTTCTATCGATTGAACCTAGCCATGCTCTAACACACACATATTACTGACCTTCTCTACACACCTTACTGACACATGCGCCTACACCACACACATTACTGACACATCCCTAACACACAGCATTACTGACACAATGTCCTAAACACACCAATGTGACACATGCCCTACATACAACCCATTACTGACACATGCCCTATAACACATTACTGAACCACATGCCCTACACACACAATTACTGACACAGCCCTAACACACACACTTACTGACACATGCCCTACACACACATCACTGACACATGCGTCTACACACACACATTCCGACAACATGTCTACACCACACATTACTGACACAGTCCTAACACACACATTACTGACACATGTCCTACACACACTTACTGACACATGCCCTACAACCCCTTTACTGACCATCCCTACATACACATTACTGACACATGCCCTACACCCACATACTGCACATTGCCCTACCACACCACGTACACATGTCCTACACACACATTCTGACACATGTCCTCCCAACACATACTGATACAGATGCCTACACACATTACTGACACATGCACTATACACATTACTAGACGCATGCCCTACACACACCATGTACTGACACATTCCCTAACACATCACATTACGACCATGCCCGACAGCACACACATCCATGACCCATGCCTACACCCACACTACTGGGACACATGTCCTACACCCACACTTACTGACACATGTCCTACACACAAGGACGGCACATCCCGACACACATTACTGACACCTGCCCTACATACCATTACTGCACATGCCATTCCTACACACACTTACTGACACATCCCTACACACACATCACTGACACATTCCCTACACCCATTCTGAAAACAGCCCTACACACCAATCACTGACACTGCCCTACACACATTACTTACCCAGCTCTAAACAGCACACATTACTGACCAGCACTACCCACAACATTACTGACACAGGCCCTACAAACATTCGACACATGGCTCTACCCACCATTCTGACACATGCCCTAACACACACATTACTGAACAGCCCTACACACTTACCTGACAGCCGTTCCCTACAAACATTACTGACACGGCCCTACCTACACCTTACTGACACATGCCCTACATAACACAGACTGACACATGCTCACACAGCACATTAACTGACACCTCCCTAGCACAGACACCATTACTGACCATGCCCTACAAACACACATTCTGACACAGTCCTACTCTATACATTTACTGACGACATCTTACTAATACCGTAAACTGACACATCTCTAAACTGACACATTCACTGACACCTGCTCTACACATAACATTAAACTGAACTGACACAACAATCCGTACACCATAGTACTCGACACATGCTTTTTCTTATACATTACTGACACATGCTCACACACCATTACTGACAACATGCTTTAGCTTATCATTACTGACACAGCTCTACACGACAATTACGACACTGCTTTATTTAGATACATTACTGCAATCCCTACCGGGCCACTCTGACATGAATGACTTGAGCAGCTCACTTAAAGGCGGCAGATTCCCGAAGCCGATTGGACAGCCCTGGCGGTGGAATGTCAGTGATCGGGGCGCCCATTGCGCGTCCAATCACCCACATGAAATTAATTGCACCCTTTGTCGTTAAGAACACAACACGATAAGTACATAGCGTGCTACTTGGGGGGGGGGGGGGGTCACGCATACTGGGGTGATGGGGGCTGTGCCTTCTGTGGGTTGGGTCTGTTGGAATACTACTGGGGGTTTCGCTTTGTATACTGAGGGGGCTGTTGCATACTCTAGGGCTTTGGGCTCTGCAATACTGGGGTAGCCTGTTGCATATTGGGAGGGATGGCTAATTGGGGGTGCTGTGTCATTACTGGTGGTCGGGGCTGTGCATTCTGGGGTGGTGCCATCATTGGGGTGTGACTGTGCTATACTGGGGGGGCGTGCATCCTGGGGATGCTGTGCCCTCTCTGGGGAGGCATTGCTCTGTCTAGTGTTTATGGGAATTTGTCTATAGGGTCTGGATTTTAATAAACTGAAGTGAACCAATATTGAAGTAAATGCATATACTGACTTGACCTACTTGTGTGTATGTATAATGGGGACTGTTATAAATAAATTGAGGGAACTGTATAAAATAAAACAGTGGGTGAGGGGATTAGAGTTGCAGAGATAACCGGCCAGAGAAATCGTAAGAAGTCCTCTTCTCTGAGGGCAGATCATCCAACTTTAAGTAACAGATACTAGATCATGAATGTCATTATGTCTGTCTCATTGACTAGTGTGGCAGGTTCATCTATGGGTGCAAGGGGCAGCCTTTCAATTTTCGCCTCAGGCAGCACAATGCTAGAAATTGCCTTTCTACACACACATTACTGACCATCCCCCTAGTATGGATCAGGCGCCCCATTATAGCCAGTCACCTCTCCAGTATATCGGCCAGCCCCCCGGTATATAGCAGACAGCTCCCCCAGTATACACCAGCCCCCTGTATATACACCGCCGGTATGCTCCAGCCAGTCCCGCAGTATCAGCCAGCCATCCCTTTCTACTACAGGCATTCCCTTCCCACAGTAAATAGCATCAGCCCACCCAGTATATAGGCCGTGCTGCCCACCCAGTAGTATAGCCACCAGCCATATATCGCCCAACCCCCCTATAAATAGCCAGACAGCCCCCCCCCACTTGCAGATTTAACGGCCAGCACACCGATGATGTTGCGCTGGCCACTATCCGGGCGTCCGCAAAAAAAGGCCGGCGTCTCCAGCATTTCCGCCGAGATATTCGTGCTATTGTCAATGAAAACTGTTTCCCTGTGCTCTCGTGCTTGTGTTTTCATTCCGTTGTTAAACCCGGGACCTGTTCTTGAACTTTGCTCCCCTCTGCCGCTGCTAGCCCTGACCTCCTACTCTGGTCCCGGGACCTTGGATCCATTGCGCCTGCCTTGCCACCTGGCCTGTCCACTACGAGCTGCCTGCTGATATCTGTAGCTCTAACCTTGTCTACCACCGCGCAATTGGGTTCCTGTGGAACGCTCGGGTAGTAACACGCCGCACAAACCAACACTGCTTTGCAGTGGCCCGCTGAGACAGGTCCACTTGATCTCTTGTCCCAGGTCTGGCTATACCACATCATGCCGGGTGGTCCAGGGGTTCACTACCCCAGAACCTGACTTGTCACCTTCTCATATTACATCGCATGCAACGTAGTACTGAATAGATAATCAATAGTCTTCGCAGGTCAGCTGCAATTTGACTCGAATACATGATCTATGTGTCCCTGACTGCAGAAGCTTAAAGAACAAATGGTTATTGACTGTTGTTCCTCACAAAAGAAGAATGTACACTGGTTTCGTTTTTTGAATTAACACTTTACATTGTATTGGCGGTAGCTGGCAGTTGTATAACTCCTCATTTTGCTCTTTTTCCATTAACCTAATAAAATATGGTTGCCGTGGAGTAGGAAATCAGTAACCACCTGCTGGTGTTCATGAGGTATAAATGATATTTGCTTAGCTTGCCTTAAATGTATTCATAAACCCTTCACATCCATCTTTTTCACGCAACCTAGAGTACTGTAATAGCACTTATAGTAGCCAGATATTTTTCAATCTTGACAGAAGAGCTTATTTTTAGGCCCTTCCAAACTGTTTAACCAAAATGTAAAATAGCTGGTGCTTTGTCTGATATGGAAAGAAACACTTTTTCATACCTTCGCTTTACATTAACCATCAAGATGCACTGGGCCTCGAGGACTGTTTTGGAAAAGGCAATCAAACGATGATAAATATTTTTTTTACTTGCTTAAAGTTCACTTTCTATTTTTTTGGGTTCAGCTTTGTTTATACCTGTTTCCTGGGGATCAGCAAAAAGTTTTGTGAAGACATTCGCACGTACATTCCTGGAAGCAAAGACACCACCCTAATGGTTTACAATTAACAAGTTGGAAACCTCAAATCGCTGCTGTTTACTTCCTTAAATATTCAGATCGAGCAAAGATTCAATCAATTTTGGCACTCTGACATTGGCGAAAACAATACAGCATAAATGGTTTGCTTAATTTGTGAAAAGTGTGTTTTTTTAAACGCAATTTGACAATGTAGTTTGATAAAACCCTTTTTTCCCCTCCGAAACCTGGCCTGCTCTGTTAGGACTAACTGTTATATCCCATTTTACTAGACTGCTCCACTTAATTTATATGGACATCCAGACAGCACTCACTTTTTAATTGATTGTTTTGAGGAAAGTCTGCAATTTTGGCGGCGCGTCATGTTCAATATTTGGTTTGGGAAATATTACGAGAGCATATTTGTAATTTTGCTGTGAGACTTCAGAAGTCGGCAGACAATTATAATCTGTAATACAATCAAGAGTCATTGAGTTTTAGTGTTTATAGGCACTGTTTTTTACTTTCTCTCTCAATCACAATCCCTGATAGCTGCGTTAGAGATGTTTATTAATTTGTGTTATAGTGAAGGGGTTATTAAAATGGTTGGGTATTAGCACAAGGGATTCTTCATAGTGGAAGTACAGAATGGACCTTTTATATGGATGTTAGATCCATTTCAGGCTAAAATGTTTGAGAAATGAAATGCTTTGGCTAAATTAGACCTTTCCTGTTCTAATTTTCTTGCTTATAGTGGGTGCATATCGCCCTCAGGCGTTTCCAATTTTGTTTTTAAATGAGCGGACTTACAATTTTGTCTGGTGTTGTTATATGTGATATTGAGTACCCCTGCAGCCCGATCACATACCAACATAGCTGGCTCCCACATTTACTGTATAGCGCTAGCTTCCGTGCTATGCAGGGAGAACCGCTTCTACATTCTTCCTAGGAAAGGGTTAGTTAAATCTCATTTTTCCAGGGGCCACTCAGCGGTGTGGTTGCCATCATACGGGAACGAATGTCATTTTCTTAGGCTGTTAAATGTTCATCTCCTGCTGTTTAGTATTTACCTTTTACATGGCGTTACAAATCAGCCCACGACAATTGAATATATTATTCAAGGACATCTACCACTACCACGAGCATGTCAGGAGGTGTCCCTTCTGCAGGATGCAATCTTCTTTGAGCTTCTTGCCCTTTTTTAAGAGAAAAAGGGTTGAAAAGTATGCAAATGAGCCTGAGGCTCGCGGTTTCCTTTTCTCATGGTTGGTTAAGATAAACCTTAATCCGCCTCTCCGGTTTATTTTCATAATTTTTAAGCTTTTCGCTTTTCTCTGTGCACTCATGTCACAGCTTGGATACAATGGCAGTACGATCAACTGTCTGGCTACAAAAATAGAGCTGACTATTATACTGGGTCACAAACAAGGAGCCCTAACACTGACACGTTCCCTAAGCTACCATTAGGCCATCAATCTCTTTAGTGGTTTTTTTTACTGTAACACAGCAGCTGAGTACCTCTCATTCATCACTACCATCAACCAACCAATAAGCAGTTGTACTATACAATTCTTAAAGGGTTTGTCCCAGGTTTTATGGTACTCTGGACAACCCTGGAGGGGGGGCTGACAAAATAAAATAACTCATGCTGAACTCCTTCAGGTGCCCTCATTGTCCCACGCGCCATCCATGGTCCGGCCCGTGCTGTTTACAGAGGGCCGGACACTATCCGCTCCAGACTACTTCTTCCCTGCTTTGCACTTGCTGGCTAAAGCCCTGGCAAGCGGATGGGTGTGCTGCGTCCAGGCCGCAGAGTATTCGAGCAGAGTGGCCCTGCCTTTGTAAACAACACAGGGGCATGTGCACCTTGCAGGGACACGGGGGGGGCTCCGGCACAAGTTTTATTTTTTCTCTACAACCCCCCCCCCCCCCAGGGCCCCTCTGAAAATCTTTAATAAATGAATTAATACTCTTTCACAGGCCCATGATATATCAGAGCGCTGTACAAATAAGGTACATGTACAAGTAATAAAATAAATATTATATGTAATAACAAGTCCTAGAACAACAGGAATAAAGGCCCTGCTTGCAAAGACTGGCACATTCTATGAAAGACCGTCCTCCACCATGCGCGGACTACTGGACACGGGAATGGTAGGCAACGTCACACAATATGACCAAGTATCATAATCTTACAAGTGTCTACCATCTCCTTTCTTTCAATGCACACCCATTAATTGTCTATAAGAGTCAGCCTTAGGGCAGATTTAGAACCTAAAATAAGGTATTACAAGATCCCCTAGGTAATGGGGGCTCTATGTTTTCCATAGTACAGACACTTTCATGTGGCAATACGGTGTTTAAATTTGTCTTCCTAAATTTGAGAGGTGCCAACAATGCTGTGCATTTCTTATTATTTTCATATCTGTATGCTTTAGTAATCAACCTGTGAATTCAGAATTCCACAGATTCGTTGTAAATAGCCTGATTCATTTTCATGTCCTGGATCTACATTCATGTGTTCCTTCCCCCTTATCTCGTGCCGGCTAATTGTGTTAAGTTCTATTTTATGCTAAAATCCCCTTTAAAATCTATGGGATGTTATTGCAAGTGTGAATGAAATCATGAGTCAATTCGCCCATTTATCAAAAACAGTGCAAATTGCAGCTAAGTAGCACACAGTCTGCATTACCCTTAAGGACTTAATGCAATAATGTTTTTCATTCTTTCTGTGTACAGAGCTTTGTTAGGCTTATTTCTGCGTACAAATTTTACTTTGTCATGGACAAACATTTATTATTCAGGCTGTGTACTGGGTGTAATCGGTAATGGGCTCATCACTTTTTTTAAATGCCGCCCTCGTCACCCGCCATCCCTCAATCGGCAAGGTTCAATACCGTGCCCTCTTCATACAGTCCTCCGGCAACCTCTGTGCTGTACATGTATGGCATGGAGCCGAAGGTTTATATGGCACACCTGCACTGCTCTGGAAGTAGCATCAACTGTTATTTTGGTCCGCACCGATAACACAGAGCGAAACAATTCTGTCGGTCGCGGCAAAAATATCATTGTGACGCACGTATGACGTTGGCCCCATAACACCCCTTTAACGTTTCTTTTCTAGTGCAAAGTCCCACAACACTGGCGCAAAAGGCCGTTAATAGTTGTGGGCCAATGTATTCCACACCTGCTAAACGAAGGGATCTTTCCCTAGGGGTGGAGGTTCAGCTTCATTGGCTCCTTACATTTTGTTCTGTGGTGCCTGTTTTCTACGATTTATTTTCTTTGCGTGTCCGCAAAAAAAATGAAGGTTCAACATTGGTTTTGAAAACATCGACCGGGTTTTCATCCTTCTCAGTTAAAAAAAATGATGTTTCATTAGTCTTTTTTTGCGGACCTAAGACTGCTATTGCCCTCCTGAGCACATAGTGAAAAAACATTTTGCTAAATGTTTGCCACAACACTGATCAGTGAAAATACAGCCAATGTGGAAAACAATCCATAGAAATCATAGCTTTTGTTGGAGCATCCGTGAAATCACTGAATCACGGAGGTGAAAAAAAAGACATGTGAACTAGCCCTAAATCACGACACACCTCAATTAACTGCAATTTTCAGCATTTTAATCCCATCAATTAAAAACCGGAAAAAGTACTTATACTGTGCAACCGTGTTTAACTAGATATATTCAGTACTGATCATTTATCTGGTCATTCTTTTAACCATATGTTTCTAAGTTTTTTTTAAGGCATATGGAATGCCCTATCAGGAGTACACCTCCATGCCTTTAATTAGTTCTCTGCTGTCTGCGACTAATCCAACTTTCCAAGGTTCAATTAAGTCAACAAATAAGCACCCTTCCCAAATAACCTCTTCCAAATAAATCTCACACACAGAATTCCTGTGGCAAATAGTTAGGCCTTAGGGAAATAGGTTACAGCCTGTTGTCAAAGTCAACATTGGCACTAGGTTGGCGGCTGGCTGGAGCGTAATATAAAATTCCGTTGGTGGTATTTCGCAGGCTCTGGCAGATGAAGTGAATGAATTTTTTAAAAACAAAGCACAGTACAATGTATTTAGGCTAAATAGCAATTTAAGACAGTAAAAGCCACAGTAATTACCTGTAGTTTAGAAGCCCTTTTTTGGCTTTTCTCATAGTTTTCACTAGCCAAATCCTTCAAAGTTTATTAATCACTGTTAAAGGTCTATAACTATGGCGATATTTATTGTGTTCCATTAAGTTCCTGGTATTATCTCCCAGACAAACCAGAACATGGGAATACATGCTTCATCATTTTCTAAATATTTCTGGTGTGTAATTTATCATTATTGAGATGTGCTTCTTTTAAAGTGCCAACTGTACAGAGTTAGAAGGGAATCCAATATTATCTAATACAATTTGCCTACATTGAGCTCATCATGCACACTAATTTAAACCGCTGTTATACTAAAACCTGTTGAGCAGAAATCAGGTACTTTCACACTAATAGTGACCCCAACTAGCAGGGAAGCATACAATTTTAGTGCAGTTTCCTGTTACCAGTTAATTTGGGATCATAGGGGTCATTTATTATACGTAAGAGTGTTCACGGAACTGCTTTGTTTTTTTTTTTCGGTTCTGCGCACATATTGGTAATTTGGGGGGCAAAATTGTGCACCAGCTTGGGAATCCAACAGATTTCTGGCTGTCCTATTCTCATACTTGCTTGTGGTGCAATTAATGGCCACAAAAAGAGAGCAGCTAAAAGAAAGTCTAGGAGTTCTAAACCTTTTTAGTCTGTGCGCCAATTCCTTCCTTCCCAGAGTCACAAACCACTTGTCCGGTTGCTGCTGAGCTCTTTCCCGATGTCCAGGTTTTCCACCGGTCGCAGTCTGTGGGTCATGATGACATTGTTAACATAGTGGAAGAAGTGTGTAAAGAGGTGTCGGACGATGAGGAGACACGGTTGTCAGACAGTGGTGAAGTTGTTGTCAGGGCAGGAAGTCCGAGGGGGGAGCAGACTGAGGGATCGGAGGATGATGAGGTGACAGACCCAAGCTGGGTTGATAGGCCGGGTGAACACAGTGCTTCTGAGACGGAGGCGAGTCCTCGACGAGAACAGGTTGGAAGAGGCAGTGGTGGGATCAGACGGAGAGGCAGGGCCAGAGCTGGTGCATCAGCGCCAAAGGTTTCACGTAGTGAAGCTCCCGTGGCGAGGGCTAGATTTTCGGAAGTCTGGAGGTTCTTTAAAGAAACACCGGATGACCGACGGACTGTGGTGTACAACCTGTGCCACACCAGGATCAGCAGGGGTTCCACCACTACTAGCTTAACCACCACCAGTATGCGCAGGCATATGAATGATAAACACCCCACTCTATGGAACCAAGGCCGTTCACCTCCGGCCGGACACACCACTGCTCTTTCCCATATGTCATCTGCTGCCTCTGCTAGTCACCTCCCATGCGAAAACCACACCTTCGCCTCCACAATCCTCCACAGCATCCACCAATGTCTCCATGCGCAGCATACAGCTCTCTATACCCCAGGCGCTGGAGCGCAAGAGGAAATACAGTGCAACTAACCCACACACCCAAGCCCTTAACGTCCACATCTCCAAATTACTCAGCCTGGAGATGCTACCCTATAGGCTGGTAGAGATTGAGGCCTTTCGCAACCTCATGGCGGCAGCCGCCCCTCGGTATTTGGTCCCCAGCCGCCACTACTTTTCCAGATGTGCCGTCCCAGCCCTGCACCAGCACGTGTCAGACAACATCATCCGTGCCCTGACCAAAGCCGTTTCTGACAAGGTCCACCTGACCACGGACACGTGGTCGAGTGCTGCCGGGCAGGGCCACTATGTATCGCTGACGGCACATTGGGTTAACTTGGTGGAGGCTGTGACCGAGTGTGACCCTGGGGCTGGTCAATACTGCCGACGCCGAGGATTGCGGGGCCTACGTCGGTCCAGGTCTCTCAGGCCTACTATGCCTCCTCCCACCCCTCCTCCACCTCCTCCTCAGAATTACCATCCGTGGGCATGTTGCCATCAGTCGGTAGCTCTAGGCAGAGCAGCAGTGCTGTCGCTAACGAAGGTGCTGATTTGCTCACGAAGGTGCGCCGCATCTGTGCGCATTTCAAGAAGTCCAACACAGATGCTGCCACTCTCAGGGCAGTGCAGTGCCGCCTCCAACTGCCCGCTCACCGACTGTTGTGCGACGTGCCCATTAGGTGGAATTCAACATTAACCATGTTATCCAGAGTTTACCAGCAGCGCAGAGCGATTGTAGACTGACCTCTGGCCGGGCACACCACTGCTCCTTCCCCTGTGTCATCTGCTGCCTCTGCTAGTCAGCCCCCTGCCCAGGACCCCGGCCCAAACATCTCCCGTGCGAAAACCACACCTTCGCCTCCAAGATCCTCCACAGCATCCACCAATGTCTCCATGCGCAGCGTTCAGCTCTCCATACCCCAGACGCTGGATCGCAAGAGGAAGTACAGTGCAACCCACCCACACACCCAAGCCCTCAATGTCCACATCTCCAAATTACTTAGCCTGGAGATGCTGCCCTATAAGCTGGTAGAGACCGAGGCCTTTCGCAACCTCATGGCGGTGGCCGCCCCTCGGTATTCGGTCCCCAGCCGCCAATACTTTTCCCGATGTGCCGTCCCAGCCCTGCACCAGCACGTGTCAGACAACATCATCCGTGCCCTGACCAACGCCGTTTCTGACAAGGTCCACCTGACCACAGACACGTGGACGAGTGCTGCCGGGCAGGGCCACTATATATTGCTGACGGCACATTGGGTTTACTTGGTGGAGGCTGGGACCGAGTCTGACCCTGGGGCTGCTCATATACTGCCGACGCCGAGGATTTCTGGGCCTACCTCGGTCCAGGTCTCTCAGGCCTACAATGCCTGCTCCTCCTCCCACCCCTCCTCCACAACTCCGAATTACCATCCGTGGGCATGGCGCCATCAGACGGTAGCTCTAGGCACAGCAGCAGTGCCGTCGCTAAGTAACAGCAGGCGGTGCTCAAACTGCTCAGCCTATGCGATAAAAGGCACACCGCCCAAGAGCTATTACAGGGCATCACGGCACAGACTGATCTGTGGCTGGCACCGCTGAACCTGAAGCCAGGCATGGTTGTGTGTGACAACGGCCGTAACCTGGTGGCGCTCTGCATCGGCAGACAAACTGGTCCCATGTGCTACACTCATAGTTCAGCGGCTTCTAAGACATACACCCAATCTGTTCTGAGTTGGCTCACGAAGGTGCGCCGCATCTGTGCCGCATTTCCGGAAGTCCAGCACAGATGCTGCCCACTCTCGGGCACAGCGCGGCACGCCTCCAACTGCCCGCTCACGAAGGTTGTGGCAACATGCCCACGAGGTGGATTCACATGAACCAGTTATCCAGAGTTTACCAGCAGTGCAGAGCGATTTTGTGACTGCCAGATGTCAACTTCCACCAGAACTGGTAGTCAGGTCAGTCAGCTTCCTCAAGTCTACAATGAGGAGTGGATGTCTGATATCTGTCAGGTGCTGAGTAACTTTGAGGAGTCAACACAGATGGTCAGTGGTGATGCCACCATCATCAGCCTCACCATCCCGCTGCTTGGCCTGGTGAAAAACTCTCTGGTTAGCATGAAGTCAGAAGCTTTGCGCTCGTCACAAGAGACGGGGGAAGAAGATTCCCTTGTTGATAGCCAAAGCACCCTCAGGTCTTTTTCTTAGCACATATCGGAGGAGGTGGAGGAGGAGGAGGAGGAAGAGGAGGAGAATGTTGGCGAAACAGAAGAGAAAGCATTGCTCAGTCATTCACTGTTCAGCGTGTATGGGCAGAAGAAGAGGAGTTGGAGGAGTTGGAGGAGGAAATGCCAGTGAGGGGTGTGAATTCTTGCGAGTTTGGACTCTGGCACATATGGCAGATTTCATACTAGGCTGCCTATCCCGTGACCCTCGCGTTCAAAGAATTCATTCCAGCACCGATTACTGGGTATTCAAAAGCAAAATTCCACCACCTAATACAAGCAAAATCTTTCCACTCTCATCCCTGGAGAGGAAAGGAGTGTGAGAATGCATGAATACCAGCAGGCCCTGGTGCACAAGCTGAAACAGTATTTCCCTTCTGACAGCGCTAGCGGCAGAGGGCGTACTTCTCTGGGACGAATAGCGAGGGAGAGTAGGAGAACAGGCAGCTTGTCCAGCACTGGTAGGGGTACGCTTTACAAGGCCTTTGCCAGTTTTATGTTACCCCAGCAAGACACTGTCACCTGTCCCCAGTCTCGGCAGAGTAGGGCTGATATTTACAGAAAGATGGTGAGGGAGTACGTAGCTGACCATACCATCGTCCTAAATGATCACACAGCTCCCTACAACACTGGGTTTCAAAGCCTGGACATGCGGACGAAATGGCGCTTGTACGCCTTGGCGGAGGTTCTTGCCTGCCCTGCCCGCTGCGCTGTTGTTCTTGAGCAGGTTTTTTCAGTGCAGACTGGTGACATCATCACCGATACGCGTACACGCTTGTCGACTGACAGTCGCTGACAGGCTTACCTATCAGATGAAAATAGAAACGCTGGATTTCTCAGGATTCCATTCTCCACCAGGTGAAAGAAGCTCAACCGGTGAATAATGTATCATCCTCCTCCTCATTTCCTCCTTCTCCTCCTCTTTGTACACTAAAGCAGAGGAAACTGGCTAGCTATAGTACTCTATGTATTTAATTTTTCTGGAGGGCCACCTACCCGGTCCTCTGTTTTAAACAATTTTTGGGAGTGCCACAAACAGGTACTCTATGCATTTAATTTTTCTGGAGGGCCACCCACCCGGTCCTCTGGTTTGAAAACTTTTTTGGACTGCCACATACAGGCACTATCCAAATTTAATTGTCTCCATAGCAGCCCCCACACGTCGTCTTTATAGCTGCCTCCACACGTTGTCTCCATTGCTACCTCCACACATCATCTCCATATCTGCCTCCCAAAGTCGCCCATATAGCTGCCTCCATATATCTTTCCCTTAACAAACGAGCTGTGTCAGGCAGAATTTGGGGATGTTTTCATGGCTTCCACATCAAACTTGTTAACTTTGTCGCCACCCTGCTGTGTTATCCACAAAATATACTGGCAAACTTTTATCATTTATCGATATTATTTCAGCGCTTCTTGCACATCTGTTTACATTCCCCTCACCCACCATAACCAAGCCAATTGCTTATAAGAACAGTACTACACTTGATCTTATACAAAAGGTTCTTAG
Organism: Engystomops pustulosus; assembly: GCA_019512145.1. NCBI lineage: Eukaryota > Metazoa > Chordata > Amphibia > Anura > Leptodactylidae > Engystomops > Engystomops pustulosus. The sequence goes on along the minus strand of CM033644.1, from coordinate 106,907,938 downwards.
AAGTGCTGTTTGTAGCCCCCACCTGCTTTAAAAATTATACTTTTTTCAAAGTAAACGCTTCTGGCCCCCAGGCCCATTTTGGGTGGGGAGGAGCCGAGAGACAGGGGCTTGGACAGGCGAAAGCTCGTCTGGCAGCGGACCGCCAGCTCCATCCCAAGATTAGGCAGCCTCAAAGGCATCCATGCATACTGCCCCTGCTGTTTCCTGTCCATTTCGCCTCCACGATCCTCCACAGCGTCCACCAATGTCTCCATGCGCAACTTTCAACTGTCTATACCCCAGACGCTGGAGCACGAGAGGATATACAGCACATCATCCCCTTATCAAACGAGCTGTGTCAGGCAGAATTTTCAGGTGTTTCACCAGATACATAATGGAACTCGGCGCATCTGTCGCCGCCATGCTGGAGACCTGAAGTTTCAATCATAGCAGCGCAATATGGATGCCCCATACTGTCGCTCTTAATCATGGAAGTCGTCTCCATGGCTGCCTTCACATGTCGTCCCCTTATCAAACGAGCTGTCAGGCTCATTTTTCGGGTGTTTTACCAGATACGTTATGGAACTTGGTCACTATGTTGCCACCATGCTGTGTTATCGACTAAATATACCGTAGGAAATCATTTCAACGCTTCTTGCTCACCTCCTTTGGTTCCTCTCTGCCGCCTTAACCAGGCAAAATACTGATACATACAGTGCTACACGTTATCCTCGCCAAAAGGAATTTTTAAAATTGGTTTGAAGCCTGAGTCCATTTGGAGTATGTTGCCATGCCACTCTCTACCCTGCCGCTGCCTTCGCTTGCCGTCCCCTATAGTGTCAGGGTCAATTATCGGGTGTTTTAGATGCTATCTCTCCTCACTCGGACACTCTGTCATCGCCATGCTGTTGCCCATAATTTTGGCATAATGGTGCAATTAAGCAGCCTCAGAGGCATCCATGCATGCTGCTCCTGCTGTTTCCTGTCCATTTCCGTGGTGTTTCCATCATTTTCTGAGGTTTCCAGGTGTTTGGCCAAGCTTCCCTGTGCAGACCCTTGGTCCCCTTGAAAAATGCTCGTCTCCCATTGACTTCAATGGGGTTCGTTATTTGAGACGAGCACTCGAGCATCGGGAAAAGTTTGTCTCGAATAACGAGCACCCGAGCATTTTAGTGCTCGCTCATCTCTAATTTTTTGGACTGCCACATACAGGCTCTCAATCTATTTAATTTTTCTGGAGGACCACCTTCCTGCTCCTCCGGTTTGAAAACTTTTTTGAACTGCCACATACAGGCACTATCCAAATTTAATTGTCTCCATAGCAGCCTCCACACGTTGACTTTATAGCTGTCTCCACACGTTGTCTCCATTGCTACCTCCACACATCATCTCCATAGCTGCCTCCCAAAGTTGTCCATATAGCTGCCTCCATACACCGTCCCCTTAGTAAACGAGTTGTGTCAGGCAGAATTTTGGGTTGTTTTCATGACTTCCACATCAAACTTGTTAACTTTGTCGCCACCCTGCTGTGTTATCCACAAAATATACTGCCAAACTTTTATCATTTATATTATTTCAGCGCTTCTTGCGCATCTGTTTACATTCCCCTCACCCACCATAACCAAGCCAATTACTTATAAGAACAGTATTACACTTGATCTTATACAAAAGGTTCTTAGAAGTGCTGTTTGTAGCCCCCGCCTGCTTTGAAAATTATACTTTTTTCAAAGTAAACACTTCTGGCCCCCAGGCCCATTTTGGGTGGGGAGGAGCCGAGAGACAGGGGCTTGGACAGGCGAAAGCTCGCTTGGCAGCAGACCGGCAGCTCCATCCCAAGATTAGGCAGCCTCAGAGGCATCCATGCATGCTGCCCCTGCTGTTTCCTGTCCATTTCGCCTCCACGATCCTCCACAGCATCCACCAATGTCTCCATGCGCAACTTTCAACTGTCTATACCCCAGACGCTGGAGTGCAAGAGGATATACAGCACATCATCCCCTTATCAAACAAGCTGTGTCAGGCAGAATTTTCAGGTGTTTCACCAGATACATAATGGAACTCGGCGCATCTGTCGCCACCATGCTGGAGACCTGAAGTTGCAATCATAGCAGCGCAATATGGATGCCCCATACTGTCGCTCTTAATCATGGAAGTCGTCTCCATGGCTGCCTTCACATGTCGTCCCCTTATCAAACGAGCTGTCAGGCTCATTTTTCGGGTGTTTCACCAGATATACGTTATGGAACTTGGTCACTATGTCGCCACCATGCTGTGTTATAGCTTAGGAAATCATTTCAACGCTTCTTGCTCACCTCCTTTGGTTCCTCTCTGCCGCCTTACCCAGGCAAAATACTGATACATACAGTGCTACACGTTATCCTCGCCAAAAGGAATTTTTTAAATTGGTTTGAAGCCTGAGTCCATTTGGGGTATGTCGCCATGCCACTCTCTAGCCTGCAGCTGCTGCCGCCACCTCTGCATGCCGTCTTCTATAGTGTCAGGGTCAATTATTGGATGTTTTAGATGCTATCTAGTCTCATTCGGTCACTCTGTCATCGCCATGCTGTTGCCCATAACTTTGGCATAATGGTGCGATTAAGCAGCCTCAGAGGCATCCATGCATGCTGCCCCTGCTGTTTCCTGTCCATTTCCGTGGTGTTTCCATCATTTTCTGAGGTTTCCAGGTGTTTGGCCAAGCTTCCCTGTGCAGACCCTTGGTCCCCTTGAAAAATGCTCGAGTCTCCCATTGACTTCAATGGGGTTCGTTATTCGAGACGAGCACTCGAGCATCGGGAAAAGTTTGTCTCGAATAACGAGTACCCGAGCATTTTAGTGCTCGCTCATCTCTAGTTATTAGCGAGTGCTGGAGAGAATCACACCACAAATTAATCCATGGGGCTATATTCCAGTAGCTCCTGATCATCCATACAGAATCACAAGATGACCCATATACTGAGAAGTTGCTACAGATTGGTTCCAATGCTTTTGGAATTGCACCTTTGTATGGCCCTACTTGGATATGGTTAGTGATCCAATCAAAATGTTCAGCTTTTTTTCCACCTACTACAATGATCATGTTTTTCTACCAGGGCTAATAAATCTCAGTGAGCATGTAATCATCACTGAGCCTCACAAGTGTAAAGTTAATTCAATGGAAGATTTCCTAGCAACCTTTTGAAAAGCTTAAAGGGGTATACCCATCTGGGCATTTACATTTAATTAAATTCATTTGCCATATGTAAACATTTTTTCAATTGGATGTTGAAAAAAAAAATGCTCCTGTGTGAAGATAATTTCTCATAAATGAAGTCGTGTTGACCCTTAGAAATGAGATAACTTCCTCGGATACGACCACCTCACACTCTGGCTACGCAGGGCAGACTTGCGCTATAGAGTCCTGCCAGACCACCAGGCTTCAGGGATCATTACCACAGGACGGCTATGGGATATATAGTAACACCTATACATTTCTTATACAAAAACAATTTGTTTCTTTGTGCAATCACTCCAGCAGAGGTGGCCGTATCCGAGGAAGCTATCTCGTTTCTAAGGGACCACATCACTACATTTTTGTGAAATTATCTTCACACAGGAACATATTTTTTAATAACATCTAATTGAAGAAATGTTTATATATGGCAGATTAATGAAACTGAATGTGAGTGCCCAGATGAGAATACCCCTTTCAGTTGACCGTGTGTAAACAGTCAATTTTGGTAGTTCCTTGCTAGAGTTTGTTGCCAAGCTAGATGCATCAGAAGTGGGCTTAGAGTCTCTAATGTCCCAGGTCATAAATGACGGAGAATATCTTCTGAGCTATCTCAGCAGAAAGTGGCTTTTCAATATCCACAAAACTACTCCCTGGGTTGAAAAATTAGGTTGGTATTGGATTGAAATAGGTAAGAGAGAAAAAGGTAATAAAGCCCAAGTCACTGGCTGGTTCTTACAGGACTTAAAGAGGGCCTGTCACCACGGAAAACCAACAGAGCAAATGTGCCCCCCATATTCCTCCCCCCGGCCCCTTTCTCCCTAGCCGTTTTTTTTTTTAAATTTATGTGTAGTAAATGGATTTAAAATGATCCGACCTCTTACCAAATTTACGAGAGATTTCAACGCAACATTGTGTGAATGGTGCAATAAGAACCTCGACTAACATCCAAATAAGTTCAAGCTGCCCTGCAGTCCAAGGGTACAACAGTGTCAACCTGTACTATCCGTCGGCATCTGAATGAAAAGGGACTGTATGGTAGGGTACCCAGGAAGACCACACTTCTTACACAGAAACATAAAAAACCCAGGCTGGAGTTTGCCAAAACTTACCTGAGAAAGCCTAAAACTTTTGGGAGAATGTTCTCTGGTCAGATGAGACAAAAGTGGAGCTTTTTGGGAAAGAACACGGTCCCTACCGTCTAACATGGCAGAGGTTCCCTGATGTTTTGGGGTTGCTTTGCTGCCTCTGGCACTGCACTGCTTGGCACTGTGCATGGCATTATGAAGTCTGAAGACTACCATCAAATTTTGCAGAATAATGTAGGGCCCAGTGTGAGAAAGCTGGGGCTCCCTCAGAGGTCATGGATCTTCCATCAGGACAACGATCCAAAACACACTTAAAAAAGCACTAGAAAATGGTTTGAGAGAAAGCACTGGAGACTTCTAAAGAATGGTCTAAAATTCCAGCAGAGCATTGTAAGAAACTCATTCATGGTTACCAGAAGCGTTTGTTCGCAGTTATTTTGTCTAAAGGTTGTGCTACCAAGTATTGGGCTGAGGGTGCCAATACTTTGTTCTGCCCATTTTTGGAGTTTTGTGTAAAATGATCAATTATTTGACTTTTTTTTTTGTCATTCTCTTTTGTGTTTTTTCATTGCAAGCAAAATAAATGAAAATATTAATACCAAAGAATTTGTGATTGCAATCATTTTCTGGAAGAAAATGAGTATTACCTGACAGAATTTCAGGGGTACCAATACTTTTGGCCACCTCTGTATATGCAAAAAGGCTAAACCACATCAATATCCAAAAGAAAATATTGATGAAGCACTGTCAGTGCCCCGAACAAAAAGGTCTACATGGAGCTACCGGAGTGTAGGGATTCTCTAGTAGTTGGCAGTAGCTGAGTGCAGGGATCTTCTATATGGACAGCGTATTTACATGATAATGCCGCCGATAATGCCTACATTTCAATGACTACAGAAGTAAATAAAATAAGTTAATGACATAACAAAACTTACCATATTTTTCTTTAAGTGACATTTAGAGCAATAACCAAAAAAAGTCAAAATTGTTGTGACAAAGTGTGACGCCAATGACTTGATTTTGTACGTGCAAATGTGTATAATGCTGAAAATGTAACAAGACTATGAGGCATAAAACCATATATTTTTCACATGCATAATTTTTAGCTTCTACTTTCAGAGGAATCCTAGATCAAGCAATGACAATATTATAAGCATTTACAATACAAATACCTATATATTAGACAGCTGCTAAATCTTAGCTAAGATCTATTTCTAAATGGAAACCAAAGCTGCAAAAGTAATGAAATAAGGTGAAAAAGTTCAACTGTCTCATGAATAGTAAATGGCGCCACAGTATTTGTTCCGGTGTCTATCTGCTTTTTAGTGATGCTTGGCTTATTCATTAGAAAAAAAATATGGTGTATTAGCCAATATTTTGTCTTTAGTAAAACAGTAGCAAAAGGTAAAACATTATGAAAATTATTTGACTGTCACTGAGAGTAGAACATAAAGCTTCAAACAACAATGGGGTCTGGCAAATGAAGGGAACTGGCTTTCATATTTAAATTGTGTTTATTTCATAACATTTGACACCGGTATATGATGAATCTCACATTATGAGGAAGTTGATCATTTGAATATGAAAGCCGCCTGATTTTACTGACCTCCATCTCCTTCTGTGTATTTATTTTCTGTTTGAGAATAATAAGGTAAATGGCACCTTATCGTCTTGATTATTTTGCCTTTTCTTTCCTTTGTTGTGTTTTAATATTTACAGATCCTTCTGCAAAGATGCTGACGATTGTTCTTTCATATTAGACGGCAGGTAATAAAATGTAAGTCTGCCGTGTGCCAAACTACTTCCCTGGCCATGGAAGAATGGATTACTTCTATTTTTTACCTTGCACTTTTCTGACCTTGGCAAATCTTCTGAACATTAGTAAAGATTGTATGACTTAATTTCTGTGGCCTCTTGAATTGTAGGGAACACAATGTATTTCCCAGTCATCTCCTAGTCAGGATAAGCAGTGGAAATGTATTTAGGCACAAAATTGTGTAACTTGTCCAGTAACATGTGACTGCTATAATTTCACTGGTCTTATTTCTGGATTAAGTTGCTAGTATTGTAGATTTGTACCGTGTTAGCCAGGGAGAGCAGAAGAAGAGTAAAGAAATCAGGCGATACCTTTTTGAGGCTAATTGAGTATATTTGATGGTGAGCTTTCGAGAATACTAGTTCTCTTCTTCAGACATGATGTTATGCATGAAACAGTAAATTCACAGCATTTTATACACACTAGGCAGTGATCATTAAAGGATATTACAAAAACTTTAAAACAACAGATTGATAAATACAGGGACATCTTATTTACGACAAGATGGCAATAAAAGCATTAAAAACCTGTGAGGCGTGACAAGAGAGCCCTGGCTCTTATCTGCTTGTGGCCTCCAGGTCAGAGGTAGGAGGTCATGAAGCTGGCATGAATGTTAAGACCACTTTGTAAGGCATTTAATCTCCTCATTAATCTATACTTCCATTCTTTCCTTTCCCTCTGTGTCTAAAAATGTCCCATTTTTATATCAGATCTCTGTGAGTTCTTACGTTGATGGCGTCTCTGACCTGTTTCCCCAACATAAAGGCCTGTGGTTGGACACTTTTGACACATAATAAGGTAGACCACATTAGAGGACCTGCAGGAAAAGGTTCCCTTGATCCTATGTAGCTGCTGTGATTGAGGTACAGGTACTTGGTCACCTGTGCAAATGTGCTGGCACATTTTACATCTGCTTTGCAGGCAGGGTGAGATACCATCTTCTGCTGGAGGTCTCAGGGCACTCCGGACTGTCAGGCTTGCGGGATGTGGATCCGCTGGACCACTGCAGACGATGACTCAAGCCACTACCTGGGACCGGAGTCTAAGTGGTACCCGGTTTTCACCAGAGCCCGCCGCAAAGCGGGTTAGACAATCTGCGGCGTGGTACCACCAGGTCGTTCCTCAGGCGTGACTTGTCTGCAGTGGCGGCCAAGGTTGAGGTACAGAAACAGCAGTCAAGCTCGAGGTCACAGGCCAGGCACAGGGTCAGGGCAGGCGGCAGAGATGCAACGTCAGAATCCAAACCGGGGTCAGCAACAGGAGATCCAAGCAGAAGGGTACGGGAACACAGAACTCACAACAGCAATACGGAGGGACACTGGTACACGGGAACACGGAGGTAGTCAGGCAACACAGGAACACAGAGGGAGTCAGGCACGCAGGAGACACTGGAACGCAGGAGACACTGGAACGCAGGAGACACTGGAACGCAGGCAAATCGCAACAGAGCTTTCTCTAAGGCTGTGAGGCACAAAGATCCGGCAGGGCTTGCAGGAAGAGGCAGGCTTATATAGATTTGGGCAATATGGCCAGCGCCAATTAATGGCGCGCTGGCCCTTTAAATTTCCTGGAAGTGCCGCGCGCGCGCCCTAAGGCGCGGGACCGCGCGCACACGGAGCGAGGCCGGGACTCGGGAGCGGGGAGAGGTAAGACGCGCTGGCGTGGCGCCTGCGGGGAGCGAGAGGCACGGGACCTCTCTTATGGACCGAACCCCTTCCAGTCGACTAAGAAGAACCGCTTCCCCCTTACTGTCTTCATATCAAGGATGTCTTTTACCTCATAGGTGTCGGTGGAGTCAGCCACAGGGGTAGGAGGAGGTACTTGCCGGGAGAAGCGGTTCAGGATGACAGGCTTGAGCAGGGAGACATGGAAGGAGTTCGGGATGCGCATGGTGGGAGGAAGGCGCAACTTGTAGGATACAGGATTGATACGGGTCAGGACCTCGAAAGGACCCAAGAAACGAGGACCGAGCTTGTACCCAGGTATCTTCAGCCGGATGTACCTGGAAGATAACCAGACCTTGTCCCCAGGAGAGAAGACGGGAGGAGGTCTGCGTTTCTTGTCGGCCTGGATTTTAGTGCGAGCAGACGCCCGAAGTAGAGATAGACGAGTCTGTCTCCATACAGAGCTGAGGTCCTGCACCAATTCTTCCACCGCAGAAACATCCGAGGGAACTGAGAGAGGGTGGTGTGGCGTGGAATTCTTCCATAGACAACAAAGAATGGAGCAGCACCAGCAGACTCAGAATCCAGAGAGTTGTAGGAGAACTCTGCCCAGGGCAACAAAGTGGACCAGTCGTCCCGACGGGCAGAGACAAAATGACGCAGATAGCAGCCCAGACTCTGGTTGACTCTCTCCACTTGACCATTGGACTGAGGGTGGTAGGCTGAAGAAAAGTCCAACTTCACCTGCAGTTGGCTGCAGAGTGAGCGCCAGAAGCGGGAGACAAATTGAACTCCACGATCAGAGACAATGTGCAGAGGAAGCCCATGTAGCCGGAATATATGTTGGAAGAAGAGACTGGCAAGACGTGGAGCAGACAGTAGACCTGGAGAAGGAACGAAATGAGACATCTTCGAAAACCGGTCTGTCATCACCCAGATGACAGTATTGCCCAAAGAAGATGGAAGATCCGTGACAAAGTCCATAGCCACGTGTGACCACGGGCGACTGGGTATCGGCAACGGAAGCAAGAGACCAGCCGGTTTTGGACGAGAAGGCTTATTTCGAGCACAGGAGGTGCAGGATCCCACAAAGTCCCGAACATCTTTGACCAAGTCAGGCCACCAGTAGTAGCGGGAGATGAGGGCCACGGAGCGTCGCACCCCAGGGTGCCCAGCCAGGCGGGAAGAATCCAAAACAAAATCCTCTTCCGCAGAGCAGGTCGGACATACGTCTTGCCAGGGGGAAGCTGCCGAAGATCCACAGGAGCGGCTGCAACCAACTGTTCCGGAGAGATGATATACTGAGGAACCGGCTCTTCTCCAATAACATCTGAGGCACGGGAAAGGGCATCAGCCTTGATATTCTTCTCTGCTGGTCGGAAGTGGATCATCAAATTGAAGCGGGAGAAGAATAGTGACCAACGGGCTTGCCTGGGATTAAGACGTTGGGCTGTCTGGAGGTACGAAAGGTTCTTATGATCCGTTTAAACACAGACTGGATAGCGAGCACCCTCCAAAAGATAACGCCATTCTTCCAGGGCAAGTTTGATTGCCAAAAGTTCCTTGTCACCAATAGAGTAGTTCTTCTCTGCAGGAGAAAAAGTTTTAGAAAAGAAACCGCACGTAAGAGTTCGGCCCCTGGGTCCCTTCTGGGTAAGCACAGCCCCTGCACCGACAGAAGATGCGTCCACCTCCAAGATAAAAGGCTTCTCAGTATCAGGTCTAGAAAGGATCGGAGCTTTAGCAAAGGCGGACTTTAACTTTGCAAAGGCCTCTTCAGCTGCTGGAGGCCAAAGGCGTGGATTAGCGCCCTTCCTGGTGAGTGCCACGATGGGAGCAACAAGAGTAGAGAAATGAGGAATGAACTGACGGTAGTAGTTTGCGAAGCCCAGGAATCTCTGAATGGCGCGAAGACCCTCTGGACGTGGCCACTGAAGAACGGCAGACAGCTTGGTAGGATCCATCTGGAGACCCCTGTCGGAGATGATGTAACCAAGAAAAGGTAGACTCCGTTGATGGAAGAGACATTTCTCGAGCTTAGCGTAGAGACAATTGGCTCGAAGGCGGCCTAGGACTTGCTGTACGTGAGATTGATGAGTCTTGAGATCTGGAGAGAACACCAAGATGTCATCTAGGTAGACCACTACACACATATACAGAAGGTCCCTGAAGATGTCATTGACAAACTCCTGGAAGACAGCTGGAGCATTGCATAATCCAAAAGGCATCACAAGGTATTCGAAGTGACCATCTCGGGTGTTAAATGCTGTCTTCCATTCGTCTCCCTTGCGGATACGAATAAGGTTGTAGGCCCCGCGAAGATCCAACTTAGAGAAAATCTTGGAACCGCGCAGGCGATCAAACAGTTCTGTGATCAGTGGCAGAGGGTAGCGGTTTTTAACCGTGATCTTATTAAGTCCACGATAATCAATACAAGGACGCAAGGAGCCGTCCTTCTTAGTAACAAAGAAGAATCCTGCACCTGCAGGAGAGGAGGCCTTCCGTATGAAACCTCTTTGCAAGTTTTCCTGGATATACTCTGACATAGCTGTGGTCTCAGGAACGGAGAGTGGATACACTCGGCCTCTGGAAGGAGAAGTGCTAGGCAATAACTCAATAGGGCAATCGTAGGGTCGGTGCGGTGGCAAAGTCTCAGCCTGCTTTTTAGAGAAGACGTCAGAGAAGTCCTGGTAGCACGTGGGTAAACCCTCCAAAGGCTTCGTAGACAGAGAGGAGGCCAATACAGGTACAGGCAGGGAAGCCCACATACAGCGGGACCGGCACTCAGGACCCCAATGAAGGATCTCCCCTGTCATCCAATTGAGAACAGGAGCATGGAGCTGCAGCCACGGAAGACCCAACAGGATAGAGGATGTGGAGCGAGGTAGCACGTAAAAGGACAGTTTCTCCCTGTGTAACACTCCGACTTTCAAGGACAGAGGCTTGGTGCGGTACAGGACCGGGTCAGAGAGGATCTGGCCACTTACGGATGAGATGACCAACGGCTTCTCAAGGCGAACCACTGGGATGTGATGCTGGGAGACCAGAGCGGCATCCACGAAATTCCCTGCAGAGCCAGAGTCCAGGAACGCAGAGACTTGGATCTGGGGACTGGCGCCAATGCTGAGAAGCACCGGAATCAACAGACGTGGAGAAGCTTGGCAGACACCTAGGGACGCTTCTCCCAAGAACCCTAGGTGCTGGCGTTTCCCGGACGCTGAGGACGGATAGGACAGGACCCGATGAAGTGCTCCGGACTAGCACAATAAAGGCAAAGGTTACCCTGGCGCCTTCTGATGCGTTCCTGGGAGGAGAGTCTAGCTCTGTCCACCTCCATAGGCTTCTCTGCGGGTAGTATGACCTGAGGCTGGAGTGGTCTTTGGAAGACCGGGGCCAGGCGGGGAAGGCGTCGAGGACGGACTTGAGGTTGCTCATAAGGTTGTAGGCCCCGCGAAGATCCAACTTAGAGAAAATCTTGGAACCGCGCAGGCGATCAAACAGTTCTGTGATCAGTGGCAGAGGGTAGCGGTTTTTAACCGTGATCTTGTTAAGTCCACGATAATCAATACAAGGACGCAAGGAGCCGTCCTTCTTAGTAACAAAGAAGAATCCTGCACCCGCAGGAGAGGAGGATTTCCGTATGAAACCTCTTTGCAAGTTCTCCTGGATATACTCTGACATAGCTGTGGTCTCAGGAACGGAGAGTGGATACACTCGGCCTCTGGGAGGCGCGAGGTAGCGCGTAAAAGGACAGTTTCTCCTTGTGTAATACTCCGACTTGCAAGGACAGAGGCTTGGTGCAGTACAGGACCGGGTCAGAGAGGATCTGGCCAATTACGGATGAGATGACCAACGGCTTCTCAAGGCGAACCACTGGGATGTGATGCCGGGAGACCAGAGCGGCATCCACGAAATTCCCTGCAGAGCCGGAGTCCAGGAACGCAGAGACTTGGATCTGAGGACTGGCGCCAACGCTGAGAAGCACCGGAATCAACAGACGTGGAGAAGCTTGGCAGACACCTAGGGACGCTTCTCCCAAGAACCCTAGGTGCTGGCGTTTCCCGGACGCTGAGGACGGATAGGACAAGACCCGATGAAGTGCTCCGGACTAGCACAATAAAGGCAAAGGTTACCCTGGCGCCTTCTGATGCGTTCCTGGGAGGAGAGTCTAGCTCTGTCCACCTCCATAGGCTCCTCTGCGGGTGGTATGACCTGAGGCTGGAGTGTTCTTTGGAAGACCGGGGCCAGACGGGGAAGGCGTCGAGGACGGACTTGAGGTTTCTCGAAGCGTGATTCCTCAGCACGCTCTCTAAATCGCACGTCTATCCGGGTGGCCAAGGTGATGAGACCACTCAGAGTAAACGGCAGATCACGAGCGGCCAGAGCGTCCTTCACATGAGAGGCGAGACCCTTTTTGAAAGCGGCAGACAAGGCGGCGTCATTCCAGGCAAGTTCTGACGCCAAAGTACGGAACTGGACCGCATACTCTCCCACGGAGGAATTTCCCTGGCGCAAGTTCAATAAGGCAGACTCGGCGGAGGAGGCCCGAGCTGGTTCCTCAAACACGGCCCTAAATTCGGACACAAAGGCTGAGAGAGAAGCCGTAACCGGTCGCTCTGTCCCACAGGGGGTTGAAGCCAGGCCAGGGGCTTTCCCAATAGAGTAGGTGATTAAAAAGCCACTTCGAGCGTTGCAGGGAGCACTGAGTTAAAAAACTTCTGCACATTTTAGGATCACCATCATATTTGCTGGGCATGGACAAGCGCATCCTGGGTTCAACAGCTGGGAGAGGAGTCAGAGCTGTAGAAGTCGCTAGAGCAGCTTCCGGAACCTGTTGCGGTTGTTGGTTGGCTAATAGTTGCTGCAACATGGCGGTGACCTGCTCCAGCTGATCACGCTGCACAGCAATCTGCCGGGATTGATGGATCACAATAATAGCGAGGTCCGGCTTGCTAGGAGACGGAACCTCGGCGGAATCCATGGCCGGATCTTAATGTCAGGCTTGCGGGATGTGGATCCGCTGGACCACTGCAGACGATGACTCAAGCCACTACCTGGGACCGGAGTCTAAGTGGTACCCGGTTTTCACTAGAGCCCGCCGCAAAGCGGGTTAGACAAGCTGCGGCGTGGTACCACCAGGTCGTTCTTCAGGCGTGACTTGTCTGCAGTGGCGGCCAAGGTTGAGGTACAGCCAATTAATGGCGCGCTGGCCCTTTAAATTTCCTGGAAGTGCCGCGTGCGCGCCCTAAGGCGCGGGACCGCGTGTACACGGAGCAAGGCCGGGACTCGGGAGCAGGGAGAGGTAAGACGCGCTGGCGCGGCGCCTGCGGGGAGCGAGAGGCACAGGTGAGTCCGTGACCCGCGATGTGGGTCGCGGGTCCACCCTTGACACGTTTGAGGTTTGGTGGTTGCCGGAAGGACAGGAGAGAAGGGACTGGAAATATTTCTTTTAGTCTTGTATCTTTATGCAGAATCGGTTGGAGTTCCCTAGCAATATGACGTAGGATCTCCAGTTGTGGGCTGTAAGTGACTACTAGGGGTACCCTGGCCTACTGTTGGGTCTCCTTATATGTAAGTAATTTGTCTCTGTTTATGCCTGCTGCTTTTTTTATTTGGTTATCAGTCACTTTTGGTCTGTAGCCCAACTGGAGAAATTCAGACCTGAGCTCCAGGTGTTTTTCCAAGTCTGTCTTGTCTGAACAGATACAGTTGTAGCGTATGGCCTGGCTGTATATGATAGACTGTCTAGTATGTTTGGGGTGGAAGCTGTTATGTCTCAGGTAGGCTGTTCAGATAGGCGGTTTATGGAATATTGTTGTGGTTAAGTGGCTGTCTTTAATCGGCATTGTGGTATCCAGAAAGTGTATCTCCCTATCTGAATAGCATAGTTTCAGATTGATGGTGGGGTGAAAGTTGTTGTAGCCCTCATGAAATTGAAGCAGGGCCTCCTCACCTGCAGTCCAAATGATCAGAATATAATCAATATAACGGAGGTAGATCATGGGTTTTGTGGTGCATGTGGATAAGTAAGCACTTTCCAGTTCAGCCATAAAAAGATTGGCATACTGTGGTGAACACCTTGAACCCATTCATGTTCCCATACACTGTAGGTACAGATCCTCTCCAAATGTGAAATAGTTGTGGGTGGGCACAAATTGTATACACTTCAGTATGTGTGAGAGAACTGCCAATACCTAAATAAATCCCTATCCTTAAGAATACCAATGTCCACCCAATATTGAAACGTAGGTAATTCCCCATTCTCACCCAGTTGCTCCAACTCCATCTCCAGCAGGGTTTAGAGGGGTGGCAAAGGGGGGGTACGAGAAGATGTTGATGATGTTTTCCTATAGCTGATGCCTACAGGTATAATTTTGATAAGTGATATGTAGGAATGACATGTATGTTATGTGTTATAATATTTTATGGTGGTCTTTGTATTGTTTGGTATTATAATAAAGAATTTAAAATAATTAAAAAAAAAATTATACCATACGATGTATGTATTTAGTAGAAATTACTGAGGTCACATGTACTCGCCGATTTTCACACTTTTGGCAATAATCCCATGCGTGATGTGCTAAGTTATTTTCGGAAACTCTTTAAATAAATTGGTGTACCTGGAAACAGGTTTGTAAGCCCATACCGTAAAATAACTAGTGCATCTATTTTCTTTCTTCAGAGTAAGCACTGCACTTATCCACAAAATATGACGATGTGCATGGAAATACAAATACACACAAATTACATTTAGTACATCGATGTAGCACATCTGTATGCATAGGTAATAATTGACACATTGGGGGATATTTATCATACGCCAGCACTCGTGTGCAGACCGATACATCCTTTTGCAGCATTTATCTGTACACCAGGCCGGCGACTTTTTACCAGTGAAATTTCACCAGCTGCAGCAAGTGCACAGGCGTGGGGTTACCCATGTCAGCCCCTTCCCAGCCGGATTCCCCCTTTGAACAGCCAGCTGCACCCCTCCACCACCTTCACGCCCCACTGGTGTGCAGGTGGCGGATTGGGGTAAATAATTGCAAGTGCTAACATGTAAAGAAAAATTATAATTGATTGATATTGTCAATCTGTAGAGAAAACAATGAGAAAAAGATGTTGAATATAAGAGAGGATGACATTGTTGTACGAAACAGCACACTATGAATATAAAATCATATAAAACCATGTACAACATAGACATACAGATGTAATGATCAATGCATTTTGAAGCATATCAGCTTATTCATGATGTTCATACAGTGAAACAACTATTTAAAATGCCCTCCCTGATAGTCATCCGGTGGGCAGCACCATAATGGGCTGTAACCTACCTCCACATGACTGTCTACACAACATACCCATTAAAGCAATAAATAATTTAAAAAATTCAACTTTGAACATTATATGTCACTTTAAAAATGTTTTTAGCTTTGAATATCAACACATTAGTGCCCATATACGAAACACTGATACATTAATATAATGTTAAAGGTTTTATTTAATTCCCCAGGTTGACAATGTTCCAGTGTTAAAATCCAAAATCCAAAATTTCATGTTTCAATAATTTCTGTTCAATGCCTCCTCCACAACTTTTTCCACAGTTGTCTGTGAAGAGACCAAAGTTTGTTTGTCATGTTTGTCCCTAAAATGTTTTTATATAGCGGAGACATTTAAGGAACTGTTGCTATTATCAGACAAATGGCGTTGTATTCTTATCTTCAAAGAGCCCGCAGCAAGGCCGACATAGTGCTTGTTGCAGATGTTACAAGTGCTACACTACACTGTATGTATTAATGTGGGACATACATGGATGGAAAGCACTGCAGAGTACATAGAGGTCCATAAGAATTACCCTTAATACATTGTGTACCTAACATGCTTATTACTTGTAAAGAACATGACAGAATTGACAATGTTGATGGTGTGGTATTGAGGAAGATATGACTCAAGGCAAGTCAAACCTCTACAAAATCCATACAAAGTCTTAAAAAGTCCTACTTTATTAGGCCACTTTATTAGGTACACCATGCTAGTAACGGGTTGGACCCCCTTTTGCCTTCAGGACTGCCTCAATTCTTCGTGGCTTAGATTCAACAAGGTGGTGGAAGCATTCCTCAGAGATTTTGGTCCATATTGACATGATGGCATCACACAGTTGCCGCAGATTTGTCGGCTGCACATCCATGATGCGAATCTCCCGTTCCACGACATCCCAAAGATGCTCTATTGGATTGAGATCTGGTGACTGTGGAGGCCATTTGAGTACAGTGAACTCATTGTCATGTTCAAGAAACCAGTCTGAGATGATTCCAGCTTTATGACATGGCGCATTATCCCGTTCGCTTGTCTAGGCATCGCATTCGGAGGAGATTTTGTAATCGGGTAGGATTGCAATATCCGCTCGTTAGCTTCCGTCGGCTGTTTGTCCGTGTTGTTCCGCTACTGTATCTTTTGGCTGTCTTAGCTCTTTGGGTGCGCGCGGGTCTTCCTTTCCTCGTTGGTTCCATGACCCATCCTCGTGTTAGCGTTCCTGTATTGTACTCTCTCACGCTCCGCCTCTTTTTAGGATATAACTCATTGTCCAGTTCAAGAAACCAGTCTGAGATGATTCCAGCTTTGACATGGCGCATTATCCATCAGATTTGGGTACATGTGGTCATAAAGGGATGGACATGGTCAGCAGCAACTACTCAGGTAGGCTGTTGGCATTGCAATGATGCTCAATTGGTACCAAGGGGCCCAAAGAGTGCCAAGAAATATTCCCCACACATGACACCACCACCACAGCCTGAACGTTGATTTGAAGGCAGGATGGATCCATGCTTCATGTTGTTGAAGGCCAAATTCTGACCCTACCATCCGAATGTCGCACGCAGAAACCGAGACTCATCAGACCAGGCAACATTTTCAATCTTCTCTTCAAGTTCATGAGTTGTGTCTGGGGGCAAGCTGTATACTACTGGGGGCAGGCTGTATACTACTGGGGGCAGGCAGTATACTACTGGGGGCAGGCTGTATACTACTGGGGGCAGGCTGTATACTACTGGGGGCAGGCTGTATACTACTGGGGGCAAGCTGTATACTACTGGGGGAAGGCTGGGCTGGCTGTATATTGCTGGGGGCAAGCTGGGCTGGCTGTATACTATAGGGGGCTGGTTGGCTATATAATGGGGGGGGTCTGTGACCAATGCATTTCCCACCCTCGGCTTATACTCGAGTCAATAAGTTTTCCCCATTTTTTGGTGGTAAAATTAGGGGTCTTGGCTTATACTCGGGTCGGCTTATACTCGAGTATATACAGTATGTTTTTTTTTTTTTCAGGTGTAGAACTCCATGACAACTTCTCCCGGCCAGACCAGCTGTAAAATTTCCACCCAGTCCCTAATCTTTTGTTAACAGCACTTCACACTTTGCCCTGAAAATAACACATTCGCATGAAGTAAAGTTTTTCCTGTCACACACTGTGATGCTAAATAAAACATACCTCTAATAGTCGACTATGCTGGGCTTCTGCTTATGTTACACAATGCACTGTGACCTTAGTTGTTTTATTTAGCAGCACACTGTTGGACACATATTTGATTCAGTAAACATTATTACTGTATGTGATTGTGGTATTTTCAGAGGTACAGTGTGAAGATGAGCTGATAAAAAGATAAAGATATGTTACACGGGGCAGCGGCACGCACGGAGGCACCGGGGCAGCGGCACGCACGGAGACATTGGGGTAGCGGCACAGAGACATCGGGAAGGGCAGAGAGACAGAGAGATCGGGGAGACTTCAGTGGAAGAAGAGGAGCGGATCCCGGGACAGCGTATCTCCCGACAAGTAAGCAGATGTGCCGAACATCTGCAATCTATTCTTCACTGTGTTCTTTACTGTGTTTTTCACTTAAATGATCCTGTGTTCACTGTGTTCACTGTTTTTATTCTATTCTTCACTGTTCTTCACATCTGCTAACTTGTCGGGAGATAATATACACGCGGAACAGTGAAGAATAGATTGCAGATGTTTGCATACATCTGCTAACTTATCAGAAGACATTCTTTTTCAGTTAATTAACACATTTTATTCCCGAACCATGGTCCCTTTGAAAAATGCTCGAGTCTCCCATTGACTTCAATGGGGCTCGTTATTCGAGACGAGCACTCGAGCATCTGGAAAAGTTCGTCTCGAATAACGAGCACCCGAGCATTTTAGTGCTCGCTCATCTCTAGTACTATATATATTACCTAGTTGTGCAGATCTTTTTTATAAGTTTTGCTGTCAGCGGCATGATGATGTATTCATGGCCATGCCACACCATATGTACAGTGAACACAGGCATGCAGAGCATGGGGACAAACCCGATAGTGTTACTGAATCAGATTTATGTGTGTCTCTCCCGTTTTTAGCAAACTTACATTCATGACTTAGAAAAAACAGCACAAAGTCAGTCTCTCAAACAAAAAATACAATTAGTTTAGCTATGACTTTCAGCCTCATATCCTGATACAAAAGAGATGTTAAAACAATAGTTGGCACAAAAGTTAGGCCTCGTTCACATGATCATTGTAGGGATATTTATCCGGACAAAAATATACATCCCCATAGAGAGCTAGTAGGGATATTTATCCGGACAAAAATATACATCCCCATAGAGAGCTATTGAGACCACACACCACACCATAGACGGGGAAAAGATATAGCATGCTCTATGTTTAATCGTATGTACGAGCGTATGCACAGCACTGTTTCCTATGGAGAGGGGAGGGGTGAGCATACATTAATGTGAATGCAGCCTTAGTCTGTATTATTTCAGCTATCCAACAATCTGGTTCTTTATATTGCTCAGTACAGAAGGTTTTAGACCAGGCTTTATGTCTTGTTAGCATACTTTCTAGGCATCATAGATCAGACAACGCAAAGCATTCTCTCAATCACTTACATTTAATAGTTGTAAAACAGACGGTACACTTATGTGGTGTCTTGTGGTAGAACTTTCCTCCTGGATCCACTCCTTCTTTAGGGTACAGTGTGAAGATGAGCTGATAAAAAGATAAAGATATGTTACACAATACACTTTGACTCCATACATTGTAATATAAATGATGCTGCCTTAATATATACTGTTTGAAATCTGTGGCCCAGATGTTTTATATCAGTCTTTATTTTGGCTAGATCTTGGGCAATCGGGTTGAGAGCCTGGAAGATTATTTTTTTAATGAAGTCCCAAGAGGATGGTACTCATGAGGCTCCTGCATCAGAGAAGCCCCCTGCACTCTCTGCCTTGGAGTCTTCCTCTGCAGCATGGCTCTGTAATGCATTCGGTGCCATCTTGAATAGCCGCGCTGGTGAGGTGAGCTTTTGTTGAAGGTATTTTCTTGTGGCTGCTAGTTGCCTTGCCCCTTCCAAGATCCTGGGATGTCAGTTCTGTTTAATTTGCCCATTTTAGAACTGGTACAAGAGGTTTTGCGCACCCAGTCGTAGAAAACAGCAAGGATTTCTATGTGTCCATTGCTGCCGTATCTTTTTTTTGCTTTTCAGGAAAAAAAATACATGCTTTATAACCAGCAGACTTTAACTGATTTATCAGTTTGATCTACAATGCCTCCAATTGAATTATTAATCTATAAAAAAATATAACTAGTGAGCCCACTGATTGATAATATATTGCGGTGCATTCCTTATTAATTGTAATACATATAGAGGGGAATTTATTTATTTTGGCACAGGCTGGCACTAGAACCGTACTAAAAGGTTTAGAACTCCCAAGACCAACTTGTTATTTTTTTTGCACCACAAAATGCGGCAAAAACATGTAAAAAATAGAAGTGCCAGAAAACTGGTGGATTCACCAGCAGCGCCAGAATTATGGGCCCATCAAACAAGTTGAGAGTGTCGGAAAACACCAACATTGTGATGCCAACACCAAATAAATTCAGGTGCAAGAGGGCAGAGAGGGAAAAAAATTTCAGTTTGAAAGGCCATAATAAATGCCCCCCATAGTGCTTTGTGTCAAAGGAATTTGACTCAAATCACCACCAAGAATTGTAATCTGCCTGCATCAAGTTGTAGAAAATTAACTGTGATTTCCAACATATCTTTATTATTTCTATCCATTATACAATTTCCAACACAATTCCAGTTTAATATGACTGCTCATGAGGTGGTTGGTGCACCCATCACCAGCTAGAACACTTGTATTCCCATCTAAATCGCTTCTCTCTTCTCCCAGTGTTACCCAATGTTTCTCCCAAGACAACTCTGATGGAAAGGGTAGTGGCCCAGGCAGGAATAGAAGTACTCATGGGGCTATGGACACAGACTTGTGGCATCAACTAACTCATTAGCATACAAATTAAATTGGGAATTTCCTGAAACAGCATAAAATAAATAGTGTATTTCCCTAGAAAATGCTGCCAGGAGATTAGCATGCTCCTGAGGTGGTAGACCTTTTAAAATCTCAACCAAAGAAATAATCAGGATTGATAATATTTGCAGTGTAATTGAAAATGACAAAAATAAAAAAGTAAAGATTCTTTCGAGGTGGTCTACAAAAGTAAAATAAATATTAACTATCTGTGAATGTTTTAATTACAATGAAAGATCAAGATTTTAAAGAAATAAAACTGAAGAAAACCCTTTACAAAAGCGATAAATAACTAATGACATAAACTGTTCATGAGGGAGCTTAGAGTAGCTCAGTGGTCTTCCTTTGGGATTTGATGATTTTACAATGTAAATACTATAAGCAATAGAAGAAGAATTAATGTATGGTGAGATTGTGTCAACAAGTCCTGAATACAGCACAGTAGCTGAAAGATTGAAAAAGGTCAGGTAATATCCCAAAAGAATGTGCAAAATATTGCTTCTTTTATGTCCAGCACCAAAGAAAAAAAATCATTCAGTGTAGACACAAGTTTTACACTGAAAGGTATTGCAATACATACAAGCTGACCTTAAGTCCTTTATAAGAAATGTTCAGGAGCAGCATACAAAGAACTTCTGTTAAGTATGGAGAAAAGTATGCTATGACAACAGGGAAGACAGTTAACTTTAGATTTAAAGATTGAAGATACAGAAGTGGTAGACAGTTTTTGCCAATGTTTATAAATTATTAAAATCATCTAGAAGTCAAGACAGAGACTGGCACCTGGCAGTACCAAGATGAAAATATAGAAATGTAATGCTGTCATCTGTAAACCATTAAAGGGGTATTCCCATCTGGGCATTCATATTTCATTGCATTCATTTGCCATATGTAAACATTTCTTAAATTGGATGTTATTAAAAAAATGTTTCTGTGTGAAGATAATTTCTCAGAAATGTAGTCATGTTGTCCCTTAGAAACGGGGATATCACCGAAGAACAATGGAAAGTAATATATAAGAATGTTTGTAGGTGTTCTGTGAACTTAAATCATAGGTGTACACAATTGAATATTTTGTATAGGGTCTATTATTCACCAGCACTAATGTCTAAAATGGGCTTAAAAAATGATTCACGTTGTTTTAGGTGTAGCAGGGAGAACGCAGATTTATACCATGTTTTATGGGGGTGTATAGAGATAGAAAACTATTGGAACCAAGTATTGGAAAAGATAAAGGTGCAATTAGGGGTAGAAATATCGCGAACAGCAATGCTTGGATTACTGGGGTACACAGACGAAGGTATAGGAACTGGAAAGAAGGGAGATCTGGTAGTGAAACTTATATTTATAGCCAGATTAATTATTATCAAACACTGGAAAGATGACAAACCTCCTAGGGTTAAAGAATGGGCAAGTTATGTGGAAAAAATTAAAAATTACGAGTGTGCATATGAGAGACGGTATAGAGGAGGAAATAAGCTGAAAATGGTCTGGGAACAATGGAGTATCTAACTGATTTGCGCAGAAACAAAAGTGGAAAATCACCCTAGATAACTAAAGAGGGGGGAGAAAACCCGCCTGGCACGGTCTTAGAGTGTAGTAGGAACCAGCACAGGGAAGGTGGGGAGGGGGGTGAGGGAAGGGAGGTTATATAGAATGTTGTCATGGTTTTAAGTTTGCGGATGTATTAGGTTACTCAATGTATAAATTGTGAATTACCTTTTTGCTAATAAAAAATTTATTTAAAAAAAAAAAAAAAAATTGAAGATACAGAAGTGGTAGACAGTTTTTGCCAATGTTTATAAATTATTAAAATCATCTAGAAGTCAAGACAGAGACTGGCACCTGGCAGTACCAAGATGAAAATTTAGAAATGTAATGCTGTCATCTGTAAACCATTAAAGGGGTATTCCCATCTGGGCATTCACATTTCATTGCATTCATTTGCCATATGTAAACATTTCTTAAATTGGATGTTATTAAAAAAATGTTTCTGTGTGAAGATAATTTCTCAGAAATGTAGTCATGTTGTCCCTTAGAAACGAGATAACTTCCTAGGTACAACCACCCCACACTCTGGCAGTGGTGGCCAGATATGTGGTATTGGGCCCTTCCTGACCACCTGGATTCAGCTTTCATTACCACAGGATGGCTGTGGGACACACAGTAACTACTGGACATTTCATATACAAAGACCTTCTGTTTCTTTGTGCAATCCCTCCAGCAGAGGTGGCCATATCCAAGGACATAGTCTTGTTTCTAAGGCACCATATCACTACATTTATGAGAAATTATCTTCCCACAGGAACATTTTTTTAATAACATCTAATTGAAGAAATGTTTATATATATAGAACTGACATAAATAAACAGTAAATATCATAATGACATTAGGTATCCCCACGTCCAAAAATTCCTGATTTATCGAAAATATAATAACGGTATTTCACTGCGTTTAACCCCGGAACGGAAAAAAGCGCCCAAAGTCGAAAATGGCACTTTTTTCCATTTTGAAAAATATATAAAAAGTGATCAAAAGGTTGTACAGTCCAAAAAATAGCAGCAGTGACAACTGCATTGAAAGTTGCACAAAATGACATCACCCACAGCTTTCTACACTGAAGTATAAAAAAGTTGGCAAAAAATGGCAAAGAAGATGGCAAAATCAAAACTTTTTTTTGTGCAGGAGGTTTTAATTTTTGTAAATATATGAAAACATTATAAAACCTACAAAAATTTTATATCCTCGTGATTACACCGACCCAAAGAATAAAGTAGACATGTGATTTGGGGCGCACAGTGAAAGCCGTAAAATCCAAGCCCACAAGAAAACGACACACATGCATTTTTCCACCATTTTCACTGCATTTTGATTTTTCCTGCTTCTTAGTACACAGCATGGGTTATTAAATACTGTCACTATAAGGTGCAATTTATTAAGCAGAAAACAAGCCATCACAGAGCTCTTTTCATGCAAAAATACAAAAGTTATAGATTTTTGAAGATGGGGAGTGAAAAATGGAACTGAAAAAACAAAAAAGGGCCACGTCGTTAAGGGGTTAAAGTGAACTTTATTAAAGCTATTTGTGTAAATCACCTTTGTGTCCTGTAAACAACTGACAGCTGAGAAAAATTGAGTTGTGTTATTTTATGATTCACAAAATGTTATGGACTTTCTAAAGTAGGTGGAGTTATCATCAAGATGGCCACCACTGTAAACTACAAGTCTCATGATCCTTTAGTTCTCAGTAACTCCTCCTCCCTCTTATGCTCTGCTCCCAGTGATTATGTAACATAGTAATGATGTGTAACTGCCATCCTACACATTTCCTCAACACTGGCCGTACTGGATGCATTGCCACCAACCAGCTACAGCCAAACATACTAATGATCACATGACCTGCCCAGGCAGATTCAGGACATGTGATGTGGACATGTGACCAGCGGCCATCTTTTGTCCTGTGTCTGCTCTGCACTGAGAAAATCAATGGACTGATTAGAGGGCCAGTAGCATTTTATTTTTCAGTACAGTGTATGTCACCAGCATTTTCTGCTAACAACAAATGACATATTAGCTTATATTTTAAGGACCCATTTGTATATGAATTATGCCTATTCCTGGAATACCCCTTTAATCTTTAACCTCCTTTCCTTATCTCTGTGCTGTGTACAGGACTTCATATACACTGCTCCCTGCAGGAGAATGAAGTAGAAAGAAGGGCACGGTAAAGGTTTTTTCCATAGTATATATTATATAATATATAAACGTTTTATTAGGATTTACAATTATTAGGAATTGGAATTCTGAGCCCAGTAACTTTTTTCACACTTTGGGGTACAGACCAGGTACATGCTGACATTTTAATTTATCAATTTGTGACCAATATAACTGTTTAATCATATTTTATTGAAATATTCATGGATGGAAAAATGGTGAAAATGTAGCGATTCGGACATTTGTATGCTATTTTCTGTTACTGTGTTCACAGCCGGGAATAATCTTTTTTATATTTTGATAAAATGGGCATTTTGGGACATGGCAATTACTTTTATTTCAGACCCTCTAGGGTACTTTAAGCCTGCATGGTATCATTGCTTATACTAAATACTGCAATACTGCTGTAAATAGTAAATTTACTGCTAATCTCTATCACTATCCACGGCAGGCCTATGAGCCTCTATGAGACTGTAGGCTGCCATGGCAAACAATCCAAGCCTTCCAATGACATCACGAGGAGTGAGAGTTGGCAATCCAAGATGGCAGCACCCACAAGTAGCTTGGTTAACAGGTTAACTGCCGCGTTTGGTGCAGTTATAGGCGGGTGTCAGCTGCGTAATACAGCTGACACCTGCTGTGTTTGGAGAGACCTCAGCCTGTGAGCTCTTTCCATACACCCCTGCAGTACCAGGATATAATAGTAATAGTGCTATTCATATGCTTAGTAGGGGTCACTATCCACATCAGAACATAATAACAACCATCATCATATTAATCGTAGTGAAGCAATTAATAAGTGGAAAACATTATATTAGTGGCAACATGTGTTTGGTCTTATTCTTTAAGACAAAGCATCTTATATCATATTATCAGGGATAAAACTAAGAAAAATGGAAATTCAAATCCGTGAGGATTTCCAAGGTTCATTGTAGACAGCCACCCAAGCCTGCTGTATACTTTCCTTGATAAAATGCTCTGTGGGTTTAGTCAAAATTCTGGAGAGCAATAAATCGTAGTATGGAAGCTGTTTGATTGCCTACAGTGTCTAGACGGCTTGGTATACATGTACAAGATTGCTATTCAGCTTTCCACTGAAGAAATGATGATTTCTTTCCGAACATCTCATACAATGTATTTATGAATCTGTCTGTCAAGTGAATTAAATCCACAGAAAACAGAAAATGTTACATTCCTGGTGTATTTCTCACAACACCTATTACTTTACCTGAAAATGTGCTATGCTGTGTTGATGTGTCAGGATATTTTAAGCATTATGTTTTACCCTACATAGCTTGTCTTCACAGATTGCATTACCTTAAAGAATTCTGCACAGATCAGGAAGGTCTGCTTGATAGCATTCTTGGTAATATACTGTCTAGAATAGGCAATAATAGGGTCAGTGATACTGGAATGGATAAAAAGTGGTATATGGGACTAGTTTAACAAATACCTTTTTTTAGTTATATAACTTATCTGAATAAATGAGCTCAACTTCTAGCAACCAATCACAGCTCAGTTTCTATTTTGCCATAAGTTATTCATATGAGCTCAGAGATTTGATTGATTGCGATAGGCAATGGGAATTAGACAGTTTATGTGTGAGGTAATATGAGTTAATATGCAAAATGATAGATGAGGTAATATGCAAGGTCATATGTGAGTTGATATGAGATAATATGAGATACTATATTCTCCATTTCTATGCTCATATCGACTGCAATACTCCAGTCACATTCAGAGCTGCCATCTTATCCTTGCTATTATATACTCCAGTCACATCCAGAGCTGCAATCATCGTTCTACCGTTAGATAATCTCAGATGTGTAACTGGATTATCAATTTGCCATAATCATTCTTAGCATAAGGTAGCTTATGTGTGAGGTAGCATGTTTTCAGTTGTGATACTTACTATATCTGTGGTACTCAGTGAATAAATAATTGTTTTTAGAAAGATAGCGGGGGTTATATATACTGGCACATGGTTCCCCAGCATATGATGTTCTTCAAGCCCTTCTGGATATATCAGAAGGCGCTGGTCTCTTGTTTCTGGTGAGTGGTTGTGCCTGTTGGCAATTCTATGGCTGGCCTTCTAACCTGCATGGGCCTGAATGGGTGCAGGCTACAGCTAGGAGAGGCAGGAACACCTCATGCAGTTTCACTCCACTGGCCATGCCCCAGGCCTTTATCCTTCTATTGAACCTAGCCATGCTCTACACACACATATTACTGACACATGCTCTACACACATTACTGACACATGCCCTACACACACATTACTGACACATGCCCTACACACACATTACTGACACATGTCCTACACACACAATACTGACACATGCCCTACACACATTACTGACACATGCCCTATACACATTACTGACACATGCCCTACACACACATTACTGACACATGCCCTACACACACATTACTGACACATGCCCTACACACACATCACTGACACATGCCCTACACACATTACTGACACATGCTCTACACACACACATTACTGACACATGCCCTACACACACATTACTGACACAGGCCCTACAAACATTACTGACACATGCTCTACACACACATTACTGACACATGCCCTACACACACATTACTGACACAGGCCCTACACACATTACCGACACCTTCCCTACATACACATTACTGACACATGCCCTACATACACATTACTGACACATGCCCTACATACACATTACTGACACATGCTCCACACACACATTACTGACACATGCCCTACACACACATTACTGACACATGCCCTACACACACATTACTGACACATGCTCTACTTATACATTACTGACACATGCTTAACTAATACATTACTGACACATGCTCTACTGACACATTACTGACACATGCTCTACACATACATTACTGACACATGCCGTACACACATATTACTGACACATGCTTTTCTTATACATTACTGACACATGCTCTACACACTCATTACTGACACATGCTTTACTTATACATTACTGACACATGCTCTACAACAATTACTGACACATTCTTTATTTATACATTACTGACAAATACTCTACAGGGCCACATCTGACATGAAGTGACTTGAGCATCTCACTTAAGGCGGCAGATGCCCGAGCCCTGATGGGATCAGCAGCCTGGGCGTGTGTAATGTCAGTGATTCGGGCGCCCATTGCCGTCCAAATCACCCACCATGAAATTAATTGCACCTGTTTCTTTAAGAACACAGACACGATAAGTACATATGGCTGTGCCTACTGGGGGGGGGGGTGTATGCATCTGGGGTGGGGGCTGTGCCTTCTGGGGGTTGGGGCTGTGAATACTGGGGGGGTGGTCGCTTTGTATACTGAGGGGGCTGTGCATACTCGAGGCTGGGGCTCTGCATACTGGGGGAGCTGTGCATATTGGGAGGGGATGTGGCTAATGGGGGGGTGGCTGTGCATACTGGTGGTGGGGGCTGTGCATTCTGGGGGGTGGGGGCCATGCATTGGGTTGGTGACTGTGCATACTGGGGGGGGGGGCGTGCATACTGGGGAGGCTGTGCTCTCTGGGGAGGCATTGCTCTGTCTAGTGTTTATGGGGATTTGTATATAGGGGCTGGATTTTAATTAAACTGAGTGACAATATATGAAGTAATGCATATAACTTACTTGTAACTTACTTTGTGTGTATGTATATGGGGACTGTTATAAATAAATTAGGGGAACTGTATATAAATAAAACAGGGGGTGGATGTAAGTTAGAGTTAGCAGAGATAAACCATGGCCAGGAGAAATCGTAAAGAAGTCCTCTTCCTGATGGAGCAGATCATCAACTGTAAGGAACTAGATACTAGTCATTAATGTCATTAATGTCTGTATCATTGACTAGTGTGCAAGGTAGCATCTATTGGTGCAAGGGGGGCAGCACTTTCAATTTTCGCCTCAGGCAGCACAAATGCTAGAATTGGCCTTTCTACACACACATTACTGACTCATGACCCCTAGTATGTAGCAGGCGCCCCAGTATATAGCCAGTCAGCCTCCCAGTATATAGCCAGCCCCCCTGTATATAGCCAGACAGCTCCCCCAGTATACAACCAGCCCCCTGTATATAGCCAGCCCCCGAGTATTCAGCCAGCCTGTCCCTCAGTATACAGCCAGCCAGCCCCTTTAGAATACAGGCATTCCCCCAGTAAATAGGCAGTCAGCCCACCCAGTATATAGGCAGGCTGCCCACCCAGTATATAGCCAGCCAGCCCAATATATAGCCAGCCCCCCTATAAATAGCCAGACAGCCCCACCCCCACTTGCAGATTTAAAGGGCCAGCACACCGCTGATTGGCGCTGGCCACTTCCTGGATTCCCAAAAAGGCCGGCTTCTCCCAGCATTCCCCGCCAGATATTCGTGCTATTGTCAATGAAAAAGCTGTTACCTGTGCCTCGTGCTTGTGTTTTCATTTCCTGTTGTAACCCGGGACCTGTTCTTGACTTTGCTCCTCCGCTGCTAGCCCTGACCTCCTACTCTGTCCCTGACCTTGATCCATTGCTGCCTGCCTTGACCAACTGCCTGTCCCTGACTACGAGCTTGCCTGCTGATTCTGTAGCTCTACCTTGTCTACCACCGCGGATAAGTCGTGCCTGTGGAACGATCGGGTAGTACCACGCCGCAGCAAGACCAACCTGCTTTGCAGTGGGCTCTGGTGAAGACCAGGTGCCACTTAGATTCCGGTCCCAGGTGTCGGCTTACAACATCATCCGTGGTGGTCCAGGGGGTTCACTACCCCAGAAGCCTGACATGTGTCAAAACCTTCTCATATTATCCCATGCAACTTATTACTGAGATAGATAATCAATAGTCTTCGCAGTTTCAGCTGCAATTTGACTCTGATATACATGATCTATGTGTCCCTGACTGCAAGCTTGAACAAATGGTTATTGGACTGTTGTTCCATAACAAAATGAGAATGAGCACTGTTTCGTTTTTGAATTAACATGTAGCATGTTATTGCGGTAGCTTGCAGTTGTAAAAGCTCCTCATTTTGCCTTGTTTCCAGGTAACATAATAAAATATGGTTGCCGTGGAGTAGGAACGCAGTGACCACCTGCTGTGTTTCATGATGTATGAAATGGATATTTGCTTAGCTTTCCCTTAAATGGATTCATAACCAGTCACATCATCTTTTCACAGGAAATCCTAGAGTACTGTAATAGCACTTATAGGAGCCAGATATTGTTCAATATATGACGAGAAGAGGCTTATTTATTGCCATTCCAAAGACTTTTCAAAAATAGTAAAATAGTCTGGGTGCTTGTCTGATATGGAAAGGCAAACACGTTTCATACCTGTCTGACTTTACAATTAAACCATCACAAAGATGCACTGCCTCGATGACTGTTGGAAAAGGCAATCAAACAGATGATAAATAGTATTTTTTTACTTGCTGAAAGTTCACTTTCTATTTTTTATGGTTTCAGCTGTTGTTATATACAGTGTTCTGGGGAATCATCAAAAAGTTATGTGAAGACATTCTCAATTACATTCTCTGGAAGCAAAAGAGCACCACCTAATGGTTACATTAAAAATAAGTTGGAAAAAAAATCGCTGCTGTTTAACTTCCTTAAAATATTCAAGATCTAGAAGAGATTCAGTTCAGATTTTTGCACCTGACATTGGCAAAACAATATCAAGCAATAAATGTTTTGCTTAATTTGTGAAAAGTGTGTTTTTAAACATCAATTTAGAAATGTAGTTTGATAAAACCTTTTTTTCCCCTCCTAACGTGCCTCGCTTCTGTAGGACTACACTGATATCCCATTTACAGACTGCTCCACTTAATTATAGTGACATCCAGCAGCACTCACTTTTTAATTGAGTGTTTTGAGGAAAGTGCTGCAATTTGGCGGCTTCTTCATGTTCAATTATTTGTTTGGGAAATATGTACGAGAGCAGTATATGTGTAATTTTCTGTGAACTTCAGCTGCAGACGATTATATAGCTGTATTAAAAATCAAGAAATTATATTGAGTTTTATGTTTATAGGCAACTGTTTTTATACTTTCTCTCTCATCATCACATCCCTGATAGTCTGCTTAGAGCTGTTTATTAATTGTGTTCTAAATTGAGGGTTATTAAATGGTGTGTATTATGCACAAGGATTATTCAGTAAGTGGAAGTAGAAATGGCCCTTTTATAAAGGATGTTAGATCCATTTCAGGGCTAAAGATGTTTAGAAATAAAATGCTTTGGCTAAATTAGACATTTCCCTGTTCTAATTTTCTTGCTTATAGTGGTGCAAATCGCCTCAAGTGCAGTTTTCCAATTTGTTTTTAAAATGAGCGGCTTACAATTATTTTCTGGTGTTTTATTATAGTGATATTGATTAACCCCTGCAGTCCCGATCACATGACCAACAGAGCTGGCTCCCACATTTACTGCATAGCGCTACTTCAGTGCTATGCAGTGAGGAAACCGCTTCTACATTCTTCCTAGGAAAGGGTTGTTAAACTCATTTTTTCCAGGGGCCACATCAGCGTTGTGGTTGCCATAATAAAGGGACCGAATGTCATTTTATTACTGTATAAATGTATCATCTCCTGCTGTTTAGTATTTACATTTATACAGCGTTACAATCAGCCCACACAATTGAATATATTATTCAAGGACATCTACCACTAGCACACTGACATTCAGGTAGGTGTCCCTTCTGGCAGGATGCAATCTTCTTTGAGCTTCATATGCCCTTTTTTTAAGAGAAAAAGGGTTGAAAAAGTATGCAAATGAGCCTGAGAGGCTCCCGGTTTCCATGGTTGTTAATAGAACCTGAAGCCTCTCCGGTTTATTTTCATAATTTATAAAGCCTTTTCTCTTTTCTGTGCACTCATGTACACAGCTGTGGATTCCAATGGCCCAGTACATGATCAGACTGTCTGGGCTACAAAAAATAGAGCTGACTATTATACTGGGGTCACAAACAAGGAGCCCTAACAGCTGGACACGTTCCCTAAGCTACCATTAGTGCCATAAGATCTCTTAGAGTGTTTTTTTACTGTAACAACAATCACTGTACCTCTCATCACTACCATCAGCCAGACCAGATAAGCAGTTGTAATATACAATTATTAAAGGGGTTGTCCAGGTTTTATGTACCTGGACAACCCTGGAGGGGGGGCTGTAAAAATAAAATAAACTCATGCTTACCTCCTTCAGTGCTCTCATTGTCCCACGGCGCCATCCATCGGTGCCGTGCCCCTGTCTGTTTACAGAGGCAGGCACTATCCGCTCCAACTACTTCTGCCCAGCTTGCACTTGCTGCATAAAGCCAATGGCAGCGGATGGGTGTGCGCGCCAGGCAGGCAGAGTATTCTGAGCAGAGTGTGCCTGCCTTTGTAAACAAACAGGGGCATGGCACAGGTGCAGGACAATGGGGGCTCCGGCACAAGTTTATTTTTTTCTACAAGCCCCCCCCCCCCCCCAGGCCCTCTGGA
Source organism: Engystomops pustulosus (assembly GCA_019512145.1). NCBI lineage: Eukaryota > Metazoa > Chordata > Amphibia > Anura > Leptodactylidae > Engystomops > Engystomops pustulosus. The sequence continues at coordinate 106,876,638 of CM033644.1, read as the reverse complement.
AAATCTTTAATAAATGAATTAATAAATCTTTACACAGCACCATGATATATCAGAGCGCTGTACAAATCAGGGGGTACATGTACAAGTAATAAAATAAAATATTATATAGTAATAACATAGTCCTAAGAAACAACAGGAATAAAGGCCCTGCTTGCAAGACTGCACAGTCTATGAAAATACCCTTCTTCCACCATGCGCTGACTACTGGGAATAACGGGAATGGTAGGCGCTCCAGCCACAATAGTGACAAGTAATCATAAATCTAAGTGTCTACCATCTCCTTAGCTTTCAATAACACCCATTAATTTCTATAAAGCAGCTTTGGCAGATTTAGAACCTAAAAGTAAGGTATTACCAAGAACCCCTAGGTAAGGGGGCATCTATGTTTTCCATATGTACAGTACATTTCATGTGCAAGACTGTGTTTAAAATTTTGTCTTCATAATTTGAGAGGTGCAACAATGCTGGTGCATTTCTTATTTTATTTTCATGATCTGTATGCATTTAGTAATCAACCTGTGAATTCAGAATTCCACAGGAATTCTTTGTAAATGATCCTGATTCATTTTCTATGTCCTGGATCTACATGCATGTGTTCTTCCACCCTTTCTCTTGCTGGCATAATTGTGTAAGTTCTAATTTTATGCTAAAATGCACCTTTAAAATCTATGGGATGTGTAATTTGCAAGTGTGAATGAAATCAATGAAGTCAATCGCCCACATTTATCAAAAACAGTGCAAATTGCACTATGTAGCACACATTCTTCATTAACCCCTTAAGGACTTAATGCATAATGTTTTCATTTTTCTGTGTACAGAGCTTTGTTAGAGCTTATTTTCTGCGTAACAAATTTTACTTTGCAGTGACAGAATTTATTATTCCATGCTGTGTACTGTGAAGCTGGGAAGGGGGCCATCACTTTTTAAATGCCGCCCTCGGCACCGCCAGCCGCATCGGCAGGGTCAATACCGTGAGCCCTCTTCATACAGTCTCCGCACCTCTGTGCTGTACATGTAGGGCATGGAGCGCGAAAGGGTTTATATGGCACACCCTGCACTGCTCTGGAAGTAAGCATCAACTGTTTTTGGTCCACCTATAACACAGAGCGACACAATTCTGTCGAGTCGCGGCAAAAATATAGCATTGTGACGCACAGTATGACTTTGCCCCAGAATACCCCTTTACACGTTCTTTCTAGTGCAAAGTCCAACAGACAACTGGCGCAAAGGCTTTAATAGGTGTGGGCCAATGTATTTCAACTGCTAGAACGAAGGGATCTTTCACATAGGGGTTGAGGTTCAGCTTCAGTTGTGCATCCATTACATTTTGTCTCTGTTGTGCCTGTTTTTCTACCGATTTATTTTCGTGTCCGCAAAAAAAATGAAGGTTCAACATTGTTTTGAAAACATCGACCTGGTTTTTCATCCTTATCAGTTAAAAAAATGATGTTTCATTAGTCTTTTTTGCGGACCTATAGACTTCTATTGCTTTCCGTGATCCACATCACTGGAAAAACATTTTTCTAAATGTTTGCCACAAACAACGGATCAGTGAAAATACAAGCAAATGTTAAAACATCCATAGAAATCAATAGCTTTGTGGAGCATCCGTGGAAATCACTGAATCACGGAGGTGAAAAAAAGACAATGTGAAAGAGCCCTAAATTCACACCCAATTACTGCAATTTTCAGCATTTTATACATCAATTAAAAACTGGAAAAAAGTACTTGATAAATGTGCAACAGTGTATTTAACTAGTATATAGTACAGTAGCTGATCATTTATCTGGTCATTCTTTTAACCATATTTTTCTAAGTTTTTTTTTAAGCAATATTGAATGTCCCTATCAGGTGAGTACACCTTCATGCCTTTAATTAGTTGCTTCTGCTGTCTGCGACTAATCCAACTTTCACAAGGTTCAATTATGGCAACAAATGAAGCACACTTCCCAAATAACCTCTTTCCAAATAAATCTCACACAGGAATTCTGCAAAGTAGTTAGGCCTGAGGGGAAATAGGTTGACAGCCTGTTGTCAAAGTCACATTGGCACTAGGGTTGGCTGCTGGCTGGAGCGGAATAGAAAATTCCGTTGTGGGATTTCAGAAGGCTCTGGCATATGAATTGAATGAATTTTTAAAAAACAAAGCACAGTACAATGTATTTAGGGCTAAATATCAAATTTAACACATTAAAAGGCCACAGTATTACATTATAGTTTAGAATCCCTTTTTTGGCTTTTCTCATATTTTCACATAGCCAGCCTTCAAAGTGTTATTAATCACTGTGACAGGTCTAATACTATGCTATATTTATTGTTGTCCATTAATTTCATGGGTAATTATCTCCCAGACAAAAACAGAACAGGGGGATAATGCTTCATCATTTTCTAAATATTTTCTGGTGTGTAATTTATTCATTAAATTGAGATGTTGCTTCTTTTTAAAGTGACACAATCTGTACAGATTTAGAAGGGAATCCAATATTATCTGAATACAATTTTGCTTACTATTAGCTAATCCATGCAAACTACAGTTAAACGCTGTTATACTAAAACATGTTGAGCAAGAAATAAAGGGACTTTCACTATCTAGTTAACCACCACCTAGCAGGGAATCATGCAAGTGTAAGTGCATGTTACCTGTTACCATTTAATTTGAGATCATTAGGGGTCATTTATTATACGTAGAGTTTCAAACGGAAAACTGGCTTTGTTTTTTTTTTCTGTTCTGCGCCACAATATTGGTATTTGGGGCAAAATTGTGGCACCGCTTGGGAATCCAACAGTTTTCTGGCTGTCCTATTCTTCAGACTTGCTTTGTGGTGCAATTAATGGCACAAGAAGAGAGCAGCTAAAAGAAAGTCTAGGGAGTTCTAAACCTTTTAGTCTGTGCGCCAATTCATTAAAGGGGTTTTCCCATGAAGGCAAGTTAGACCCTATCCATGGGATAGGGCCTAACTTGCTGATCAGTGGGTGGTCTCAGTGCTGAGCCCCCCACTGATTGCGAAAACGAGGGGTCAGACGGAACCCTCACTTCTTCTCAGACTAATGGAGCAGACGACCGTGCATGACCGTTCTGCTCCATTAATCTCTATGGAGCTGACAGAGATTTCTCTTAGTAAATAAGCCCCAATGTGTTTTGGTTAAGTTAGCCAGAAAAATGAAAAATACTCTGTGATGTTAAATAATAATGCATAAAATATACAAAAGTGCTTATGGAATTTGTAAGCGGTAAATCCATGAACACCTCCTTTAGTTTTGTTGACCTTTGTTGACCAATGGCTTGGAGATCAGCCACAAGTTTCTTATAGTTTTTTTCATTGTTTGCAATTCAGCTGCTCATTAGGATCCTTGTAGCTCTGTGGATCTGTTCATCATTGATCACTGAGTGAGTGCTCCTCTTGACACTTCCCATACATTGCAAGTAAATGTCCTCACCAAAGGAGAAGAAATTATGATGTAATACACACCTGATAAGCTGTAGGAGAGGTTATGTGGCCATGTTTTTTTTTTCTGGAGGAAGTATTGACATAAGGGGTGGAATCAGGATACAATAATCCCAGGGCTATATAAGAAGTTTGGGTACCCGTGGGCTGTGTTCAAATACTGTGTTTGAAATACATTTTGAAATGTATTTAAAAGGCAGCAAAGAGGTGTTTGGCCTCTTGCATATTCATTTGCACTGAAATGTGTTTTGCATGTAAACAATGCTCTTGAACAAAGTTTTTGTTCACGATCACAAGCGTTTTTGTGTTAACGAATATGTGTTCAGGGAGGTGTTACCCCTGATGTGCTAGATCATACACAATAAAAAATACAGATGTGTGCATGTAGGCTTACACTCCGAGCATCATAGTGATATATGATGCAAGGAATCCCTGCAAAATAGCAGCACCAAACAGTTATCATGATTGTATATCAGAGCTGCTATTCTGTGGGGAAATGACTTCTTGCATCATACATCACTATGATGCTCAAAGTCCCATTCACATAATTATATACACATCACTATATATATAGAAAAGATAGTCGCAGCACTCAAGAGTCAAAGTATGGGTGCAAATCCAGAGACCAGGACGGGGAGTCCCAAAGATAATTAAAATAGCAAAAAATGGCAGCACTCCAAAAGCTTGTGAAAAAAAGTACTAATTTATTCGAACATGTGCCAAGCTACGTTTCGGCTCCTATGGCCTGGAGGCTAGAGAAAATTCTCCTTTAAAATTTTTAAGTTGGTCCCTCCCCACCGCACTATACACACCTACATATAGCTATCCATATATGCATGCATACACATCACTATATATATATACTGTAGACTTTACCATATACACATATATACTGCATACCTCACTATATACACATACATGTACTGCTCTATACACACAAACATAAACGTACACACACCTATCTATACTCACACACATACACTACATACACACACAATATACCAGAAATGATTGGTCTACCTGGATTGCTATACTTGTGTATTTTAGGAAACATGTACAATGTACCTATTTTGGAATGTTCTTCTATTAGTTCCAGTAGAGTACCATATAAACTCGAGTATAAGCTGACCTGAGTATAAGCCGAGGCCCTTGATTTTACCACCAAAAACTGGGAAAACCTATTGACTCTAATATAAGCCTAGGGTGGGAAATGCATTGGTCATAGCCTTCCTTGTATATAGCAAGCAAACCCCGGTAGTAAACAGCCAGCCAGCTCCCTGTAGTATATAGCCAGCCCCTTGTAGTATATAGCCAGTCCCCTTCAGTATATAGCCAGTCCCCTGTAGTATATAGTCAGCCAGCCCCCTTTAGTATATAGCTAGCCCCCTGTAGTTTGTAGCCAGCAAGACCCCATTAGTATATAGCCTGACAGCCAGCCCTGTGTACTATATAGCCTGCAAGCCATCACTGTGCACTATATAGCCTGGCAGCCAGCCCCATGTAGTATATAGCCTTGCTGCCAGCCCCATGTAGTATATAGCCTGGCAGCAAGCCCGTGTAGTACATAGCCTGCCAGCCCCCAGTATGCCCAGCACATAAAAAATAAACCGAGTACCATAACCCTAACTGTTCCTCAACCTGGCTATTCAGCCAAGCTGAGCCAAGCTACTGGAGATGGTAAAAAGTTCCAAAAAGTCAACTATAACTGCAGCCCTCCACTAGTCAGGGCTTTATCTCAGAGGATGATAACAAAAGCCTCTCCTCAGTGCAAGAAGCTGCATACAGTTTGCAAAAAAACACAAGAAGGACTCCCAGACTATGAGAAATAACATTACCTGGTATGGTGAGATGAAGATTGAACTTTTTGGTGTTAATTCTCAGCGGAATGTGTGGAAAAAAACATGCATCTTCCAAATACAATCCCAACGGTGAAACATGGTGGTGGCAGCATCATGCTGTGGGGTGTTTTTTAGCCGCAGGGACAAAATGGCTGGTTGCAATTGAAGGAATGATGATTGTGGTCAAGTACAGAGAAATCCTGGATGAAAAGTCTACATTTCTGTTTTGTTTTTGTCAAGATAGAGAACAGAGTGTACATTCATGAGCAAAGAAAATAACGTTTTGATCTTACAAATTGGCTGCAAAGAAACAAAGGATGAACATTTGAAAGTGGTCTGAATACAAGCGGTCCCCTACTTAAGAACACCCGACTTACAGACGACCCCTAGTTACAAACGGACCTCTGGATTTTGGTAATTTACTGTACTTTAGTCTTAGGCTACAATAAACAGCTATAACAGTTATAAATGATGTCTGCAATGAAGCTTTAGTGTTAATCCTGGTTCTTATGACAACCCAACATTTTAAAAATACAATTGTGACAGAGACCCAAAAAATTATGACTGGCTCTACAATTATAAACAATATATATACAGTTCCGACTTACATACAAATTCAACTTAAGAACAAACCTGCAGACCCTATCTTGTATGTAACCCCTGTACTGCCTGTACCTTCCAAAACCATTGCACACGTCTACAATGGGGAAGTTAGTCAAGTGTGGGCACTAGTTGAATATGGAGAACATATTGGGGCTTATTTACTAAGGGTTCCGCGGACCGCACTTTCATCGGGGGGGTTTGATGCAACCCAAATCGGGCGGGCCGTTGGACGATCCGACGGATTCGGACAAACTGTGGGATTTAACTTCAAAATTGTGTCGCAAGCCAAGCACTTACATGCACCAGGAAGAAGAAGGTGAACTCCGGTGGACCAGTTCGGGGAAGCGACACATGCAGAATATTTTTGTTGTGCCATGCCTTTACTAGATATGCCTTAGAGCACCACATTCAATTATTTCACCTAAATGGCCACCTTTTTTGTTAGCTGACTCCCTCCCTCCCTAAATAGTTAATGTATATCCTCAATTATTTAAATACATTAACTGGTTGTCATCATTATCTGATACAGTTGATCTGAGGCAGGCTATTCCACAGATTGACAGTTCTCATAGTAAAAAAGCCCTGTTGCCTCTGGTGATTTAACCTTGATTTCTCCAGACAGAGACAGTTCCCTCTCGTCTTTTGATTTGATTTAATCTGAAAAAAATGACCACCATCATTTTTGTATGGACCATTCATATATTTAAATAAATTAATCATGTCCCCTCGTAGTCGTCTCTTTTCCAGACTAAATAAATCTAGTTGTTTTAATCTTTCCTCATAACTGAGACCCTTCATACCCCTTATCATTTTTGTGGCTCTACGTTGAACCCTCTCCAGCTCCAGGGCATCCCTTTTATGGACCGATGCCCAGAACTGGACAGCATATTCCAGCTGAGGCCTAACCAATGCCTTGTATAGTGGTAATATTACATCCCTATCATGAGAGTCCATTCCACTTTTGACAGTGGTATGATCCTGCTAGCTTTAAAGGCAACTGCTTGACATTGCACGCTGTTATTCAATTTATGATCTACTAGTACCCCTAGGTCCTTCTCAACAAGGGACTCTCCCAGATTTACTCCCCCAAGGACAGATTTTGCCTTTGGATTATTGGCCCCCAGGTGCATACCCTTACATTTATCCACATTAAACCTCATTTGCCAAGTGGATGACCAAACATTCAGTTTTTCCAAGTCACACTGCAGCCTATGAACATCCTCCATAGACTGTACTACACTACACAGTCTGGTGTCATCTGTAAAAATAGACACAGTGCTATTAATTCCTACCTCTATATCATTAATAAATATATTAAATAGTAGTGGGCCAAGCACAGAACTCATAACTGGTGACCATTCCGAGTAGGAATCATTGACCACAAATCTCTGGATACGATCCTTCAGCCAGTTTTCAATCCAATTGCAAATGATATCTGCCAAACCAATAGCCCTAATTTTACCCATCAGGCGTCTATGAGGGACAGTGTCAAATGCCTTTGCAAAGTCCAAGAACACAATATCCACAGCTGCTCCTCCATCCAGGCACCTGCTCACCTCTTCATAGAAGCAGATAAGGTTAGTTTGACAACTTCTTAGTAAACCCATGCTGGCTGTCACTTACTTATTTGATGTCACATACTCCAGTATATATTCTTTTACTAACCCTTCCAGTATTTTCCCCACAATGGAAGTTAAGCTTACAGGCCTGTAATTGCCTGGCGAAGTTCTAGAGCCCTTTTTATATATTGGCACCACATTTGCCTTGCGCCAGTCACTTGGCACCACACCAGACATTACGGAATCCCTGAAGATTTTAGACAGCGGTACAGCAATAACAGAACTGAGTTCTTTAAGAACTCTGGGGTGTAACCCATCTGGTCCAGGAGCCTTGTACACATTGATTTTATTGAGCTTAGATTGGATCATGTCTACATTCAGCCAGTCTAGTATATTACAGGATGCATGACCCGCACTGGCACCACCCACATCAGAAGTTCTTTCTTCTATTGTATAAACTGAGCTAAAAACCCCATTAAGTATCTCTGCCTTCTCCAAGTCTCCAGTCACCGATGCCCCATTTTCAGATTAAAGGGGTCCAACCTGCTCTGACCCTTTTTTTGCATTGATATACTTATAAAAATTCTTGGGATTTGTTTTGCTATCTTTAGCCACCTGTCTTTCATTTTGTATGTTGGCTGATTTTATTTCCTTTTTACAGATCTTGGTAAGTTTTTTGTAAGCATTGAAAACCCTAAGGGACTCGTATTGAAAGCCTCAGGTGACCCTCTGCTCTACACCAGGATCTGAGCCATGCATTTAACTCCCTGAGCTCCCGCTGTCTGCTCTGTGTAGCGCATGGCACAGGTAGAATTCTGGAGAATACTACCTTGGAGGTCCTTTCCTTAAGCTTTGAACCTACTTCTTTAAAATTATTCTACAGGCTCCTCCACCTACCATCTATTCTGTCATTGGTACCAACATGGACCACGACAGCTGGGTCATCCCCAGCCCCTCCCAGTAATTTATTACATGTAACACCCCTTCAGGCCTACCTCTGCAGGAAGGGTGTATGGTGACTTCAAACTCAATTTGGCGCAGTGCCTCCACCCGAATCTTGCTTGAAGCTCTGTAGGTAAGCAGGAGGGTTTTCCTCTTCTGCCAGGGGTTGACTCGGGAAACCCCTGCCTAAGCTTAACACACACTCACAATAGGTAAGGGTAAAACAACTTGGCAGGTTTATTGTGAGGGAAGGAATTAGGGATGAGCCAAGTGCAATGAATGCAAACAGGGAAAAACATAAACAGGAATAAAATATTTACAGAGGCAGATTTTCTACTAAAATGTACTGCTAGTGGCAATAAAGGGTCACTGCACTCCCCAGGCCTGCTTGAGATAATGGTGCAGAGGGGTCTCTTTAACTAATGAGCTCTGTGAGCAACAGAGGGGATAAATCAGAACACAACAGAAATGACACGTGTCACTATCACACACTCTGCAGGTGACACGCTGTCTCCGTGCCCCGCTGTCTCCGTGCCCCGCTGTCTCCGTGCCCCGCTGTCTCCGTGCCGCCGCTGTCTCCGTGCCGCCGCTGCCCCTCGTCTCCGTGCCGCCGCTGCCCTTCACACGCTATTTTGTTCGCACCGTTCCGCGCGTATCTTCCGACAAGTAAGCAGATGTGCCGAACATCTGTAATCTATTCTGCACTGTGTTCTTTACTGTGTTTTTCACTTAAATCATCCTGTGTTCACTGTTTTTATTCTATTCCTCACTGTTCTTCACTGTGTTTTTTTAATTAAATGCTCGATCTCGAGCAGGGGAAATACTCGTCCGAGCAACGAGCCGTTTCGAGTACCTTAATACTCGAACGAGCATCAAGCTCGGACGAGTATACTCGCTCATCTCTAATCCTTAATTATCTATTAAGGTAGATCTGATGGTAAATTCCCACTTGCATTGTAACCTTAATTGAACTTTAGCTAATTCTAGAATAATATGTACAATAAAACTACAGTTTATGTATGGGCTACTGGGGTGTGAAGTAACCTCTTTAGGCAGCAGGAGCAAAGGCTACTTGTCAGGATCAGTCTCCCTGCCCAAATCCATCTGGTAACGCTGACAGCTCTCAACTGTCCAGAACCAGAGTGAATTTAATAATAAAAATAAATCCTTTATTTATATAGCGCACACAGATATCGCAGCGCTGCACAGAGCTGCCAAATCAATCACTGTCCCCAACGGGGCTCACAATCTAATCAACCTAACAGTATGTTTTGGAGTGTGGGAGGAAACCAGAGGACCCGGAGGAAACCCACACAAACACGGAGAGAACATACAAACTCTTAGTAGATGTTGACCTGGATGGGACTTGAGCCCAGGACCCCAGCGCTGCAAGGCTGTAATGCTAACCACTGAGCCCCCAGGAATTTAGCAGCCACCACTCATCATTTATAAGACCTTGCATAAATTATGCCTAAATTAGGCTAGTTAAATCATTCAATTCAGGTAATGTCTCTCTTCTAAATTCTGGAATCGTTACAACACGAGAAGCCTTTTATTAAATTAAAGTTTCACTATCAAAAAACAAAAGGGTTTATCTAACAAAAGGAGTAGCGGGGGTAACAGACAAGTGCATAGAATGCAAAAATAACAGTTTGATAAATGAAAAGTGATTAAAGCAGAACCTAATACATTATGTGACGATGTGAAGCAGAAATACAAGATCAATCTGTCCGCAAGCGATCCACAAACTGCAGCACATACTTCTTGTTAGGGTCTGCATAGGCTAACACCGGAGCGTGGGTTAGGCAGGACTTCAGCTTCTCAAAAGCATCATCACACGCAGGTGTCCATCTCTCTCCAAATGGTTCATTAACCTTGAAAAAGGTCTTCCATTTCACCTTCATGGTATGCAAGTTCTTTCTGGGAGGTGGATATCCCTGGGTGAGAGCAGTTAGAGGCTTGGCAATCTTTGAGTACTGTGGTACAAATCTTCTGTAGTACCCACAAAATCCTAGAAAGGACCTAAGCTCCCCCAACTTGGTGGGTTTGGGCCAGTTGACAACAGCTTCCAATTTAGCTGGATCAGTAGAGATCCCCTCCCGGCTGACAATGTGTCCCACATACTTCATGGCCTTTTGGCAGAACCGACATTTTTCAAGGGACAATTTCAGCCCAGCTTTCTTCAATCTGTCCAACACCTTGAATAGCCTCTGGTTGTGTTCTTCTAGGGTTTGTCCAAACACGATCAGATCATCCAGGTAGACCAATACCTCCTGAAAATTCATGTCTCCCATCACCTGATCCATGCACCTTTGGAACGTTGCAGGTGCGCCAGTAACTCCTTGAGGCATTCTTTGGAACTGGAAGAATCCAATGGGACAAATGAAAGCCGTCTTCTCTTGATCCTCCTTATTCATGGGTATCTGGTAATAGCCACTTCGGAGATCCAGCACGGAAAACCACTGGCTGCCCTGTAAGCAATCTAGAGCTTCATCAATCCTGGGGACTGTATACTGATCAGGGACTGTGCGCCGATTCAGAGTACGGTAGTCCACACACATCCGAATATCCCCATTTTTCTTGCGGGCAATAAGAATGGGAGAAGCATATGGGCTATTGGACTCTATGATGACTCCTGCATCTAGTAGGCCTCGTAAGTGCTGCCTAACGTCTTCAATATCTGCAGGAGCTAGCCTTCGAGACCTCTCTCGGAAAGGCTTCTCATCCGTCAGCCTAATGCGATGCTCCACTCCCTGCGCCAGGCCCAGATCCCAGTCACCTAGGGAGAATGCTTCTCTACGTTACATCATGCCTTTTATTAGTGACTCCTTTTCATATTTCTTCAGGTCACTACCTTCAAAACAGGGATCAATACATTCCTGATGTAGCTCCCTCCTTTCTTCCTCCTTTCTAATATAAGCAGCCAGACAAGCTGGGTGAATAGTGAGGGTCTGTGAATACTTATCACCACCATTTTCTCGGCACCATTGTGCTAATGTACGGAAAATGTTGGCATTTGTTCCTACTATGACCGGTATGGATCTCTGGTCTCCTTCCGCCTCTGGACAGACCAGTGCTATGATGGGTATTTCTTTCTCCACTCCAGCAACTGTCTTTGGAAAGCGTAGCATAACAGACACATATCCTCTGTAAGGGTAGCTATGTTAACTCAAACCCCAAACAACAAGTCCAGACAAAGGCTGAAGGGGCACCCCTGAGAGGTATTTCTTGTACCATTTTTCAAAGATGATAGACACTTGAGACCCGCTGTCCAGCAGCACAGTGCAGGGTTGGCCATTAATACTAGCTGGAACATGTGGGGCTGGTCCAACCAAGTCTTTCGGAAATTGTCCCGGTTGAGCGGCAGTGGATGGAGTGGTGGGGCAAGCATTTGACCTTGAATGGGGGTCAGTATGGGACTCTACTGACCCCCTTCCCCGTTTCCCGACAGCTTGTTTTCGTAATGGGAAAGAGACTTCTTAGGACTCCACCTGTTTGGACATCGCCGAGCAACATGGCTTGGATCCCCACAAACATAACATCCCTCTATCTTTCGGTCTCCATCTGTTTGTCGATACTGACTGGTGCTTCTAGTGGATCGTGGTTGTCTCTCATGGGATGTAGTGGAAACCTGTTTCAACCTCTCAACTTCTTTTGTATGGCTTTTTAGGAGTTGAGAAATTTGTTCTGCTTGCTTCTCAATGATTTTCAGAAGCTCCTCCTCTCGGCTTAGCTCAGCCTTTAGAGTAGCAGCAGTGACTCTTTTGGATGTTTGCTCTCGGGCTGCCATAATAGCTTCTTCCTGTCTGACTTCTTTCAGCAACAGATGGAAGGAAGGAGGAACCTTCTCTTTGTCACAGCACCTTAGTCTTTGAGCAGTGGGATCATTGGTGAGAGCACCGCGCAGTACTTGATCCAAACGGTACCGGTCCACATCTTGAGAACTGAGCCCGCCTTTGGACACAATTCTGTGAACTAGTTTGTCCAGTCGGTAAAGATAGTGAGATAATTTCTCACCCGGTTCCTGGTAAGTGGTGCAGAGATTATAAAGAAGGTCTGTTGCATCTTCTGGAGTCCCAAAATCATCCTCAAGAGCAGCCATATAGTCTTGAAAAGTTGCATTAGGATCACTTCGCCAAGCAGCCTGCACTACCTCCATAGCTGGACCCTTCAAACTCCCCACTATTCTCTGCTTCTTTACAGCATCCATGCACTGCCACTCTTGCAGGTACTGCAGGGACACATCTCTCCATGTGTCATACCCCTCTTCACCGGCTGAGGTTGGAGTGATACCTGAGAAAGTCCTCAAACGGCGATAGCTTGACTCTGGCTGAATCTTTGCAAACTGACTCACTAACCTTTCCATAGCGGCTACCAGCATGTCAGCAGAAGCTGGTGTTTCTTCTGATCTGGCTGATAGTGGGGTAGGAGGTAAACTAGGCCTCCTATGCTGTGTGTTTGGATCCTGTTGCCCAATCACTGCAGGCCTCATAGGCCATATGATTTTCCATTGCCTACCATGTTCTGGCGGCACAGCTATAACTGATGCAAAGTATTCTCTTTCCAAAATCTTATCAGTTGCTATTAATGCTGCTGGGAATGGTGTATCTTCATCACCCCTGCGATCAACCACCTTTGCATGGGTGACAACAGGAAGTTCATTCACTATCTGCAATATCTCATCATCAGATGCATGAAAGAATTTACCACACAAGGCAAAACTTTTTTCATCACCAATGCACATCTCCTCACACTATGTGGACACTTCTCTCTCTGTTAAAGTCTCCATGGCAACTGTTTTGTTTGTTCAATCTCAGCAGTGCCTCCACTGTAACACCCCTTCAGGCCTACCTCTGCAGGAAGGGTGTATGGTGACTTCAAACTCAATTTGGTGCAGTGCCTCCACCCGAATCTTGCTTGAAGCTCTGTAGGTAAGCAGGAGGATTTTCCTCTTCTGCCAGGGGTTGACTCGGGAAACCCCTGCCTAAGCTTAACACACACTCACAATAGATAAGGGTAAAACAACTTGGCAGGTTTATTGTGAGGGAAGGAATTAGGGATGAGCCAAGTGCAATGAATGCAAACAGAGAAAAACATAAACAGGAATAAAATATTTACAAAGGCAGATTTTCTACTAAAATGTACTGCTAGTGGCAATAAAGGGTCACTGCACTCCCCAGGCCTGCTTGAGATAATGGTGCAGAGGGGTCTCTTTAACTAATGAGCTCTGTGAGCAACAGAGGGGATAAATCAGAACACAACAGAAATGACACGTGTCACTATCACACACTCTGCAGGTGACAACACACTCTCTCTACCTGCACAGGATTACACTATTATGCTGCAGCTATGCATATTACACAGTCCAATCGTTAGGGCCCTGTTGCCGCGGACGTTGGCACGCTTTCTGTAACGTTGGTGCACTTAATACTTTCAGTACTCTTGGAAATTATTTTCCTGCAAACTCCTTACTAACAATAAAGTCTACTCACAACTCTGAGTTACTGCACCCAGGCTTCTGCTTGTAGCTGGGACCAGGCACATGGATGGTAATGGAGGGGCAGGCAGGAACCTCCTGTGTGGTGGATGTGGAGACCTCCTGGGGATCAGGCTGTGGTGCAGAGGTGGAGCTCCTCCAGCAGGTCCTCTTCTCCTCTGGGGCTGAGCTGCTGGGCTGTCTCTAGTCCTCTGCTGTGTCACTCTTAGTGCAGGACTCTCTACACTCTGCCATGTGCTGTCAGTCCTCTCTGCTGCAAATGAGGTCTCTCTCCCTTCTCCTCCCCACAATCCCTTGTTTTCCCCATCAGCCCTTTCTCCAGCAACTCCTCCTATCAGTGTCAGTGGCACAGAGCAGCAGTGATTGCTGGGAGATGTAGTCCAGTCTGCTCCTGAGGAGTAGGTGCTGGTAGCTGCTGGCCTTAACCCCTGCTGCCCAGCAATTACATTGTCCTGTTCACATGTTGTGCTCTTAGCAGGGGTCACATACAGTATTACTGTACAGTATTACAGTATTACTATCAATTGTAGCACATTTTGGTGAGGAAAGTTTAGATTAATCCTACAAAGTCCAATCGGCTATAACATTAAACACCATGCCATTAAATGACATCTAGGTGTAGATGTAGATGGGTCCTAACAAGAAGTTCCTGAGAAATAATATTCCTCATATCTTCTTTAATTATAAATTTATATGTCACAATTGTAGAAATATATGGGCATATTTACTTACCCGGTCACCAGAGTTCGCATAAAGTGTCCTACCTTGGAACAGTTGTTAAATATTCCAAATATAACAAATTTTTATATGTTACAGAAGTTTTATCCTTCATGCAATATATATATGGGCATATCTATTTTGTGAACTTCACTAGATACTTACATTCTACTTCTATAATTCTTAAAATACTGACCTTTGTAGAGGAAATTTTTTTAATAACATCTATTTGAAGAAATGTTTATATATGGCAGATTAATGAAACTGAATGTGAATGCCCAGGCGATAATACCCCTTTAAGTAAGCACTGTTGGACTTTTAAATAAAATTATCTACATGGGTGTTATGTTCTATTATATTTTAGCTGAAGCTACCAAAGTTAGTAAAATTTACTAACGTCCTTACTATTTCCCCTCCTTCCTAAATTCATATTTTATTTTCCCATTCACAGAGCTATATGAGGGCTTGCTATCTGTCATTTATTTCACCTCTTCTTGGCACCACATTAATATAAAAATTCCAAGTGGAGTGTAACTGAAGAAAAATTTAGATGGGTGCCTCATGCCACTTTCCCAAATAGTAGTTGTGTTGAGGGCAGGGCATCTTTGCTTTTTTTTACAAGCAAGAGACATAAAGTAACTAAAGCTGTAATACTTAACTAATCCGCTACTGAGCTGGTTCCCTGTTAACAGAAGTGCTACTGTAAAGTTGACACAACATATGACCGTTAGAGTCAATCATTGTCTGCAGCAGTGACATTAGCACTATACACATGTCACAGTTCAAGACATGACATGAAAACAGTAGAGAACCGAGAAAGCATCTATAAAAGTAATACTAATTAGTAAACAACTAATATTTCCCTATGTTTAATTATTTTGGACTGTTTCATTAAATTGTATATAAAAACAAGGACCTAACCTATTATATAGCAAAGACCCACAAACCAGGAACCATGTGCAAAGAAAAATATATTGGCTTAGATTTATCAAAAGTAGTGTAATCTGCACTTAGTGCAGTTTGCCTTTGAAATGTGCAGGGTTTGCCAGATTACTAAATACTGGCCCATGTTCTTCAATTATCTGGATTACCCTGCACTGCTCGGGAGGTATACAACATTTTATTTTTGGTGCACCTTTAACATACAGCTTGTGACACAATTCTGTCGAGTCGCTGTATTAAATATGTTGCAAACTCTGACTTAGCACTACCACACTCCTATAGGTGCACATTTCTTGTGCATGTTTCAAACACAGTACACAAAACTGGCACAAACACTTCTTAAAAAAACATGTGCAGGGTCCAAAGATCGCCAGCGCTGATCGCAGGTGTTTTCCCACTGATTGCCACCGGGGGCTTCAAAAAGATGGCGGCGCATGGGGAGCGGTGATCCGTCGCAATGTCATTTGGGGCATACAGTGAAATATGTAAAATCCAAGCCCACAAGAATACGGCACAAATGCGTTTTTTACCAATTTCAATGCATTTGGAATTTTTTTCTAGCTTCCCAGTACACGGCATGGAATATTAAACACCACCATTTTTAAGTGTAATTTGTTATGCAGGAAATAAGCCATAACATAGCTCTGCACATATGTAATCTGTTATAGATTTTTGAAGGTGGGGAGTGAAAAATGAAAACGCAAAAACAAAAAAGGGCTGCGGCGTTAAGGGGTTAATAGATCTGGGCCAATGTTATTTGCTTAAACTTGGTTTTACTTTGCTATATAGTGTCAGATTTACCCACTGAATTAGTCACAGTTCATCCATACACACCATAGTATACAGTGGGTACAGAAAGTATTCAGACCCATTTAAATTTTTCACTCTGTTTCTTTACAGCCAATTTAAAAGATATGTTATTTTCTTTCCTCTATAATGTACACTCTGCACCCAAGTAGGTTCCTAACCCTATATAATCCCATTATGGACTTGGCTTATATTAAAGTACAGACAGTGGCGGCCATTTGGGTTGATAAGGTTCCACTAAGGCTAGTGGGTCTTTTAATCATTCAAGGTTGTTATTTATTGTTATGCCATATCCAGAGGTTGGGTGGACTCTTTTTAACTCACTTTCTGTGCCTTTCAGAACCTGTGCATTCTGGGCGTGTCTGTAGAAGAATAATTAATTGACCTTGCAAAACCCTCAGCGGTCCAAAAAGTCACTTTTTCATCACATTGAGTATTGAATTTATTTTTTAATGTGCTGGGCAAACTGGGGGCAGGGGGCTGGCTATATAGTGGGGGCATGAGTGGCTGATTATATTCCACATTGGCTGGCTGGCTATATACAGCATCGGCTGGCTGTATACAGCATGTGCTGGCTGTCTATATTCTGGGGGATATGTGTTGGCTGGCCATATACTGGGGGGCATGTGCTGGCTGGTTATATACAGGGGCAAGTGCTGGCTGGCTATATACTGGGGGGTATGTGCTGGCTGGCCATGTATTGGGGGCATGTGCTGACTGGCTATATACTAGGGGGTATGGGCTAGCTATATACTAGGGTGCATGCCCTGACTGGCTATATACTAGGGGGCATTGGCTAGCTATATACTTGGGAGAGGTTGTAACTAATGCATTTCCTACCCTAGGCTTATTCTCCAGTCAATAGTTTTTTCCAGTTTTTATTTTGTTAAAATTAGGTACCTCAGCTTGCTTGGGTTGACTTATATCCGAGTATATATGGTAGTTTGACTGAAAATTTATGTTGTAATGTTAAATATTAGTACGAATTACTATAAATATTCATAATATGTATACTGTATTGATGAGATTAATAAACACAAATAATACATGATAACAGGTCATTCAGTGACTACACCCCTTACATATTAGTAACTGGTCTAATAGTCCATTTCCCTGATAAGTAAAGACTGCTTAATTTATTAGGGTCAAATTCAGAGCCATTTAAGCCGTAGGGAGCCTGTGATGGATTCATAAGTTACTGTAAAAGTCACAGGTGCCCGGGGCAGATGAATTTTAGTCGATGGATGTTTCTAAGAGAGAGAATGCATTCAACATTTGAAATGTAATAAAAGGCAAAATGGGTAGATAAGTCTTATTTAATCAGATTACAGTATTTCACTGTGCCAGTATTTGGAAAGATTTGTAATCAGAGAGTAGCCCAGAGGAACAAAAAAGACACAATATTCCCAGGCAAGTCAGTATTAATGACTAAGCAAGTACTTTCTCCAATTTAGGGAGGGAATATAAAATAGAGACAACTAAGAAAAATGCCTGGACATGTTCCAGTCAGTTACTCTTTTAGTCTCATGAATTTGTTGTTTAATAGGTTGCTATTGCTTCTAATTTTCTTTACATAATAATTATACTTTAATTGAGGATTTGCATGAGTTTCTGTTCCATGACTAACATAAATGATTAAATTGAGGTTTTCGAATTAAAACTAACATATATTTGCCTGTTTATTGAGATATATATTGGAATATATTTACGTACGAAAAAAAATCTCCCAATATTAATTTCTATATTCACATGTCCACACTGCCAAAAATTAACCAGTTCTAACCTGCAACATTTCAAATCTTTAGGTGAACAACGTTGGACATGAGCATGTGGCACTATGGGGCATGTTCATCAAACTGTTGCTAATAAATCTTTTGTAACTTGCAGCCAAATTTTTGTCTAAAATCTGTTGTGGTATGGTATCAAGAACTTTAGAAAGCTTTGCACATTTTTCTGCAGTAAAGTAAGCCAATAAATAAGAGGTGCCAGATTCATCATACAAAGATATATATATAGCACAGTTTTATACTGAATGTCTCAATGTGAACTACCTTTTAGATACTTTTAGTAAACCATTCCCTTATATTCTAAAAATCCTTTTTTAACCCCTTACCTCTGCAGCTATTTGCCACTTTAATGCATTAATACCCTACCCATTTTTCAGATTCATCAAAGCCTTCTACAAGCAATACCTTTTTTATCTTCTGGTCCCCCTAGCTGTATTGGGGTCTTATTTTTTGGGTGACAAAAATAGCACAATGTGAACTGGTGAACTGTTATTAACTATTACTATTATATTATATTTTGTAGCCTGAGTTAGTAGAGGCGTGGAGGTACAAAATGTGCGTTATTTTTCTTTTCTTTTAAAGTGGTGGAGGGGCTATTTTTGTGTGTTTTACATCTTTTTGTGACTTTTTTTAGACTTTATTGTTTTTTTTTGTTACATAAAAACCATGTTATCTAACACTCAGCACTGGAGCTTTTATGATAACAAAGCCCAAACTACCCTATTTCCCCTAAAATAAGACATCCCCTGAAAATAAGACCTAGCACAATTTTGTTCAGTATTAGAATTATAAGGCCTCCCCTTAAAATAAGACCTAGCGGTCGTCATTGCAGCAGTTCCCCCCACGCTATACATTAGTATTAGTAAATCTTTTAGCTGCTGCAGAAGGTTGTGACATGGAATTACATTACTGACTGTTGTGCTGCAAATGTGATCCCAGCAGCTACCAGGATAAGAAGGGCTCATTTATGGAAAGTGATTTTACTAAACATGAGAGACTGGGACCAATGATTCTAATAGAAATGGAGTCACAAGAAATACAGCATGAAATTCAGAGTTTGGAGAGTCATAAGGATGTTAGAGAAGTAGATTTTTTTGTTAAATGATAAATGTAAATTCTTGTTCATGGAAAAATATGACATCCCCTGAAAATAAGACCCAGTGCCTCTTTAGGAGCAAAAATTAATATAAAACACTGGGGCTCATTTACTAAGGGTCCGAATCGCGCATTTTCATCGGGTTTCCAGAATATTTCCAATTTGCCCCAAATTGCCCCAGGATTTTTGCGTATCGGTGCACGCTTTCATGCGTCAGAAATTGGGGGTGTGGCCGTCGGAAAACCCGACGGATTCGGAAAGACTGCAGAATTTTTTTTAAAAATTGTGTCGCAAGAATAACACTCACATATAATTACAAACGAACCAGTTCTGTCAGCTCACCTGGGACGCAGTGGATTGATGGGGAAGTAAACTCAAGCTCGGATATCGCCCGATTCACAGAAGGCCGTATTTCCTCATCCTTTTTTCCTGACATACAATGGGACGAAGAAGGTGAACTTCGGCGGACTTCAGCACAGCAGTGACACCTAGTGGATTCATAGCTCCAAATCAACGTTGGACAACGCACCGCGGGATCGCGAATGGACCGGGTAAGTAAATGTGCCCCATTGTCTTATTTTCGGGGAAACATAATATGTAGCAGCAGGATGAAATGTCCCGCAATTCGTAGAAAGGCGTTGCATTAAAAGTAGTACCCACCGCAAAAAGCAGAATTAGTAGTCTTTAAGGGGTTAATATTATAAATATGCTTACATATTTTTATTTTAATATTTTGAAGCCTTGTGGCTTCATATTGAAGACCGTATGAACATCCCAGCAAGTAGACAGGCCCCACTGTTCACAAGACATAGAAGTTATATTGCAAAGTCTTTGATATTCTCAGGTCTATCTTTTCCATATTTCTTACATGCAGCACCAAAGAACACACCAATTGTATCCTGGAGTAGTAGAGTTGGGTTTAACTTTTACTAATTTATCAAATATTTTTGGATTTTTTGGAAATATTTAATGTTTTTGTAGTCAGCATAGCTGATGTTAACACTGATGTAATGATAAAGATCTGAGTATAAAAAATCAAATATATGTGAATGTACCCTAACCCTAAATGAGATAATACACACATTATTTTTTATTCCAGTGAGTTTCCAATGATAATGAGTGGAAAAAACCCAGTTCTTTTGTCAACTCACCTCTCTGCTGTCCCACTGCACGGAAAACTAGAGTCAGAGTCTGTATTGAAAATTATACAAGAAAAAATCCAGCACTTGATTCATTTCCATCCGGAGAAAAATTATTTTCTTATAAATTTAAAAACATGAAATTTATTAACTTTTAGTTAAAAACATAGCTTTGATAAGTCATGACACACATAGGAAAAACTATGAGTAAGAGTCGTAAGATTTGAAACGCGTCAGTTTTTCCTGTCAAGACTCATCAACACTGCTGCTACTGTAAGTGGTGCAGATTTTCCACCTGCAATTTGGCTATGACAAAAAGGGTCACGTTAAGGCTGGGCTCTTACATTGTAGTTATATGGCAGCAAAAGGCAATTTACCATCAAAATCAAGCATGACACTTACTTGTAGATTCAGGCATTGTGATTGTTGTAGTCTTCTTAGATTTGTTATCCATGGTCTCCTTCCTTCTAAAACTTTTAAAATCATGCTAATGAGCCAGAAGGCCTCTGGGAGGATTTACCAGAGGCCCTTCAGGTTGTTACACTATGCAGGAGTACTTCTGCCCTCCCACTACTGAGGTTGTTCCCAGAGCAGCTCTGTGCTGCAGGTTCATAGGCTTTTAGACTTTCTCTCCCTCTCCCTTTGCTCCTGTTTGGCACTCCCCCTCTCTTTGCCTGATGTATTATCCTTGCATCACAGGGGAGATAATAGATCCATGCTTGATAGTAGATTTCCCTTAATGCATGTGCTACCTTGCAAAATTCTCCTACTGTAACACACAGGTGGGGGCCAAGACCTGAGCAGTCTGCAGCACAGACAAGTCACATGTCGTTTTTTGAAATGCATCCAAACCAAAGTCCAACCCCTGGGACTAAACAGAGGATGTTGTCAGGGTGCAAGGTAAGTTATAACACACAATTATATTGCAATGCACATGCTTAGAGAAAGCATAGTGGCATATATTTTCAATGCAGCTGTAACAGGCTTTTGCAACCTGTCTTCAGTGAAAATGAGGTCCCTGGTGATAGGTTCCCCTTTAAACACACTGGTTGCAATGTATCAAAAGTGTTACAAACTAAGACAATGCACAGTAAAGACAAGACAGTCTTATACTGTATGCAGTCTTATACAGCCATGATGAACATTTTTTTTTTACTTGAAAAGCGTAGCTGTTTGTGGATACCACTATGTGCCGATCGATTTTATATGATAATTTAATAAAGAAGCAAGAATTTTTCATATAAAAAGTGCTGGATTGTTTGAATCTTTTTCATTGTCTGCAAAAGCCCACAACCAGACGGTGTATCCTTTTGCACTTTCAAGAGGATGGGGAGGATCACCAAATGCTCACAGGTGTTAGGATTTCCTTCAAAACACACTTGCTGCATAGACTTTTCTTTTGTAGTCTTATACTGCACCATATTTATTGCTATGTTAGATGAATGATGATACATCTGGAATAGTATAACACTGTCATTATGCTTTGGGCCATCTATTTGGTCCAGTTTGACTCCCCGCTAGGATTGAGCAAAATCTGGAGAACTTAAGAGGTAAAGTTTGGTTTTACCCCAAAAGCCATTGAAATCAATGGGGACCCAAATTGTAAAATGCCTGCACAATGGGGTACAAAGGGGTAGACAGCTGTAAAATGGATGTAATAGCCTAGGACAAAAAATTAAACAAGCAGAAAAATAATAATAAAACATTTAAATCAAATAAAACACTGTTAGGGGGGGTTTCTGTGAGATATAAGAAAACAGCGATGCTTAAAAAAAATAAACATGTCCTTACCTCCTCGGTTCCTCCTGGTTTCCCACATTGCAGTGTCTCCCCATGCCGTGCCCCTGTGTGTTTGCAGGGGCATGGAGGCTGAGCTTAGCACCTGTCCCTTGTTTCATTAAGGCATCAGGCTGTATACAGTGACAGGCAGGAGCAGCTTCTGTGCCCCTTAAAAAAACAGTGACACAACACTGAGAGACTGTGCCGCGGGACACCCAGGGGGACCTAGGAGGAAAGTACATGTTTATTTTTTTAAGTAGCCACACCCAGGCAACATCACTAGTTTTTTATATCTCTTCTCTTGAAGATGATATTGATAGTGATGTATGAGCCTGAACCGCACATAGCGCAGTGACAGTGACTGTGAGTGTATGCTCTTCTTACAGCATAGTAACAGTGAAAACGGCAAGAACACCTCAACCATGGGTCATGGTGCAGTCACTAATGCTTTATGATGACTCTCCTGGCTGGGAATCATGGACCAACAACCTACCAGAGTTGCAAGCATAGCATTTTCAGATGCCCAACTTGTGTTGGAGGATGAGAATGTGGACAGCAGACCATGACAGTAGATCTACCATGCTAAAGGTAAAACAAAGGTGCCCAAGGCAATGAGAATTTGGAGGAAGAGGTGGTGGTCACACAGCAGAAGATGCTCAAGGGTGAAAATGCATGTTGGACAGCCATGATATTGGCTGCTACTGCCCACCATGGTCAGGGATTTAACTCACAAAGACCAGCCAAGAGGATCTTTATGGTGTAGTATTTTTTAATCAATGTGCAGAAGAAAAAAATTTATCTTTTGCACACTGTGCTGCCAGTCCCTGAAACAATTAACAGCCTGAGCACCATGTGTATTACCGTGCATCTGCAAACAAAAACATGAGCTACAGTTGAGAAACAATTAAGAAAAAGTGAAAGCTTGGCCAATCTCATCCACAAACACTGTCTGTGACTGGGAGCATTGCAAAATTGCTGGCCTCTGCAAAGCTACCATTCCAGCTGATGGACACAAACAGCTTCAAAAATTTTATGGAAGTGGGTGTCTACCTCAAAGCCTGCACTAACAGGTTGTGGAGAAAATAATGGGGCTTATTTACTAAGGGTCCGTGCCCGCACTTTCGTTGGATTTTCCGCCATTTTCAAGATTTGCACCGTTGTGACAGGTATTTAGCAGGGGATTGTGTCACATGCGCTGGCTGTCATGCAACAGAAATCGGGGGGCGGGCCGTCGGATGATCCAACTGATTCAGACTGAGCATGGGACTTAACTTTCAAATTGTGTCACAAGGTCAAGCACTTACATCCACCAGGAAAAAGAAGGTGAACTCCGGCGGACCTAAGCGGGGAAGCAACACATGCAGGATATCTTAGTGAATCAAGACACAGTGCACTCCAGTCTGAAAATGCACTTTCGGAAAACTCGAGTAGACAGGTAAGTATATATGCCCCAATGTGTGCACTGTACAATGCCAGTAGTCACAAGGTTACATCTCATGTTACATCACATGTTACATCTCCTGTAACTACCCACTGGGTTAATGTGGTGGTGGCTGGACCTAAGACAAGGATCGATGGGGCACTTATACTTCCACCAAACACAATTGCCGGACACCACTCCTTGTCTCATCCTACTACTCCACTTCCTCCTGTATCCTCATTCACAAAAAGTTTTGTTCCCATATACAAAGGAGGAAAAGGTATATGGCCAGTCCATACATGGCTCGTAAAGTAGATTGAATGGCTCTAGTTTTCCCCATGTTTTTTTTGGCAGTTTTAGGAAGGGCCTGTTTTATCATAATGCATCTTTCATGGTAGTGAGAGGAAAGGCCTGTTTTCTCCCTTGATGTCTTTTATGGCAGTGAGAGGAAGGGGCTAGTTTTTCCCATAGCTGACTTTTGGCTTCAGGTTATATAACAAGCTTTATGAGGGTTTGTTATGTGTTGGACATATTGGGGCACATTTACTTACCCGGTCCGTTCGCGATCCAGCGGCGCGTTCTCTGCACTGGATTCGGGTCCGGCCGGGATTCATCAAAGCAGTTCCTCTGACGTCCACCAGGTGGCGCTGCTGCGCTGAAGTCCGCTGGAATGCCTCGAAATACACCGGCCTATCCAAGATGAAGGTGAGTGAAATTTTCGCGACACAAATTTTTTTTTAAATGCGGCGGTTTTTCCGAATACGTCGGGTTTTCGTTCGGCCACGCCCCCCGATTTCCGTTGTGTGCATACCGGCGCCGATGCGCCAAATTCCGATCGCGTGCGCCAAAAACCCGGGGCAATTCAGGTACAATCGGCGCAAATCGGAAATATTCGGGTAACACGTCGGGAAAACGCGAATCGGGCCCTTAGTAAATGACCCCCATTGTATTTCCTGGTGGCATGATTTTGTATTCCATGTAATGTCATCTATTTTTGTGTTTTTTTTTACTGCTTTCACTGAGTGGTAAAAAAGGCTTAAGCAGCCGTAGATTTCAGCTTTAACCTATGCTACTACTTTAGTGCTATAGTAACTTTGGCTAGAAAACTGGTGCAGAAGGCAAACTATATCTCCCCTAATGTGTTTAGACATTGTCGATTACTGAATGTTGATTTTTTGTGTCTCTGTATTTTACTCAGCTCTGTACAGCTGTTATTTTTTCCTATCCACTGCCATCTTAAAAGTAATTTTTTTTAATTAAAAAAGTGTTCCAAAAATGATTCTGTAAAAATATATTATTTGGTAAGTGGATGTTATATGTTGATAGAAGTAAATGAAATGCAAAATAATACAAATGACAGGAAATAGGATCTAGCAGTCAATTGCGGAGGACAGATTTAGGGACCGATGAAGGCCTTGGACTGTCCTCCACTTTAGGCTACAGCCCACAGGAAAACTCTTCCAGATGCTCCAGTCACTATGACCAGAGCATCTAAAGAGTTAAAAAATGTCAGTTGGCTCCTATCCAGCAACATGCCCACTACTGGCACAGTACTAGCAACAAGCTAGGAGCTGGATATGAGAAGATTTACCAAAGGATTGCAATCTGTGCCTCCTTTGCTGTCTTTTCACATCCTTGTAGAAAGTGATCCAGCTAATTAGGACATGAAAAGGCAGCACAGTGGTGCGCAGAGGTTAAAGAAAGGCACAAAGACCTTAGAACAACAAGTAATTATTCAAATTTACTGTAACAATAAAGAATATACTCTACAGACTTGCTTTCAGAGCTTGATAAAGTAATTAAATTTTCAAAAAGTATAGTCAGAAAAGTATTTTAATCAAAACTTTTAAAGAACAGTTATTACCCCACATATCCCCATCATTTTTAACTCGCTAAGCGAGACAATGGACTTACCAAAACAATCCCTCCAGGCTCACATAACTATTCTTCCCAAAGAGGGTAAAGACCCTACACAATGCGGCAGTTACCGTCCGATTATTTTGACTAAATGTCGATAATGATACACCCTCAGCATTCTCAACCAAATCCAGTTCACCTGGTCAAAGAATGTACCATTAACTATTAATCTACAGATGCTGAGAAGGCCTTTGACTGAGTGGACTGGATATATATGCAAATTATTCTAGACAGGTTTGGATTCCCCAGGCAATAATAGATCACTATTACAGGTGCTCCTGTGACCCGGGTCGCAGGCGCACCCGTGCTCCCATATGTGCCTCTGGACCCCTGCACACTGCTTACCTCTCTATATTACCATGCTGGCTCCGGCGGTCCGGTGCACGTGTACCCACCTCCTAGAGCGCGAGATTTAAAGGCACAGTATGTTGATAATTGCTACTGGCCGGCTGCCAATTCTGATAAATTCTCAGCCTCTTCCTGTCTTCCCTGCTGAATCTTCGTGCTCTTTGCCATTGAAAAAGCTTGTGTCCCTGCCTTTGCCGTTGTGACCCGGTTCCGTGTTTGACTTTGATCCTGTTCCACCTGTCCTCACCTGTTGCTACATCCCTGACTCTGATCCCGTGCTGCCCGTTCTAACCTCCTGCCTGTCCCTGACTACGATTCTGCCTGATGTCTCTGTACCTCGCCTTTGCTGCTACCATGGACAAAGTCACACCTCGCCATAGCAAGTCCAACCCGCTTTGATTCCGGTCCCAGGTGTCAGGAGCCTTACAATCGCTTTATGTACGGAGAAATCAATAGCCCCATATCGTGCCCCAGTAAGATCATAGCAGAAGCCAAAAGAAATTCTCCCTTTTTGTGGTCTATGGTATCTATTAAATACTTGATTAATGTCTCCAATGACTATACACAGTGGTATGACCTTTACTTCAAACCTTTAGTGAAGTAAAGGTCAGTCATTGACACAAAAGCTAGCTTACTCTGTGATGACGCGCCCAAGGAAAAATGGTGGCCTAGGCCTCACAGATTTAAAGGAAACCTACCATTTGATTTGATGCAGTATTTACTAAACATACCTTGAGACTGCTGTAACTACACTGATGCAGAATCATATCTTTGGTTAATCCCTGTGCTTAGTGGGTTTGCTGAAAAAACTGTTATACCATCCAGGACCATGGGAAAGCTGGGACAGACTGGCTTACACATTACAGGGGAGCTTGGAGCTAAAATGGCTGCTATGTAAAGAATGACTAAAAGCATAACTAGTCAAGCACTAATCAACGTGAGCTGGATCACACATACACAGCAGCTGGGTGCAGCAATTGATTATTAAGGAGTGAGAAAGCTTCATTATCATAATGTTATCTCTGTTTTATCAGCAAAACCACTCAGCGCAGGAATTAACCAAGATATGTTCCCAAATTAGTGTAACTACAGTAGTCTCAAGGTAAGTTTGCTTCATAAGGCATCAAATCAAATGGTAGGTTTTCTTTAAAGCAGTTTCACAAAGCCATCCAACTTGCTACAATCTGATACTGGGCCAAACACCACAACACTAAAACATATGTTCATGTTGAGGAGGAAGTTCTGGGTATATCGTTAACTCAGGCTCTGGTAAAACAAGATACAACCAAAAAATGTATCAATCCACTGACCCAAGCCGTTGTCTCCATATGGCAGAACACCTCAAAAATCACTGGTCTAGGGAAACCTCAAAGTTAAGGGATCTATTAGGCCATGAAGATGCCCATTCATCAAACTGGCTCCCAGACCAGCAATTACTAGGCGACAAGCTAGTCTGTCACATTTTACAAGAAGGATCCCTAGGCTTCTTTGCCAATCTCCAACAACAGTTCCTCAGACTTCAACTCCTATGGTACTCCCAAATTTACGCAAACTTCAACAAAATTACAAAAGATAGGACCATTTGGAACAAACAAGGTTTGAAGAAATTTTGTCCACTGCATTGTCCTATCCACTCCATTGTCCTATCTTTTCCCGTAATACGGCGCCGTGCGCCATATCTTCCTATGGAGAGGGGCGGGAATGAGCTGCGCTCACCTCCTCCTCCTCTCCCCGTGCACTGCCGTTGCCCGCTACGGTACGGGCGGGCAACGGCAGTGTGAATGTAGCCTTAGATAGCTCCATTGCAGCCTGGGAGAAGTGTTAGACAAGATGAATAGCGAAATCCCTTATACCTGCTGGAGATGCGATAAAAAGAAAGAATCTTACCTTTACTTGTGGTGGGACTGTGACAAAATTAGACCACTCTGGGAAAAGATAGGGTCAGTGCTACTGAAAATATGCCCAGGCTCTCCAAAGATCACCCCCTCATATCTTTTTCCTAAACCTCCCGCCTCCAACAACTCCCAAACAATATCCTAAAAAACTATGGTCCCTTCTACTTTTATTGGCCAAACTAAGTGCTTTTGATAGAAGGAATCACAATGATGGTCATTTACTAAGGGCCCGATTCGCGTTTTTGCAGCGTGTTACCCGAATATTTCTGATTTGCGCCAATTTTCCCTGTATTGCCCCGATTTAGGCTCACGCGATCGGATTGTGGCGCGTGGCCGTAAAAAACCCAACAGATTCAGAAAAACCACCGCATTTAAAAAAAAAAGTGTTGCTGGACTCGCGCTTACCTTCACCCTCGATGGCTCAGTGAACTTCAGTGCATTCCGATGGTCTTAAGCGCAGCAGCAACACCTGGTGGACGTCGGAGGAACTGCCTTAGTGAATCCCGGCCGGACCCGAATCCACCGCAGAAAAACGCGCCGCTGGATCGCGAATGGACCGGGTAAGTAAGTCTGCCCCAATGTCTATAAGAAGACAATCATGGCAAGCAGGTCATACAACTTTATCCTGCCTCTGCATAGTACACCCCTCTATATCAATTAAAGGGCTATAGAAAAGGGCCTCCATTGAGGCGGGTCACCCTTCTCCCCCTCTTTTGTTAGGATTTTAAGTAACACCAAGTTGTTACCAGCTTTAGTGTTTCATTTGTTATCAATACATGATAAAAAGTCTCTGTAATTGTACAAATGTGCTCATGACCTTCTGAAGAACCCGAAGAGGACCAGAAGGACTCGAGGAGGCACCGAGCATCGGAAGCAGAAGAGGACCTACGGGGGATATCAGAAAGGTGAATACAGTGTTAATTTAATAGATTCGCATATAAGCCGAATTAGGGTTTTTCAGCACAGATTTTGTGCTGAAAAACTGCTTAAACTCGAGTATATACGGTATGTCACCTTTTACCAACAGGTGGCACACTGCTTCTAATGTTCTTCATTTTATGTCATGTTAAATTATTTTTTTGTGTCTGTTTCCATACCAAGAAAATGGAAAAATCAATATAGAATTTGAAAACAAAAAAGAAATGAAAAAGAGAAGTATTTTCAGTATGCAAATTATACATTCTTCTGTTAATATAAAAAAAATACAAAATCATACTACAAGATGGTGCTCCTGCCAAGCTCGTTATGCAAGGTCCCCTGTGACTTTCAATGAATGCATATATTTGTAAGCAAAAACATGTAGTAAATGCCTTGTCAATTAGTATTCAGTCTTTTTATCAGAGTTATTAAAAATGTAATAATCAATTTTATTTCTTGTCGTTATCAAATGTCATCATCTCTGTAATTGTTGCCATTGTTGAATTTTGCCATTATTACAGCAATTAGCACAAATGATTACATTTTGATAATGAAAACAATTAAAATTGATTACTATGCTGTATAATGAAATGTGATAAAAAGGGAGTCAAATTATTTGCACTTCATTAGTACAATAACATAAAACTGCAATACTTTAAAACCATTCAGTTATACACTTCTTAGACATACTTTTAAAAGTTTTGAAAATCTCTTTTTAGTGCACAATGGAGGAGATACATTAAAACTTCTCTGCCAGGAAAGCACATGAATCTTCTCTTCCCTGACCTGACCTTCTGTGAACTGCACTCCACTTTGTGGCATGTTGGGTCAGAGAGCGTACAAGTACGGTGGGGTGAGATGATAGCAAAAAAATCCACCAGTTCAGAAGGGTGGAGCTGGAATTTGCACCCGTATTAACTAAGAGGCTGAAGCCTCTAAATACACATTGTACGAGCACTGGACCGCCCGAAGAGGGAACTTTAAGACTGGCGTTCAAAATGCCAGTCTTAAAGGAAATCTACCATTTGATTTGATGCATTAAGAACCAAACATACCTTGAGAATGCTGTGGCTACACTGATGCAGAAATATATCTTGTTTAATCCCTGTTCCGAGTGTTTTTGCTATAAAAACAATTATAAAACTATGATAATGAGGCTCTGTCACTCCTTTGGCTGGCTCAGCGCTTCTCTTCACCCTTCTTATGCACTGCTTCAGCTTTGTTCCGCCCAGCATAAGACGAGTATACACTATAACTGTGCTGTCCCTGACGGGCAGAAGTAATCAATCGCTGCAACATCTCCCAGCTGCTGTCTATGAGTCATTCATCTCAGGTTAGTTAGTCTTGTCTGAGTAGTACAGGAAGCTCCATGTGTAATGTGTTTATGTAGACACCCAGCTTTCCCAAGGTCCTGAATTTTATAACCACTCAGCTCAGAGATTAAACAGGATATGTTTCTGCATAATTGTAGGTACAGCACTCTCAAGGTATACTTGGTTCACAATGCATAAAAACAAATGGTATATTTCCTTTAATGCATTTCCCCCCCCCACCCCCCAGTGTTCCTCATGTCTGTCCTTGTTACTATATGTCGAGAATAGAAAAATGGAATAAAGACACATGGTGAAACAATACCCAAGAACATTATAAGGATGCAAGGCAGCTGGGTCCAGCTGCTTGGAACTATTTCACATCCTTTGATATTTGAATGTAACTCCGCTATTCAGTTGCAAAGTAATCCTACCTTTTTTATACATTGGTAAGCAAATTTTATTTTCAATGCTTACAGGGGTATTGTACACATAGAAAATGTTAAAAGGGCACTTTGATGTTACAATGATGCTTCAAAGGCAGTGCCCACACAGGGTCATCCAGCAGCAAAGAACCCACGAGACAGCATAAAAACTTTTGAGCTCCTGACTGACTGGACAAGATTTAGGGCTCGCTCACATTGGCTTTGTTTTTCACATACGTGGTTCAGTGATTTTCACAGATGCTTACTGAGCCATTGTTTTCATCGGTTATTTCCCACTTATCCGTATGAAACATTTTTTTAAACCTGTCCACAGAAGGCAATAGAAGTCTGTGGTAACCATTAAAATAAAATACACACCTTGTCTCGCCCCCAGTTAAAAACCTATTCAGGTCTCCACACCCAAACACAATCTTGAGCAATATAATGAAGCAATGGTCCACATGGAAATGTGTATGAATGGCTTGTATTTATAAAGCAGCACAAATCATACAGGCGTTTTTCAAATGGCAAAACATCACCAATAATCACCCCATCTCTGCATGAGTAGACAATCACTTTTTCGATTCAATTTCGTGGACAATGGGGCTTGAAGCAACATGTGCGGTCACTCCATGGAGCAGAGCGGCGTCACACGTGTCATGATAGGCTCAGCGCGTAAAGTAACTATACGCCACACTCATTAAGGGGTCAAAGGTGCACCAAACAGTTTGATTAATTAAATCAGACCCCCTCCCCTTTCCCCTGTGCATCAGTGAGTGAGCTCCGTCCTGGACTGCAGGGGGCAGGGCTAGAGTTCAGAGAGCAGAGAGAGAAACTCAGCAAGGGTGGCTGTCACACAGAAATCCAAGAGGGCGTCCCTGACCCTATGTCAGAAGTTACAGGGTCGTGTTCAGCGGCAACTGAAATTGTGTACACCAGCACTGATAGAGACAGGTTGGTCTTATATCTGTGAAATGTTGTATTTTTGTTAATAACAGTAAATTAGAGAATGTGTTATTTTGGTATCCTGAGTACATTTAAGAAACGTGTCTTTGTGGGAATATACCTTTAAATAAAGTTAAGATTGCAGAACTAGAGGACAAGTTCAAGCATGACCCAGAAACCAGAGTGATTAAGTTAAGTGGATTGGGGGTGTAATATGGCACCAGAGCTGCCAGTGGGTGGTGCAGAAGATTGCACATGACAATTTATTACTGTAGCTGTCAGGAAAGTTCTGGAAGTCTGCCAGTCAGAGTTAGTGGGATGGCAGTGCTGAGTGCTGAGTAAGTAAATATCCAAATAAAATATTAAAGCATTTACTCAACCAATCAGTTTCAAGCTTCTTTTTCCCTATGGCTCTCTTGAAAATTAAAGCAGTGATTTGGCTACAGGGCCGATTATAACCTTTTTGATTCCTGTGGTGAAAATTAAAATGCTGCCCTCTTCCTCTATACCCTGATCCCCTGCTTTGTTTGGCCCACTGAATTTACAGATAAAAAGCAGTTACATTCTAATCAGAAAACATGGATTACATTCCCAAACAAAGATGACTGACACCCTGTGACTGACACTACACATTCTCACACACTAGTAATCAGTCAGTAACAAACATAAGTGGCATCTAGTACTTTACAGGTGATGATCTTTTCCTTTAGGAAGAGATCTTCATTATGACTTCTCCCAGGCATGACTTGTCAATGATTAATTCACCGACAGATATTTTCAGCTCCATGCAGCACATCTCTACACTACACCCCTAATGTCACCTGGATAACAATGACTCACACATGTGTTTTGGCCTTTAACATTAGAAATAATTGTTAAAAATGCTAAAATTATATAGAGTTCCCCATATACAGCAGTTATAGTATAAATATATAAAGCCCCCACTGTTTAATTCTCAAGAAAGCTCAAGAAACTGACCTGTCAGTGCTGCACCGATCTGTACATAATTTGTATTGGTGTCTTAAAGGCACTGATGCAAATGATTTTCCTGATAGTACGGACTTTCTAGCTTTTGTCAAGTGAGTATTTCAGCAAATCTGCCGCCTCCTCATGGCTCTGGACATCTGCTGCCTGAAGCGGAAAATTCATTTTGCATCATGGCAAATGCGGCCCTGTTTTTGGTTTCTATTCTGCTTAACATTTTCATTAAACTAGATATGATTAATAACTCAATCCGAACAAAGGTTAGGTAATATACAGTATGTATCAAATTTTCTCACCACAGAACTTTTAATAACAATTTGCTAAGAAAAAGTAAAAATAGAGCTTGACAAGGCCATTCAAGTCATTTAGCAGTTTCAATTTCCATGTGTTTGAAATGACGATCGAATTATCTGCATTAAACATTTGTTTATTCCAAGTAAGGTGAATGGAGAAATGCAATATAAAACATAAATATATGAGAATGTGTTTCCTCCATCAACACTGCAAGGAACTACCGGCTCGCCATCCGAGAAAATTGTCACAACAAAAGTACTGAAGTGTCTCACAGTGTAATGCTAACTTTGACCAGTTATCACATTTTTTTCTTGCAAAAAAGCAGTAGTCTTTTTTTCATGAAAAGAATGTTTTTGACATATTCTGCCATTTTATTCAAAGATTTCATGAATAAAGTAGGCATTTTAAGACAGATCAAATATCTCCAGCTTAGCAGGAAAACTGTCACTTGTCCAATTCATGGGATTGCTGACAACTGATATAAAAGCCTCATGAAGGTAATTAAAGAGGTTGAGGTATTCAGAATAGTTTTGAAGAATTTCAGGGCAGCAGGGGTGTTATCCAGCTAAGTATGCGCTTCTGCAATGTGGGCAGTAATTTAAAAGTCAGGGTTGATATCTAAATATAATTTGGCTGTATAAGCTGATAGCCATTATTATTTTAATCTCTCTCCTGACATGTAGGTTGTAGTAAACACTTACATTCTCCATATTCTAACAATTCAAGATGCTATTTCTCTGTATTGTGGTATTTTTGAACTATTCCTATTAAAAATGTATTTCAAATTGACAACTAGATGCTTGTTTTATAAAATATGTGTGTTCCAGCATTGTGTGGACACAGTTGTCAGTTATAACAAATTTATTTCACATGTAACAACCAAAGTTGCTGCAGGAAACTAGCAAACATTATGGACCATAAGACTTGCACATATATAAAACACATTTATACAATTTATAACCAATCATAGTACTTTCCATTTACCAGGGACAGGGAATAGATGTGCCACCAGCAGTAGGTATGGAAAACCTGATTAAGATGTGCATCATAATGTGTAAATCCTAGTGTCTTGTACAGAAACTGTACTATTTATGAGATGTTTCCACTTGGCATCTGCCTACTCTATTCATTTGAATATGTGGCAGAATATGATGGGTTCATATGATATTAGAATTAAATAATTCTAATGGGAGCTACAGTAATAATAAAAGTGTTCCTGTTGAAGGAGGAGCACTGTAAAGCTTTTCAAAATGTAAGTAAAGTATGGCAACAACCATGCCAGCAAACAAAGGTGGTACGGTGGCAGATGCAAACCACCTTAGTGGTTCATCTTGCCCAGGACCCCTCTTAATACATCCTTACCAGTCCCATGATGTAAAGATACTTCATGGAGGGTTAAGGTATTAAAGCAAAGAAGGGGAATACTCTTAAATGGCCATGTTGGTCACCTGATTTCAACCCAATGGAGCATGCATTTCACTTGTTAAAGGGGTATTCCCATCAAGACAAAATTGTTAAAGATACTCAGGATAACAAAATAACACATTCTCTAATTCACTGTTATTAAAAAAAAAAGCATTTTACAGGTATAATCCAACTTGTATCTATCAGTCCTTTTGTTTACAATTTCAGATTGCAGAGGAATCCGACTATAAATCTTCTCACTATGGTTGGGCAGGGAAGATTCTTCTCATCAATAGCTTCTTCTGTCTGCACACTGCAGTACTCTCTGCATCCCTCCTCTGTCCATTACAAACAAGCTCAGACACTCACAGACACTTCCTGCTGGCAAGCAGCGTGCAAAGTTTACTCTTCATGCTACAGTTAAGGACTTTATCCAGAGGAGGAAGGCACTCTGTGTGTGAACTGAGATGTAGCAGTGCTAGCAGCGTTTGTTACAGCTTAGACATAGCATAGCTGAGAGTGTCCTTGTGTGTAATATGCATTTCGTGGATCTCTCATCTGTCTCATCTCCAGGGTCGGACTGAGGGACCAAGGGGCCCGCCTACTGTTACATGGGAATATTAAATGTACCATATTTAATTGAGTATAAGCCGTGTTTTTCAGCACAAAAGATTTTTTGAAAAAACCTAACACGGTTTATACTCGAGTCCATAAATAAACTAAATTTGTACTCACCTTTGGAAAAACCCCGGCAGATCCTCTTTTTTCAATCGATGCTCCATGTCTCCCCACAGTCCCTCACTCTCGTGATGACGTCAGCTGCTTTCTGACATTATAGTGTAGAGGCTCTATAATGGGAGCAGGGGCAATGACTGCAGGCTAAGTACTGGGGGCAGGGACTGCAGGCTATTTACTGGGGGCAGGGACTTCTGGCTATATACTGGGGGGCATTGGATACAGGCTATATACTGGGGGCATTGGCTACAGGCTTTATACTGGGGGAAGGGGTTGCATTCTATATACTGAGGTCAGGGGCTGCAGGCTATATACTGGGGTAGGGGGCTTCAATATACTGAGGGCAGGGGCTGCACGCTATATACTGAGGGCAGGGGCTAGATACTATATACTGTGCAGGAAGGGAAAGTGAGCATCTACTGGGCGGGCCAGTAGATGCTGGCTATATACTTGGGGGGAGGGGGTGCTGGCTATATACTGGGGGGCAGGGGCTGCTGGCTATATACTAGGGGGAAAGGGCTGCTAGCTATATACTAGGGGGAGGGGCTGCAGGCCATATACTGGGAGCAGGGGCTGCAGGCTGTATATTGGGGGCAGGAGCTGCTGGAAATATACTGGCGGCATGAGCTGGCTATATACTGGGGGGTAGGGGCTTCTGGCTATATACTCGGGCATGAGCTGGCAGGCTATATACTAGGCTTTTAGGTTTTCCCATTAGTTTGTGTTAAAATTAGGTTATACTCAGAATGGCTTATACTTGAGTACATACAGTACATTTTTAGACCACACTGAAAAATTGTGGGTCTCCTCTCATCCCCCCTCTTATTGTGGCCCTTCTCATCTCCACCCTCTAATTATGGTCCCCCTTGTATTAACCCCTCTTATTGTGGATCTCCTTTTAACCCCCCCTCATTTAGTAGCCTTTCATCTCCCCCTCTCTTAATGTGAGCCCCCAACTTTCAAATTGTGTCACAAGGTCAAGCACTTACATCCACCAGGAAGAAGAAGGTGAACTCCGGCGGACCTAAGCGGGGACGCAACACATGCAGGATATCTTAGTGAATCAAGACACAGTGCACTCCAGTCTGAAAATGAACTTTCGGAAAACTCGAGTAGACAGGTAAGTATATATGCCCCAATGTGTGCACTGTACAATGCCAGTAGTCACAAGGTACACATCACATGTTACATCTCCTGTAACTACCCACAGGGTTAATGTGGTTGTGGCTGGACCTAAGACAAGGATCGATGGGGCACTTATACTTCCACCACACACAATTGCCGGACACCACTCCTTGTCTCATCCTACTACTCCACTTCCTCCTGTATCCTCATTCAC
Organism: Engystomops pustulosus; assembly: GCA_019512145.1. Classification (NCBI taxonomy): domain Eukaryota; kingdom Metazoa; phylum Chordata; class Amphibia; order Anura; family Leptodactylidae; genus Engystomops; species Engystomops pustulosus. The sequence goes on along the minus strand of CM033644.1, from coordinate 106,840,552 downwards.
AAAAAGTTTTGTTCCCATATACAAAGGAGGAAAAGGTATATGGCCAGTCCATACATGGCTCGTAAAGTAGATTGAATGGCTCTAGTTTTCCCCATGGTTTTTTTGGCAGTTATAGGAAGGGCCTGTTTTATCATAATGCATCTTTCATGGCAGTGAGAGGAAAGGCCTGTTTTCTCCCTTGATGTCTTTTATGGCAGTGAGAGGAAGGGCCTAGTTTTTCCCATAGCTGACTTTTGGCTTCAGGTTGTATAACAAGCTTTATGAGGGTTTGCTATGTGTTGGACATATTGTATTTCCTGGTGGCATGATTTTGTATTCCATGTAATGTCATCTATTTTTGTGGGCTTTTTTACGGCTTTCACTGAGTGGTAAAAAAGGCTTAAGCAGCCGTAGATTTCAGCTTTAACCTATGCCACTACTTTAGTGCTATAGTAACTTTGGCTAGAAAACTGGTGCAGAAGGCAAACTATATCTCCCCTAATGTGTTTAGACATTGTCGATTATTGAATGTTGATTTTTTGTGTCTCTGTATTTTACTCTATTATAACAAGATTTCCCCTTCCAGGAGGGAGGGGGAAAAAGATTTTTTTGTGGACCCCGTTAGTGTATATTCCGATGATGGCTGGGTATTTAAATTACTTGATTCAAACTCCAAAAAGTCGCACGGCCAGCAACCACTTATACCCTTTAGCCACCAAAATGGGTGATAAAACTCAACTTTTATTAGATAATAAATTAAGACTTCATAGATAACGAAAACTCATTTAAAATTTTGCAGACAGACGATAGAGGGAGAGGTCAATGGGGTGGAATACTGCTAGGGCGCTTCATTAGACTGTGATGCAAGGTATGTCAATTTCCTAGAGGGAGATTGATCAGTTCTCACTCAAGGGTGTTGTATATCACTGTTAAGTGTTCGTAGAAGCCACCTTTTCGATTCCTATATAATCGATTGCCCCATTTTAGGCATCTCAATTCTTCTAGTTGACCCTCACTAGACTGTATACCTATAGGTTGACCTATCCTATATACTGACTGCTGCTGAATTAAAACTTAGATGTGCCGCTCAACCAAGCCCACCCGACATGTTTCGCCAAACTGGCGTCATCAGGGGTTTGGGGCAGTCATTTGATTTGATGCAGTATGAACTAAACATACCTTGAGACTGCTGTAACTACACTGTTGCAGAATCATATCTTGGTTAATCTCTGTGCTTAGTGGGTTTGCTGAAAAAACAGTTATACCATCCAGGACCGTGGGAAAGCTGGGACAGACTGGCTTACACATTACAGGGGAGCTTGGAGCTAAAATGGCTGCTATGTAAAGAATGACTAAAAGCATAACTAGTCAAGCACTAATCAACGTGAGCTGGATCACACATACACAGCAGCTGGGTGCAGCAATTGATTATTAAGGAGTGAGAAAGCTACATTATCATAATGTTATCTCTGTTTTATCAGCAAAACCACTCAGCGCAGGGATTAACCAAGATATGTTTCCAAATTAGTGTAGCTACAGTAGTCTCAAGGTAAGTTTGCTTCATAACGCATCAAATCAAATGGTAGGTTTTCTTTAAAGCAGTTTCACAAAGCCATCCAACTTGCTACAATCTGATACTGGGCCAAACACCACAACACTAAAACATATGTTCATGTTGAGGAGGAAGTTCTGGGTATATCGTTAACTCAGATACAACAACTGGTCTAGGGAAACCTCAAAGTTAAGGGATCTATTAGGCCATGAAGATGCCCATTCATCAAACTGGCTCCCAGACCAGCAACAGTTCCTCAGACTTCAACTCCTATGGTACTCCCAAATTTACACAAACTTCAACAAAATTACAAAAGATAGGACCATTTGGAACAAACATGGTTTGAAGAAATTTTGTCCACTGCCTTCCCCTACCCCAAGCTTACCTCATAAATTTACAAAAAAATGTTAGACTAAGGCTACATTCTTACTACCGTATGTGGGAAGTATATACGGCCGATATACGTTAGACGTTAGTCTAAAAAATGTTAGACTAAGGCTACATTCTTACTACCGTATGTGGGACGTATATACGGCCGATATACGTCCCCCATAGATGGCAATGGGCGCGCGCGCCCTACAGGAGCGGTACGGTGCAGCACACGTGCGGCACCGTACCATTCTGTACCTGGGAAAAAGATAGGACATGTCCTATCTTTTCCCGTAATACGGCGCCGTGCGCCATATCTTTCTATGGAGAGGGGCGGGAATGAGCTGCGCTCACCTCCTCCTCCTCTCCCCGTGCACTGCCGTTGCCCGCCCGTACCGTACCGTAGTGGGCAACGGCAGTGCACGGGGAGAGGTGAATGTAGCCTTAGATAGCTCCATTGCAGCCTGGGAGAAGTGTTAAAGAATATATGGGAAGAGATTCCATCTCATCCAGAAAATGGTAAGATACATCAGCGCTATGGAAAAATCCTTAAGTGTCCAGGCCTGTGTCATGTGATTGGTGTAAATGGGTAACTGAGATTATCACGGTTGTTATATTGTCTATTCCTTTTCCTCTTACCAAAAGCTTTTTTTTGCAGATTCCTCAAAAATCTACAGCGCAAATTGTCAAATACTATTACACCTGGAAACCTTCTACAGCCAAATTTAAGAGAAGGAGGAGAGCAGCCCCAGGAAGGTGAATGCCCTATAGGTGTTACTAGTCTCCTTATATCTGCATATGAGCCTTATATATGATATCACCTCACAACATCTTCATCACCAAAACAAGACCAATTCTCCCAGACATTCTGCAGACCACACACGAGATTATAGTATAATTATAGTATTGTAGTATAATTATGAAAATTACACTTTTTCCAGCTCTAAGCACTCACTAATATAACATACCTAATAAAAAAAGTACGTTTTCTTACCTCCTGGTGATCCCAAACCATTAGCCTTTTTAAGGCCAAAAGCTTCTGGAAGGTCTTAACTTTCAGTGGGTGACACCTAGTTATATAGCTTGTATCCATTGGAGGCACAACACTGCTTGGAGAGCAGGTCACCTCTGCGGTCAATCTCTGGCTTCAGTGGTGACCTCTATACATGTAGCACAATGGGGCAGATTTACTTACCCGGTCCATTCGGGATCCAGCGGCGCGTTCTCTGCAGTGGATTCAGGTCCGGCCAGGATTCACTAAGGTAGTTCCTCCGACGTTCACCAGGTGGCGCTGCTGCGCTGAAGAGCATCGGAATGCACTCAAGTACACCGGCCTATTCCTGGTGATGGTAAGTGCAAGCTCCGTGACACATTTTGTTTTTTAAATGCGACGGTTTTTCCAAATCTGTCGGGTTTTCGTTCGGCCACGGCCCCGATTTCCGTTGCGTGCATGCCAGCGCCCATGCGCCAAAATCCGATCGCGTGCACCAAAATCCCGGGGAGAATCGGCGCAAATCGGAAATATTTGGGTAACACGTCGCGAAAACGTGAATCGGGCCCTTAGTAAATGACCCCCAATGTATGTAAAGGTCCTGAGGCCTTTCATTGGCTGCACTGGTGACCTTTTATTAAACACATTATTAAGCATTTTCATTCCTGCAAATTCCTGAGAGGTTTTTCTGCCTATGAGGAAGGGAGAGGATTACAGGCTAGAATGGATAGTAGATATTGTAAATCTCATAGTCAAACATTTTATTAAGTTTTCGTGTTACAGAGGAGGTTTTTCTCATCAAAGTTTTCTCTTCTAGTGACGCCACTGAAACTAAAAGAGCCAAGAAACAGGAGAACAAGGTAAGTGCTTCATGTGTTTTATCTCCGCACATTGGGGGAAATTTATCAAGAGCTGGCACATTGTGTGCCAGTTTTCATATTCGTTTTGCCAGCGCACATTGCACCGGATATTCTAAGAGGATTGTGGGATTACCAATTGTAGGAGAAAACATAGTTATTAGAGATGAGCGAGCACTAAAATGCTCGGGTGCTTGTTATTCGAGACAAACTTTTCCAGATGCTCGAGTGCTCGTCTCGAATAACGAGCCCCATTGAAGTCAATGGGAGACTCGAGCATTTTTCAAAGGGACCATGGTTCGGGAATAAAATGTGTTATTTAATTGAAAAAGAATGTCTTCTGATAAGTTAGCAGATGTATGCAAACATCTGCAATCTATTCTTCACTGTTCCGCGCGTATATTATCTCCCGACAAGTTAGCAGATGTGAAGAACAGTGAAGAATAGAATAAAAACAGTGAACATAGGATCATTTAAGTGAAAAACACAGTGAAGAATAGATTTGCGATGTTCGGCACATCTGCTTACTTGTCGGGAGATATGCTGTCCCGGGATCCGCTCCTCTTCTTCCACTGAAGTCTCCCCGATGTCTCCCTGCTGCGCGCGATGTCTCCCTGCTGCGGGCGATGTCTTCCTGCTGCGCCCGATGTCTCCCTGCTGCGCCCGATGTGTCTCTGCTGCGCCCGATGTGTCTCTGCTGCGCCCGATGTGTCTCTGCTGCGCCCGATGTCTCCCTTGTGCGCAATGTCTCCCTGCTGCCGTTCCGCGTGTATCTTCCGACAAGTAAGCAGATGTGCCGAACATCTGTACTCTATTCTTCACTGTGTTCTTCACTGTGTTTTTCACTTAAATGATCCTGTGTTCACTGTTTTTATTCTATTCTTCATTGTTCTTCACTGTGTTTGTTTAATTAAATGCTCGATCTCGAGCAGGGGAATTACTCGTCCGAGCAACGAGCCGTTTCGAGTACCTTAATACTCAAACGAGCATCAAGCTCGGACGAGTATACTCGCTCATCTCTAATAGTTATTCCTAGCAGTCATCATCTGATTATTGTGTTACACTAAGAAGATAAGACAGATGAGGTTTTCATTCATATGTATGTATATATGTGCAGGATTTCAACAACCCAAACTGCTCAGCCCAACTAGATACCAGCAACCAATGCCGCCTACCCAGAGAAGATACCAGCACTGCCAGACGCCTACCCAGAGAAGATACCAGCACTGCCAGCCGCCCATCCAAAGAAGATACCAGCACTGCCAGCCGCCCACCCAGACAAGATACCAGCACCACTAGCCGCCCACCCAAAAAAGATACCAGCACCGCCAGCCGCCCACTCAGACAAAGAAGAACCCGCCAGGAGACCGCCCGCCCTGCTCCCGCACACTAGACAGTCACCCGTTTTAGCACCGCCGCCGCCATAAAGAAGATCACTCTCCGTCTGACCCAATTAACAGCCTCTGCCACTTAATTAGAATGCCTGTATATATGTATCTATGTAATTATGTTTATATGTATATAATGCAAATATGTACATATGTATCTATGTAATTATGTTGATATGTGAATATGTATCCCCCCCCCCCCTCATCTTCTGTACCCACTCTAATTTGTGGTTTTCTCATCTCCCTCTCATTTTGTAGCCCCTTTGTATATGTTACTCTTACCTGCTGTACACAGCAACAGAGAGGCACAATGATGATGTGGAGAGCTCACAGCTTGCTCATCATCATTGCTTGCTACTCCATCGGGCCCAGAGTTGAAGTGCTGATGGGAAAAGGGTGCGGAGTCCCACTTTAGCTTTCCCCGGCGGGTCAGTCCAACCCTGCTCATCTCTCTTTTTCTATGCATCAGATACTGGTAGAATGTTCAGAAGCTAAATAAAAATTTAGATAAACCCTGGACCCTGATAATCTAATCACATTGTCAGCAAGCAGCATCTCACAGCACTAGAGGGATCATAAAATGTCTGCTTAGAGAGTCCCCGGCCACACTCTGGAATCTTACACTGACCATTACTGTGTGATAGGAGCTAAAACAGCTATAAAACTAAGTAGAATTGTAAAGTAAGGGGGTTAAAATAACATTAACTGTGTACATATCACTAGTAGAACTTTCTTTCATGGGCAAACCCCTTTAAAGGCTAAACTACAATCAAACAGCTACAGAAAACCACAGCAGAAAAATCCTGGAAGAGCATTAAAACAAAGACAAGTTTCTTTATTAACAAAACATATAGCATTTAATAGATATAAGTCCAACCTGTCTCTATCACAGTCCTGGTGTACACAATTTCAGTTGCCCCTAGACACGACCCCATAACTTCTGACTTAGGGTCAGGCCGCCATCTTGGATTTCTGTGTGACAACTTGCAGATGAGATTTCTGTGTGCTTCTGCTATATGCCTGTAGCCACGCCCCCTGCAGTCTTAGCACAGAGCTCAGAGACACAGACACTGATTCACTTCCTGGCAGGAGACTGTGAGGAGAGACCAGCTGCAAACTACAAGGAGATAAGTCATCCGGGGAAGAGGGAGGAAGGCAGGCACATATCTGTAAGATCATAGATGTAGCAGTGCTGTGTGTGTAATAGGCATCTAATAGATCTCATGCATCTCTGACCTGTCTCATCTCTCTTTCTATGTGTCAGCGTGTTAGTACAATGTCAGAAGTCAGATGAAAGTGCATATATACATGTACCCTGATAATCTACACACACATTGTTACCCCACAGAACTAGATGGATAATACAGTAATGTGTCTACTTAGAGAGTCCCTGCCCACACCCCAGGATTTTGCAGCCTAGGGAGTGACAGGAGCTAAAACAGCAATAAAACTGAGCGAAATTGTAAAGATAATAAAAATGATCTTCATTGTGTTAACATCACTAGGGGATTGAGATATGAAAATTTTCTTTAGTGGGAAAACCCCTTTAAAAAGGAGGAAACACAGGCAATGTCTGTAATTTTCAGTCAAGTATTAGACATTAACATTTTAATTACAATTATTTAATTTGTCCAATTACTTTTGATCATCATCATTTTGTTCAAGCCACTGAATTAAATCTCAAAGTCATAACTTCAACTGCATCTGAATTGTTTTGTTCAAAATTCATTATGGTAAGTTACAGAACTAAAATTAGCAAAATGTTGTCTCTGTCCAAATATTTATGGGCCTAACTGTATATTAAGAGAATTCAGAATTATGTTATAGCAATAGAAATAGCTCATGCATCAAGGATGGCCACATGTAATTTCACTGTATATTTGTTGCATTTTCTCATTTTCATGAAAACCATTGAATCCTTTGTTGTTGTTAAGCAAGATGCAAAGAAAAATATTTAGAAAGAGAATCTAGCAATTACTTTGTCTTTTCTCTCTGCAGCTAAAGATTTATCCTTCACATTTATTGTAAACTGAATAATAAACTAAGTTAAACTGTACATCATGGTGACTGTAAATGCTATACTAATCTGATTGTTGGAATAATTCTTCTCAAGCGGAATGTAATGTGCTGACTGAGAGATAAAAAGTAAGTAGGCACACAAGTGAAACTGGGAACATCACAGCTTGTGCCTGTGATACGAGCTCAGTAAGTAGGATGTTCGGCACCGCAGTCAGACGAAATATAACAACGTATCTTCTACATTTTTAAAATGCATTAAAATCAGGCCTTTTCTTTGACAAAAGAAGCTGTGCTTGATTCTATTCACTTCCTACATATACAATAAATGGATATATAAAAATGGAAATGAGTCCACAGCTCTACAATGCTGCTTTGAAAGGGTTGGAAGTGGCCAGGAACAAAGCTATTTTTCTGTAGTGTTTATATTTTTTACCCTGTCTTGCGGACTTTACAAGTCAAGATATTTTAAAACAGGGTGTATGGCTCTCAGCATCTGCATGAAATACAATAGCACTTTGACTGCTTCAATAGGCCCATAAGGCTCTCAGCATCAACTAATAGAGAGTTTGGGCTAGAAACTACACAGAAAAGCATGCTCTAAAAGTATACTGAAAATGTCATGCCCATCTAGACAATGATTTCAATATATTAAAGTATGATGCATATTTTGTGTATATAAAAGGAGGTTTTATTTTTATGTATTTATAGCTTTCAGAAAAGCTTATCCAATTGTTGTAAAAGTACAGCTCTCAGTATGATCTGCCACAGAAAAGTAAATGCTTCAAGATAGAATGTAGCACGTCATGCAACTTCTCTTGAAGGCATTCTCTCCTAGAAGAGTTGGAACAAAGTTAATAATCCTGTCTACGGTTTAGTTTTAAATTGAGAGTAAACTTAAAATAGACTGTTTTCTACATATTTAGTAAACATTTATAAATTTCAATAAACATTTAAATATCCTGCTTTACATAGAATATACTAGGTTTTATCACATAAGCATTCCTATAGGTTCTATTCTATCCCTTTTAAGTATGTAGGAAATGAAGTGTTGGAAAAACTTCAAAATAGTAAAAAAAAAAAAAAACAACTCAATGAATGCCATTCATTCACCATGGTGCTACATTAAATTATATATTGTGTCTCACAGTCTTAATGTTTTTGGTCCACTGTAAGGGCTCATTCAGATGTCCCGGTAGACGGCAATGGTGGCCCGGCAGCGGTACAGTGCCACACGTGTGGCACCGTTCCACGCCTTACACCAGGACAAGATAGAGCATGTTCTATACTTTCCCAACTGTGCAGCCATGCGCCACTGTTTCCCGATGGAGGTGGGAGGGGTCACATCGCCCTCCTCTCCAGCTCATGGCGATATGCCCACCGGCTCATTAAAGTACATTCTGCACCCCATATTAAAAAAAAGACAGAAATGAAGATTTTTTTGCTAAATTATTAAATAAGAAAACCTGAAATATCACATGGTCATAAGTATTCAGCCCCTTTGCTCAGTATTGAGTAGAAGCACCTTTTGAGCTAGTGAGACTTCGTGGGAATTACGCAATTTTTTTATTTTTTTCAATTTGGGATCCTCCGCCATCCTTCCTTGTAGAACCTCTCCAGTTCCCTCAGGTTGGATGATGAATATCTGAGCATTTGTTTCCTCGATCATACCACCTGGTGTATGTATGAATTGATCTGATACTATTGGGCTATATGTATATCATCTTAGGACGTGCCGTTGGTTACCTCTGAGTTGATTTTATCTGTCACAGTAACCATTGGTTACCTTATATACTTGTATATACCAGGGTGTGGACAAGATATGGCTTTATTTCTTGAATAATTGCTTAAATTTATCTGGGAAAGAAGCGTTACTATACTATTGGATGTATGTGAAGTGATAAGTGTACAGATGTATCATGATTCTATACACAGGTCTGTTTTGATGTACTATTGTACTTTTTTAGTGTTTTAAAATTGTTTTGATTATATATTGTGTGGTGTGTATTTTTTTGCTTAAGAAATAAAGAATTATTGTACTATTTGTCTATAAACTCTCTTTGCTTTTTCTGTCCCTAGTCTCTCCACGCATGCTCAATTGGGTTTAGGTCAGGGCTCTGGCTGGGCCAGTCACAAATGGTCACAGAGTTGTTCTGAAGCCACTGCTTTGTTATTTAAGGGTCATTGTCTTGTTGGAAGGTGAACCTTTGGCCCACTCTGAGGCCCAGAGCATTCTGGAAGGGGTTTTCCTCCAGGATATCTCCATTTTTGACCACATTAATGCAGCTGAAAATCACCCCCATAGCACAATGCTGCCACCACCAAGTTTCACTGTTGGGATTGTATTTGGCAGGTGATGAGCAGAGCCTGGTTTTCTCCACACATACTGCTTAGAAATAACACCAAAAAGTTCAATCTGTGTCTCATCAGACCTCAGAATCTCATTGCTCATATTCCTTCAGAGTCCTTCAGGACTCTTCCCCCTGCTTCCCCAGCCCGGACTTACTTCTCCCTTCTCCTGCTTGGCTCCAGTCCCGACTAGGCCGCGATCCTGCTCTTACTGTGCCGCACGTGCATCCTTGCTCACTAGGGAACGCGTGCGTCGGTTCTTTAGGATTTAAAGAGCCAGCGTTTCTCTAATTGGCGCTGGCTAATACGGCTTGGCCTGGCTAATCCGGCACCTCCCTTCACTCTGTCCAGATCTTCAAGTCAATCCACTGAAGAGAAAGCCTCCTGTCTCCCTTGTGTGCGTTTCCAGACACATCCGTGTTTCCTGTGCGCATTCATAAAAATTTGAAAGACCTGTACATTTTTTTTAACTGCATATACCAATGAATTCCCACGTGTCAAACAAATATTAGTTATTTAATTCACCACTATTTTTATATGTGGCCCTCAGGCCACCCACTTTACATGATTAAAAGGACTTTTTAAAATTAAATGAAATATATCTATATAAAAATCTCCATTACATTTCTCCATATGTTACAATTGTAGTACAATATTTTGTTACATTTATATTTTGTTTATATATATTTTGCATATAAATGCAACAAGAGGACACATGTGAGCACATCCTTAGAATAGATTTCTAATACATTTTTGTTGTTTACTGCCATGATATTCTGCAATGCTTTACAAATCATGGGGATAAATAAAAGAAAATAAGTCTGCTTGAAAAGTTTGATTTTAAAAGTTTGAAATTTGTATTGTTGGTTGTTAGTCTAATAGTCCTGAGTAAGGTATTCCAGAGAATTTAAGCAGCTTGGGAGAAGTCCTGGAGATAAGTGGGAGTTTTGAATTTGACTCTTTGTATATGTAATCTTATTGCCAATTTTTGTACTACAGTTGTTATGTAGAATTAAGCTAATTTGTTATGTTTAAAGGGAACCTGTCATCAGGTGCCTTATTTCTGTCTGCCCCCCCCCCCTGTCCCCTGGCTTCTCATCAATGGGGTCCACCAAGATGGTAAATTGATTTTGTTTGGAATATAACAGAGCTGTCTTTTAGTTTTTGTGTTCCTATAATCAGAAAGGAAAAATGTAAACACAAAACAGTACAAACTGCAATATGTGCAGTTTTCCTGTGTATAGCACAGAGTGTGCCAGATTCATTAATCGAAGCGCGCTTTCTTCATGAATCTGGCACTCCCTGCACTGCTCGGACAGAGATTTACATTGGGTGTGCGACACACTTCTGTCGGACTTTCCATGTTATGTGTGACACACAATCTGTGCACCAAAACGCCCATTTCAGTGACGAAATTTGTGTCATGTGAAGAATAGTGTGCTGCAACACAAAAGGGTCGTGTGCAACACATATGTGCGGCAGACACTTCCTAAATACATGTGCGAGCAGTGTGAACATGAAAGACAAGTGCAAATTCCGACAGAAAACTGTCCTAAGGGCCTTAGTAAATGTGCTCCAATATCTTCAAGTATATATTTTTTCAGTTTGTAATGAAAAATCTATTTATTAAATTATATATAGGCAATATTTTCTCATTGCTGACTGCGATACATAAACACCACTTAAGCACAATTTGCATTAAGGCCTTTTGGCAAAATTCTTCTAGTGGAAGAATCAGCTGACTTCTTTTTTTGTAGAAGTTAATATTCTTTTTTCCTACCGTGACAACATTGGTGGATTCTTTGAAGACTTAACATCTGAGAGTTTTTGGATTACTCCCATCAACTTGAATATGATGTGTTTACTCAGCAGGCATATATTTTGCCTTTGGTAAAGTTTTTTTTCCACTTAATCTCTTATTTTCTGTGGGGTTTATAAGATTAGTTTCTAAAGTCATATTCATCAGTGCTGTCCTACTTGTACAACCTCTGTCAATTTGTATTTTACAGTTCTGCTGTCGTGAAACAGTTTTGGAAGGTTATTACAGACAATTGTAAATAATACAATATGTTGAGTTCATTAAATAGTTTCATGCAATATATATAACATTTATATTACTCTTTGCTGTTTTTAAGTCATATTCTAGCACACAGTTGGAGGAAAGGTGCCATCACAAATTAAAAGGAAAGCCTATGTAAAAGTTTCCATAAGTAACTATGTTTATTATTTTATTCCTCTCACAATCCATCTGCAGATGGCGCTTTTTATTCTCATTCTACACACCCGTGTCAAAGAACTGTAAAGCATAAGTGTCATTGAATATGTTAAAGGAAACCTACCATTTGATTTGATGCATTATGAAGCAAACATACCTTAAAAATGCTGTAGCTACACTGATGCAGGATCATATCTTGGTTAATCCCTGAGCTCCCCTGCTTGGCCTAGGAAACCGGGACCTTATTCAGTGGCACTGACGGCTATCTCCATTCCTGCGTGGAGGTCTAAACGCATAAAGAGCCCAGGAGCACCCCTGATCCCTCAAACCTGTTCTACAGCCCGGGGCATTGACTTCTACATGACCAGCCACCAGCAGCACGTACCTACGGCCCGGGAGCTGGGCCCATCCGCTTCTCCCAAATCGGGTCAATCTCTGCTGGACTCCCTGGTGACCTTCGGGGAGCAGTTCCACTACAGTAGGCCTCAGCAAGCAGCCCTGGCGTCACACGTGGCGACCTCAAGATGATGGCCGCTGAAGAAGCAAGCGTGCGGCCTACACTCCCGATACAGATCCCCACACCAGATGTCCCGGGGAGCGCTGGGAAAACTGTTGCGCCGTGGCTAGTGGGGTTATGCTCCAGTGGGGTTATGCTCCTCTCCCAGCCACTCACTGGCAGCATCACCCCATTGGGGTTTGGCAAGGAGTTGTCCCTTACTCCAGAAGGGGCCGACTCCTGCTGAATGGCAAACCTCCCCAGATGGTTTGAATCCATATGCGCCGGAAAGGCAGAGGCCACAAGAACCTAACCCCACACCCCGACAGGGGCTGCATCCCTCTCTGCTGCATAACCCACTGTCCTCCGGCTCTCCCCTGCAAAGCATGGACCATGACGACACTATACACTCTGCTGCAGTTAGCCATATGTTTCTGACCAGAGTTCTTATGGACATGGAAGTCCTAGCAGATCTTAAAACACTGAGGGCACATATACGCACTAAACCCACAAGAGAAGATATGGAGACTTATGTCTCTAGACTTGAACCTTCTTATAAAACTGAAATGTCAACTCTTCGTGATGAAGTGCACCACATTAAGGAGAGAGTTTCCATGGCTGAATCCTCCCAGCACCAGGTGCAAGAACAGCTCACAGCCCATTCCGCTATCCTCTCATGCAGCGCAACTCCAGTCTCTGGTTGATCATATGGACGACCTAGAAAACTGTGATCACAGAAATAATATAAGAGTTTGTGGCCTTTCTGAATCCATTGAAGCTAAGGCCATTTCTCCTACACTACAGGAACTCTTCAATACAATAATAGAAGTTCCAGTTGACACCCCACTTGAGCTTCACCGTGCTCACTGCTCACTAGGCCCCAGGACCCAAACAAGCCAGGGGGTATTGTATGTAGAGTGCATTGCTTTCAACTTAAAGAATCCATCATGCATCATGCAAGAGAGAGGAGATAGAATCGCTTTAAAGGCTCGACGCTACACCTACTCCCTGATCTTTCCAAGCTTACCCTGTTAAAAAGAAAGGCTCTCTTCCCCCTGTTGGACTCACTCCATTAGAAAAACATTCTGTACTCATGGGGATTCCCCTTTCATCTACAAGTAAACCACAACGGCTGCATGTTGGTGGTTCGCCACCTGGGCGACATCCCAGCATTTACCGCAGCTCTTTCCATCCCTGCAGTTGGCGCTCCGGATTGGCTGTCTCTTGTTCTGGACAATCCATGGCGCCCTCTCCCGAGACCTCAAAGACATCCAAGACGACGACAACGAAGATGCTCCGAGAATGACCGGACCCGGGAAAGGGACGACCCGCCATCATAACCTTCAGTATAAGCGTGATGAAGAAAACAGAGCGGCACTCACCGGGATAAAAGCAGTTCACTTTATTGCAACATCAATCCAGGGTAGGGGGGATGCACGCCACGACTAGGCGACGGGCCGTTTCGCGCACTCGGCGCTTTCTCAAGCCTCGGACAATGCGAGATCTCAGGACTGACGTCATATATCCGTCCCGAGAAAGCTTTGCCTTGGCGATAGTACACAACATCTAAGAACACAGTGCAGCAGACACAAATACAAGGCAAAGTGCATAAATATATTGGAGTACAATATTAAGAGTGGACTAGCGGGGGTAAAGCGGCAAAACATACTAGTAGAGGATGAATCGGGGACGGAACAATCTCAAAGAAATACACTCAGGTCATTCCTGTCATTAAGTCCCATATTTCCCAACGCTTTATTTTTCAGTATTAGCCTTGCTTCAAGACGTGGCAGGTTTTTTGGGCGATCTCCCCCACGGGGATCGATCTCCACTTTTGCCAAACCTGCAAATCTGAGTGTCTCGGGGTTGCCCCCATGTTTTTCGTGATGCCCACGTGATTAATAAGGTGTGGGCATCCTTTACCAGTCTTAATCGAGTTATAGTGTTCGCGGAACCTGGTAAACAGGGTTCTGATGGTTTTTCCGATATAAAAATAACCGCATGGACAGAGGATGACATATACTACGAATGTGGTTCGACAGTTAATGAAAGTATGGACCTTATGAAAATCACCTCCCAAATTAATTGTATCTTTTTGTAAATTAAATCGACAGAAATTACAAGACCCACATTTATAATTCCCGATTGGGATGCATCTCTGGATCCAATTCTGATTGGTAGTAGAAAAGTCGCTGGACACTAAATGGGTGCGGATGGAGGGACTACGTCTAAATGTGATAAGTGGTCTATGTTTTGAGATATCACACAGTTGGTCATCTCGTTCTAGGATGCTCCAATTTCTATGAGTGGCGTTACGGATAGCGCGCTCATGAGGACTGAACCCGAAGGAGAAGGCCAGACGTTCGCCACTTTTACTCTGTGGGTGTTTTTGGTATCTGTTTTTTCTGTTTTTTTGGTTCCATATATGCCTGTCAGTGGGGGTGTCTCGTGCTCTAGTCAGGGCTTTTTCTAGCAGTGGGGTGGGATAGCCACGGTATAATAACCTTTGTTTTAGTTCGGCCGTTGTACTTCAAAGTTCTCTATATCACTATTGAGTCTTTTCAAACGAAGAAATTGGCTAAAGGGTAGACTTTCTTTTGTGTGCTGCGGGTGGAAGCTCTGGTAATGTAAGAGGGCGTTAGTAGCTGTGGGCTTTCTGAATGCAGCAGTGACGAGTTGATTTTCTCTGATTAGAATCTTGACATCTAAAAATTCGAGCTCTTTTCCCCCAAAAACTACGGTAAAGCGCATATTCATTGTATTGCAATCATTAAGATATGCTACAAAATCAAAAAACTCCGCTTCTGAGCCTCTCCAAATCAAAAAAATGTCATCCACATAGCGGAATAGGGTGACAAAGTGTTTTGTGAATGGATTGGCTGTGGTGAAAATATATTCATTTTCGAATACGGCTAAAAAGATGTTAGCGAAGGTACAGGCTACAGGTGTGCCCATGGCCGTACCGTTTTTTTGCAAGAACCAGCGGCCATCGAACATAAACGCATTATGTCTGAGGATTAAATCCAGACCTTCGCAAACAAATTGTATATAATCGTGATCCTGTTGAATGTCTATAAGGACAGAGCGTACACATTCTACCCCCTGATCCTGGGGTATGCGAGTGTATAAGCTCTTGACATCAATCGAGGCTAGCTTATAATCTTCCTGCCAGCTCACTGTGTCAAGTGCTGTCAGGAATGTATTTGTGTCCTTCAGATATGAGGGGATATCTTTTAACAGGGGACGTAAGAGCCAGTCAATATATTTGGAAAAGGGTTCTGTTACTGACCCTATCCCGGCTACGATAGGGCAGCCCGGGGGTCGGTCAGGGTTTTATGAACTTTGGGAAGAAAATACCAGATGAGGTGTCTGTGTTTTAAGGAGAGGAGCCTCTCTGCTGTTCTTTGTGTGAGTAAGTTCCGTTCCATACTACGCCTTAAAAACCCCCGTACTTTTTCAAGATATTTTTGTGTGGGGTTCGTCTCTAGTCTGGTGTAGGTATTGCAATCTTCTAACTGTCTCAGGGCTTCCTGAATATAATATGTACGAGACATAAGAACCACGTTGCCGCCCTTGTCCGCGGGCTTCACTATGACATCCTCCAAGTTACAGAGCCATTTCAGCGCTCTTCTTTCTCCATTGGACAAATTGTGCGGGACTGTAGGATAGATTAGTGCCCGCACATCGTCCAGTACCTTCTGGTGGAAGATGTCAATAGCTGAGCCCGCGGGCAAGGGAGGACAAAAGGTGGATGGAACACTACCTCTGAAGCTTTCTATTTCTGGCATATCAGGTGGCGGATCGTAGGGATCCACCAAGTGCAGTAAAGTGCACAGGTTCTGGCGATCCTCAGGATCCTGAAGAGGATAGGGAAAGAAACCCAGGGGACCTATTGTGCAAGGAGTTTCACACATTTCATTACCAGTAATATGATTACTTCTACCATGAAATAGTTTTTTTAGATTTAACTTACGAGAAGCTTTAAATAAATCAATTTCAAACTGTACAAAATCAAAATCGTTAGTCATAGCATAATTTAGTCCTTTGGTTAGTAAGGAGACACAATCCGGGTCGAGGGACAAGTTAGTAAGATTAATAATGTTAGTGGTGTCAAGATCGTCACCTGAACCTATTGTCGCCAGGAGACTTGCTTGCGTTTCTGGCTTGGATGGTAGCTCCCTCTTCCTCCTTTTTCCGCCCCTCCTGATGCGCAACCTCCTAAAGGGATGCAACTGTTGTTTTTTGAGGTTTCAATCGGGACCTCTTTTTCAACTTGAGTATTTCCTCCATCTCTTCTCTTTTGTTGTGCGTCATCCGATGCGCTGGAGTCAGATTCCATTGTCCAGAAGTCGGTATTCCATCTCTCATTTCCCTGCTGTTGTCTTTTCCTTGGTTGTTGGTTCTTTTTTGTTTGCCAACCAAAAATCGTACTATTCTCGAAGTCGGTTCTGTCTCTAAGAAATTTATCTCGTTTTTTGTTTTTCACTTCGATTTGTGTGAGTATCAGCTTTTTTTCTAGCTTCTTAAAGAAGAGGGCGGCTTGACTTTCGGACAAACGGGTTTTTAACTCCATTTTTGCTTTGCATAATTCCGTCGTAATGCTGGTGTATTCCAGCTCGTTACGTCTGAGCACTAATCTCATGATGTTCAGGGAATGTTGTAAGTGCAAAGATCGCCATTCATTCATAAACGCAGTGTCCTCTTTGTATTGGGCGGCTTCTTTGTAGACTCTGAGTCCCCTCGGAACCCGGTTACACTCGTTGTAAGACTTAAGGGAGTGATTAGTCCAAAACAGACAAACTTCTTTTTCCGCTAACGAGGTCACTCGTTGCTCCAATGCCTTAGTGCTTAAAAGCTGCAGCGTCTCTTTTTTGTTGCATTCTTCAAAAAACGTGGCGGCATTCACCCTCCCTGCCTGGAATGAGATGTCCATATTTTGATCGGTGTTCTCCGTGTTAACTGTGGGGAAAATATCCATTTCTTCTCAATAACCTTCAGTATCTTTATTTTTCTCTTTCAGGTGATAGATCACATTATGGGGATCTTGGTTTACAAATAAACATAGCTGTTTATGTTTTCATGTCCTATGGTTAATTTTACGTGAACGCTCCCATTCTGAGAGATAAAAGCCTCCCGCTATCACTCATTTATATATCGCTTTAGATCTTGTTTGTCATTACATTCTTTCTTCTACTTTATTCCCTACCCAACCTCTCTCCTTCTTCCCATCCCCTTACCCCTTACCCCCCTTACCTTCTGTCTATCCACCTTATCCCCATCAAAACACCGCTTCCCTCTGAGACTCACACAAACTTCTCTCAACCCTGTTAATGGCCACCCTAGAGTTTGGCTCACTTAATGCCAGGGGCTTCAACACCCCAAAAAAGCAGGCACAAATTATTTATGGGATGCACAGGCAGCGCGTGCAGATTCTACTCCTTCAAGAAACCCATTTCAAAACGGGACATGGGGACAGGTACTACACCTCATGGTATCATAGTACCAGCCCGGATGGCAGTTCTAGGGGGGCCTCGATAGGCATATATAAGTCATTACCACACACCATTCTTGGAATGAGAATCGATCCCCAGGGAGGATACCTCTTTATAAAACTCCGTATACACACTACCACCTATACAATTGGCAATTGGTAGCTACCTAATTCAAACTGCGAACCCTTTGTGAAGGGGAAATGATGATAGGGGGTGACTTTAACTCTACCCTAGACCCCGCGATCGACACTTCCTCCGAGACAGGCTCCACCCCAGTCTGACGAACATGAGCCTTGCGACGGGACTTACACACGCTGCGTCTGACGGAAGTATGGCAAATTCTCCACCCCTCGGTTAGAGATTTTTCCTATTATTACCCTGCCCACAAAACGTATAACAGGATAGACATGTTTTTGTGGGACACAAACTACTCAGCTGGGACCCTATGGCGATGATAGGTAATACAGTATTGTCCTATCATACTCTTCCCTAATCTACTCCTCCTTACTCCCTGCATCGTAGTTGGGAATGGAGACTTAACGATAATTTGCTAAAAGACCCCCGGTGTGCAGCAGAATTGAGCATCTCTGCGGAGCGGTTCCTACAGGAACACGCCGACGATACTACCCAACTACCCCTGATATGGGAAACCCTTAAGGGAGAATTCAGGGGGTTGTTCAAAAGGCACGGCTCCAGCCTAAAAAGGGAGAAATCTGCTAAAATAACATCACTGCTACAGTCAATCGCTGATTTAGAGAGACGTCATAAAGACTCCCGGGACCCAGAGACTCTAACTGCCCTTACATTAAAAAGAGAGGCGCTCCGCTCCCTGCTCGATCAAACCCACTTGCAACATAGGTCACAATTTTCTGCACCCATGCAGCTTAGCCACCTATGTCCCTAAAATCAGAAATCCTGCCGGTGTGACGACTCATAACCCTCTTTAAATTCTGGTACCTATTATGCTGTCCTGTATCACATTCGCCACCAGTTCGGGGATCTGAATGAGTCCCAGCACACGAGCCGCATTGAAACCTATATATCAGACACGGCCCATCCAACATTATTAGATGAATCAGTGGAAGCCCTAGAATCTCCCCTGGATGAAGGAGAACTTCACCACGTGATTCTACACACTCCAGCCAATAAGAGACCTGGCCCTGATGGGTTCACGCCAGCTTTCTATAAGTTTTACTAAGGAATTCTTGACCCCATTTCTCACTAAAGTTTTTAATTCCATCTCACATGAATTTCCCTCACAGTCCGTTGCGGCGAATATAAGTGTAATTACAAAACAGGGTAAGGATCCCCAGCAGTTATAGGCCAATATCTATATTAAATGTAGACGTCAAAATCTACTCTCAAGTTTTCGCCAACAGACTAAGCCCCCTCCTCCCATCCATCATACACAACGACCATGTGGGATTCATCCCCGCCCGGGAAGCAAGAGACAATCTTTATAAAATGACATATTTGATATCCAAAGCAAAATCCTCTAATGCTCCCTTATGTTTGCTCTCGAAGCGGAAAAAGCATTAGATCGGGTCCACTGGGGCTTCATGCAGGTTGCCCTAAAGCAGCTTGGCATTGGCCCTAGTTTCTGGAATAAAATTGCAGCTCTATACTCTTCACAATTGGCCCGAGTCAGAGTTAACCCACTGCCCATTCGAAAAGAAACCAGACAGGGGTGCCCGTTGTCCCCTCTCCTGTACGCCTGTACGCCATTGTGATGGAGCACTTGGTAGCAATCCATAAGAATCCATACATACACAGAATCAGCATTGGGGAATCAAACTGCAAGATCTCCTTGTATGCAGATAATCTCCTGGTATACGTCTCGCAGCCCAGGATTTCTTTTCCCTCTTTGCTCTTGGAATTTGACCGTTATAGTCCCTACTATGACACTGACCCTTGTTATATCACAGTGATACTCTAACCTACAGAATGATTTACATACAGGTGACCCAGGGTTCATGAGTAAATGGGAGTAGAAGCTGGGCCTAGAATTCTCTCAGCAGGAGAAACTAAAAATTTACACTTTTACTCACAAACTCTCCATGGCTTGTGCTGCCCAGGAGAAGGACTACAAGATAAAATCACGGTGGTATCATGTACCTGTAGGTCTTAATTCAATCTTCTCTGAGGTGTCAGATGTATGCTGGCAATTTACCAACTCCAGGGGCACGGTGGAACGTATCTGGTGGGAATGTGATGATCTTTATCCCCTTTTGGGATAAAGTATTCTCCACTTATAACCTGGTTACTGGCCACTGCACGGAAGCCTCATCTAAAATACACTCACCGGCCACTTTATTAGGTACACCTGTCCAACTGCTCGTTAACACTTAATTTCTAATCAGCCAATCACATGGCGGCAACTCAGTGCATTTAGGCATGTAGACATGGTCAAGACAATCTCCTGCAGTTCAAACCGAGCATCAGTGTGGGGAAGAAAGGTGATTTGAGTGCCTTTGAACGTGGCATGGGTGTTGGTGCCAGAAGGGCTGGTCTGAGTATTTCAGAAACTGCTGATCTAGTGGGATTTTCATGCACAACCATCTCTAGGGTTTACAGAGAATGGTCCGAAAAAGAAAAAACATCCAGTGAGCGGAAATGCCTTGTTGATGCCAGAGGTCAGAGGAGAATGGGCAGACTGGTTCGAGCTGATAGAAAGGCAACAGTGACTCAAATCGCCACCCGTTACAACCAAGGTAGGCAGAAGAGCATCTCTGAACGCACAGTACGTCGAACTTTGAGGCAGATGGGCTACAGCAGCAGAAGACCACACCGGGTGCCACTCCTTTCAGCTAAGAACAGGAAACTGAGGCTACAATTTGCACAAGCTCACTGAAATTGGACAGTAGAAGATTGGAAAAGCGTTGCCTGGTCTGATGAGTCTCGATTTCTGCTGCGACATTCGGTTGGTAGGGTCAGAATTTGGCGTCAACAACATGAAAGCATGGATCCATCCTGCCTAGAATCAACGGTTCAGGCTGGTGGTGGTGGTGTCATGGTGTGGGGAATATTTTCTTGGCACTCTTTGGGCCCCTTGGTACCAATTGAGCATCGTTGCAACGCCACAGCCTACCTGAGTATTGTTGCTGACCATGTCCATCCCTTTATGACCACAATGTACCCAACATCTGATGGCTACTTTCAGCAGGATAATGCGCCATGTCATAAAGCTGGAATCATCTCAGACTGGTTTCTTGAACATGACAATGAGTTCACTGTACTCAAATGGCCTCCACAGTCACCAGATCTCAATCCAATAGAGCATCTTTGGGATGTGATGGAACGGGAGATTCGCATCATGGATGTGCAGCCGACAAATCTGCGGCAACTGTGTGATGCCATCATGTCAATATGGACCAAAATCTCTGAGGAATGCTTCCAGCACCTTGTTGAATCTATGCCACGAAGAAATGAGGCAGTTCTGAAAGCAAAAGGGGGTCCAACCTGTTACTAACATGGTGTACCTAATAAAGTGGCCGGTGAGTGTAGGGTAACTATCAATTCTCCTGCATTTCTTTCTCACTGCTGCACGATCAGTCATCCCTCGCCATTGGAGAACCCCAACTCCCTGCCCCTTTGGTAGAATGAGTACAAGAATTATTAAGCATATGTAGAATGGAGGAGCTTACTGCAGAAGTCAATGTGACCACTGAAAAGTTTACCCGTATCTGGCAACCCTGGTGCTTTTTCTTGACTCTGATTCTTCAGGGACCTTGGTGGGGAATCCTGTTACCCCTTCTACTCATTGGATAGTTTCTCCCTCCCCCTTCCTTCAAGTGTTTCCAATCCCGTATCCCCCCCCCCCCCTCTCTTTTCTCTACTCTGTTTTTTATTTACCTATTATTCCAGAACAGAACATTTTCCCTTGGTCAATGTTATGCAACAATATAATGTCCAAATCCTTATGACAACGTAATACATTAAACTTATGTTGTGTTATACTGCCTTGTATCCGTGAGGCCTGTTTCTTTCATTCCGTTAGAACTAGAGATGAGCGAACATGCTCGTCCGAGCTTGACGCTCGGTCGAGCATTAGCGTACTCGAAACTGCTCGTTGCTCGGACGAATACTTCGCCCGCTCGAGAAAATGGCAGCTCCCGCCGTTTTGCTTTTTGGCGGCCAGAAACAGAGCCAATCACAAGCCAGGAGACTCTGCACTCCACCCAGCATGACGTGGTACCCTTACACGTCGATAGCAGTGGTTGGCTGGCCAGATCAGATGACCCTGGGATAGACTAGCCGCTGCCCGCGCAGCTCGGATCATTCTGTGTCTGGATGCCGCTAGGGAGAGAGCTGCTGCTGGTCAGGGAAAGCGTTAGGGTGTTCTATTAGCTTACTGTTAGGCAGGAGTGATTCTCAAAGAACCCAACAGCCCTTCTTAGGGCTACAATAACGTTCTACTTTTTTTATTTTAATTTGCATCTAGTACCATTTTGTGAGGAATTAGCAGGGGGACTTGCTACCGTTGTGTTTAGCTCTTAGTGGCACACATATCCATAGCAAAGACCGAAGTGGGAAAATTTAGTAGGGGTTGATCCACCTCAAACACCGAAGTGGGACAATTTATTAGGGGTTTGATTTCAATTAGGCACAGTCTGCCAGTTTCTTTTTATTTTGTGCAGCGTTCGGGTCGTGCGTTCCCGGCAGCTTGCGTTGCGAGTGTGATGCGAGTTCATCGCATCACACTCGCTAGTGTGGAAGGGGCCTTACTCGAGTCGAACTTTTCCCGATGCTTCAGTGCTCGTATCGAATCACTGAAAGAACACATTGAAAGAACACTGAAGAACACATTGCAGATGTTTTCACTGAAAGAACAGTTTGAAAGAACACTGAAAAACACATTGCAGATGTTTCCATACATCTGCTAACTTATCCGAAGACACGAGTGCCGAACGGCATTCTTCACAATAGTATGTGGAGAACAATATGTATGAAGAACACATTGCAGATGTTTACATCTTCACATACTATTGTGAAGAACACCGTTCGGCACTCGTGTCTTCGGACAAGTTAGCAGATGTACAGAAACATCTGCAATGTGTTCTTCACTGTTTTCTTCACTGTATTCTTCACTTAAATGATCCTGTGTTCACTGTGTTCACTGTTTTCACTGTGCTCTTCATTGTTCTTCACTGTGTTTCCTTAAGTGAAAGCTCGTTATCGAGCAGGCGACATACTCGTCCGAACAACGAGCCGTTTCGAGTATGCTAATACTCGAACGAGCATCAAGCTCAGACGAGTATACTCGCTCATCTCTAATTATCATCAAATATCAATCAAAGAATCCTGGTGAGTTTTTAAATTATGTCATTCTTATTAGTTTGTAAAATATAAGTCTCCAAAGCTCCCTCCTATAAAGGTCCATATTCCAGCCTGAATAGTGTATGTGACTATGAGCTTCCATCTAATCTCCCTATGTGTGTTTAGCCCTTTCATGACTGACCAACGTAAATATACATAGGCCAGTCGCGAAGGGGTGTATGGAACCCGGCCGAGCCACCTAAAAGTACTGCATAAGGGTGGCGCCCTTTTGGATGGCCTGTTGGTGCCCCTCTGTGAGGTTAATAAATTGTCATCCAGTATTCCAGTCTCTGGGAGAGTAATTGTAATACAGGAGCAGTATATTCACTATATAGTCCAATATAATAATATTACAGTAAATAGTGATTTGAATATATTGTGTAAGTGATGTGTCTCTTAAGGTACAAGTACCCTAGGGGCCTGAAGTAATAGTAAAAAAAAAATAAAAAAAATAGGTTAAAAAAATTAAAATACCCTCCTTTTCTTAGAACACAAATAAAAAACAAACATGTAAGGCAGTGATGGCAAACCTTTTAGGGACTGGATGCCGAAACTACAAGCAAAAGCCAGATATTTTTCACAAAGTGCCAAATGCCAATTTAAATTAACTCACAGGTTTCAAAAGTATTGGCGTCTTGAGGACACTGATACAGTAGAAAGAAGGAGAAATTCAGATTATTATTGTAGTTTCCCTCTAAGGTTCCCTTAACAGGATGGATCACAGGTCCGGAGAAGGGACTACAATGATAATCCAGCTCTTTCCACACCTAGTGAGTCCTGAATGGTGACCTTTGTATTGGGTGATGGCCTGAGTGCCCACAGAGAGGGCTCTGAATGCCACCTCTGGCACCCACTGATGCAAGGTATCACCACAAATATCTAATCTATCAAAGAAACCAATTATTTATCTATAACATCTATTAATCTATAAAAACATTAATTCCCAGCAGTGAACCCCATCACGGAAAATAGCTCCCAAATTTCCTAATCACCACTTTTTCACAATTTTTCCTCCAATAAAAAAGGGTGTACCGTTTTCAAAATATAAAAGAAAATGTCATTCCATCATGGAAACCATGACACCGTACACAACTCCATACTAAAGTAGAAAAATGTTACGGGGGGCAACACAAGGAGTTTTTTGTAATTGTTTTAAAGGTATTACGACGCAACTAAACTAAATAAATTTGGAATCTTTGAGATCATACTGATTCAAAGAATAATTGAGTGGTGTCATCTTGACTGTGCTTTGAAAGCTGCAAAAATAAAGCCAAGCAGAATATAGTGAAAGTGTATTAATTTGCCAACTACACCACATTTGGAATTTTGGAATCTTCCCAGTTTATAGCAAATGGTGGCACTAGATCATACACTTTGTCCTGCAAATAAAAAAATACCCTCATATATTTTCATAAATCAAAAAAATATAACGGTTCGGCTTATCAAGGAAAAGAGTAAAAATTGGAAACACAAAAAACTGAAAAACTTGGTTTTGAAAGGGTTTAAAAGCTCTGAGAAAGGAGGATTATCCCACTTTAAGCTTGGTCTTAAAAAAATTCTCATATCATACTACAGCCAAAAATCTACAAAGATGATTGCTCTTTAAAGCAGATATGATCAGAATAATACTCTTGTAGTCCATTTCATTCTTATGGCAAGGTTTTAATGGAAAGAGACTTGGATTGAATTTGGATTTGCAAGGCTGTATCAAGAAATTGATCGTTCAAAGATTTATTAATCTTTCATGGCCAGGAGTGTATTGAGACTCAATGACCAAAGGAAAATCCCACCTTCAGAATGATGAAGTTTACTTAGAACAGCATTGCTCACATTTATTAGAACCCCTTAAGCCACCAAGATGTTGGAAAAAGTCATGGTGAGCTTGTATTTCAGCCACCAAGACGTTCCCTATTGTTATGTGGATCGCACAGGCTCAGATCCAGGTCAATCTGCGCAGGAGGCCGGCTGTATAAGATACCCGAGCCTTTGAAAGAGCAGCCATGAGATAAGTCCCCTAAATGTCCCATAAAGGGTAAAACTCCCAAACACAATAAACCGTGAAAATCGCCACACATACAGCACATACATTGGGTATTGCCACGTTTGTAACAACTCGTACAAAAAAAATGTAATCATTACTGAACCTGTATGGTGAGCACCCTAGAAAACATTAAAAACACAGCAAATATTAGGATTTTTGTGCATCCAACCAAACAAAAACATAAAAAGTGATCAAAAAGTAAAATTTGCTGCTGCAGGATACCATTATAAAATACAAAGAATAAGCCCTAAGACAGCTTAATCAGCAATATAATAAAAACGTTATGCTGCCTAGTAGACGGCAATGCAAAATCAAGGATTTTTTCAACTCAAATGAGTTTTTATTCTGTAGTACAAGTCAAACATAAAAGCTATATAAATGGGATATCATAATAAACCATAGAACATAAGTAACATGTTAGCTATTGGTGTATAAAACACACAAAAAAAAATGCTAATCAAGGTTAAACAATGGGGTATTGTGCCTCCAAATATAGTGTTACTGCAATCCTTGAGGAGTCTAGATTTTAAAATAGGCTCACTCTTTGAAGGTTAAAGTGTCTGCGCAAGTTTTGTGACAAAATAGAAAAAATGGGCACCTAAAGAATCGTGTTGACTCTTAATCAGTTGGAATTTGCGCCACATTTATTTCTGTCTGCGCCACAATTTTGCATCATGAACAAAGTGCACCAAAAAAATGGTAGGGCGCCAGATTAATAAAGACCATGCACCTGTTTTGATGAATCTGGCACACTTAGCACACTCCACAGGCAAACTGCACATAGTACAGACTGCACTAGTATTGATAAATGTGGGCCTATGTCAGGTTTTCTTCTTTATATACCTTAAAGAGCAACTGCTTACAATATTATTAACTTTGCTTTGTCTTTGTCAATTTTTTTAGACAATGGGCCACATCTATCAAAGAACCTGGCACTCTCTGCACTGATGTGACAGATTGCACCAAATTTTTTTTGTGCCCCTTTAACATAGAGCTGCGACACAATTCTGTCGGACACTGCATGATAAATGTGGCGCACAGTCTGACTGTGCACCGGAACTACTCTTTCAGTGAAGAATTTTGTGTTCCAATAGGTATAGTGCAGCCACAACACTTTATAATTACCTGTGCAAACAGTTTTTACTGAAAAGAATGTGCAAAGTCAGACAAAAAAAAACTGGTGCAGGGGCTTTAACCCCTTAACATTCTGCGCTGTACATGTACAGCGCAGAGGTGCAGGAGGGTGTATGAAAAGGGCTCACCCCATGAGCCCTCTCCATAAAGAGGTGGGGTTTGCTGCATAAGGCATATTAACTCTTCCAATGCCGCTGGCGAAGCTGCAGGTGGCATATAAAAGACGGCTTTAGGAGACGTCATCGGGGGGCGGCAATTGGTTGCTAGGACAGCCTTGGGACTTCGTCTAGTTTCTGCAGATTCGCTACAATGAGATAGTGGTATTCATACTGTGAATACTGTGCAAAAGTGCCATATACTGCAATACAGTTATATTGCAGTATATGGTAGGAACGATCAGACCATCTAGGGTTAATGTATCCTAGAGGGCCTAAAAAATAGTAAAAAGTTTCAAAAAAAGTTTCAAAAATAATAAAAAAGTAAAAAACTTAAAAGTTCAAATCACCCCCCTTTCCTTAGAACTGATATAAAATGTAATAAGCAGTAAAAAAAAAATCACAGAAACAATAAGTATCACCACTTCTTAAGATGCCTGATCTATCAAAATATAAAAATGGTTATTGCCGGCGGTGACCCCCATACCGAAAAAAAGCACCCAAAAATTTTTTACATCACATAAAAAATAAAATAAAAAGCGACCAAAATGTTGCACAGACCTAAAAATGGAAGCAATGAAAACTTTGGCTCATTTCTCAAAAAATGACACATCCCACAGCTCTGTACACCGAAGTATGAAAAAGCTATTAGCGTCAGACTATGGCAAAA
The DNA here is from genome assembly GCA_019512145.1 of Engystomops pustulosus. Classification (NCBI taxonomy): domain Eukaryota; kingdom Metazoa; phylum Chordata; class Amphibia; order Anura; family Leptodactylidae; genus Engystomops; species Engystomops pustulosus. The sequence goes on along the minus strand of CM033644.1, from coordinate 106,813,532 downwards.
AAAATTTTCCCTTTTCATACACATTCATTTAACTTTTGAAAATGTATTAAAATACAATAAAACCTATATAAATTGTGTATCGCCCTGATCGTACCAAACCCACGAATAAGGCAGAGGTGTTATTTGGGGCGCAGTGAAACAAAGTACAAGACATGGAAAACTAAATAAAGCCACGGAAAACTAAAATTTGTTACACACAAAATAAGCCTTCACACAGATCTGTACACGGAAAAATGAAAAATGTATAGATTTTTGAAGATTGAGAGCAAGAAATGAGCGAAAAAACCCCTTCGTCCTTAAGTGGTTAATAAATTTGGACCAGTGCTTTGAACTTTTTAATCATTTTATGTTGCCAAAATGTTGCATCTATTAATAGCAGGGCTATTTTGTTTCTGGGAGTTTATTATATGCATTTTCCCCATTCGTTTATATGCTATTCAATGAATAATATTTACTCGACAAAAATGCAGTCTTTTTGTTATGCTATGTTAAATATATTTACATTGTGCAACCTAAAATGTTACTGTTGCAATAAATATGATATTTTATCTTTAAATGTATCTTAGCTTTCTATATAGGGAAGAGAAGAACAAACTAAGGTTTTGATTAAAATGGTTTCTGTATATATTTGTGTATGAGCCAGTACCTGTATGTTTTGGAGTGTGGGAGGAAACCGGAGGATTCTTTGCAGACATTGACCCTGGGATTTGAACCCCAGCACTGCAAGGTTGTAAAGCTAACCACTAAGCCACCACGCTGCCATATACTGGCGGGCATGAGCAGGCTTGCCGTATACTGAGGGGCATAGGCTGTCAGGCTATATACTGTGGGTATTAGCTGGCAGATTATATACTGGGGGGCTGGCAAGCTGTGCACTGGGCGGGCATGGGATGGCTACATACTGGGGGGGCATGAACGGGTTGGCTATATACTGGGGTGCATGGGCTGGCTATATACTGGGGGCATGGGCTGGCTCGATATATACTGGAGGGCAGGGGTGTGGTTGCCTATATACTGGGGGTAATTGTCTTGCTATATACTGGGAGCAGCGCATGGCTATATACTAGGGGGTATGGTCTGACTGGCTATATACTAGGGGGCATGGGCTGGCTATATACCGGGGGGAGGGGGGCTGGCTGGCTATACACTGGGGTGTCAGGGGGCTGTCTAGCTATATACCAGAGGGTATGGGCTGGATGGCTATACACTGGGGACATTGGCAGGCTAGAGGCTGTGACCATTACATTTCCCACCCTAGGATTATATACGAGTCAATAGGCTTAACAGTTTTTTGGTGTTAAAATAAGATATCTTGGCTTATACTATGGTAAATAAAATATATTGAAAACAATGGAGGTCTTAGTATACAGAGCAGTATATGTGCCAATAGTGCCAACAATGGCACCTTCAACAAGGTCCAGTGCTGCCCAGGTCTTCCATTGTGTTTATTTCCTGGTGTCTTGAAGTGCACAGAAAATGACTGTATGGGCATTGTTAGCCAACTGACTGAGATGTGTAGAATGTTTATTTTATTTCCGGTGGACAGCTAGGGAGAAGTGGAAATGCACAGGCATGGAAATCTGTGCCATTTTTGGATGTTAACAGCTTTGAATTTGAAGTTTATTTTATTGATAGAAAACCACTAAATTGTGACACAGGGGTCCACCTTTGCTTTGGTGGAAATAAGGCTTTTTCTACATTTTAATTTTTTTTATTCTCTTATTTCCTGAATTTATAATTTCAATAGCACAGATTAGAAAGAACACATAGGAGGTAGGTTAGACTTCGTTGTCTTAAAAAAAACAGCCAATTTATAAAAGTGGCTAATATTGATAAAGGAGGTAAAAGCTAAAACAAACATAATTTTAATTAACATTTCAGTATATTGTTCAGTTAATGTATATACTATAATTTACTGTTAACCTGTTCAAAGGGCCTTCATGGCGCCAAGATAATCATATCTTTACTAATTTCATAGGGGTGTCCTGTAGTTTTATTTTTTCCTGTATTTTTTTTTTTTTTTTAAATGTCTCTAAGCAATTCATCAACATGAATAACTTCTTTTTCAAACTGTGTATAAATTTAACTAAAGTATTTTGCAGAAAAATGTCAACCTCTTATTTGCATTGGGGGTTTGCCAAGATACTTAACTGACTATTCAGGCATTAAAATAAACACATTGTGCACTTTAAAATACATCTAAATTGCATTTTCTATGCTACAATACCAAACTGTGAATTTGCTGCCAAACATTTCCTAAGTTCTCAGACTTTTCTTTACTCCTAGTAAGTGTTAGTGTGGGCATAACAAAAGTGATTTTAGCACTCCTCTACCAAGGAAAAATGTAAATGTTTTTAACAGGTCTTCTTAGAATGATCATAAAAATTATATTAATGCATATTAAATATGCATTAAAAAAAACAGTGTTGATTAACACATCAAGTTCTCTGGCTATACAGGCAGGCCCTGTGTTATGTACAGGTTCTGTAGGATTGTTCTTAAGTTGAATTTGTATGTAAGTTGGAACTGTATATTTTATAATTGTAGCCCCAGCCAAAATTGTTTTGGTCTCTTTGACAATTAGATATAAAAACTTTTGGGTTGTCATAAAAACCAGGATTAACAATAAATATTAATTGCAGACTCCTTTGATAACTGTTACAGCTGATAATTGTAGCATACGTCTAAAGTACAGTAAATTACCAACATCCAGAGGGCCGCTTGTAACTAGGGGACGTCTGTTAGTCGGGTGTTCTTAAGTCGGGCACTACCTGTACTAACAAAAAGATCTGTCAACACTACTCATGTCCATTATGTAGGAATTTTGTTTCACTAGTAAAAAAATAAACATGTACAAAAGTGATTCAGATAACATATAATATTGTTAATGGACAAAACTTAGAATACTCAAAGGGGTTGGTCACTTTACCTCATGTTTTGTGTAATGTGTGTGTAAGTGGGGGGGGGAGTTATTAGGTAACTTACCAATACACATCTATTAAATGTTCTGCAACGCTTTTTAGATATGTAAAGTGAAGCCTCATGTGTTTTAACTCGTCAGCCAGAGGTTATTTGATCTCTAACTGTCTTATGAATAATATGGACATTTGCTATTTGAGATGCTGGTATCTAGTTTTCTCAAATATTGCAACTGGTTAAAATGGAAAAGTTCTATCATTGAAAAAAATTGTGAACAGTGAATTGTAATGTTATATCTGTGTCTTACACGGTCTTCTGCTGTTTGGCTATGAATGTGCTGAATTCTATTTAGTGTCTTTCGGTCAGCAGTCTGAACTAGGCTCTGCTGCTGGATTACTGGAAAGCTGCCTCTCCTTCACCTGGTGAATTTTGATTTCAGATATGTTTTCTGCTATTTTCCATTACTGCTCAAAAAGTTTGTCTACCCATCTGTGTTATTATCTGCCTTTTGTACTCTTCTATTCTTACTCCTCCTGGTTTCTAAGTACTTTCTACATCCTCGACTATCCTACTGTCTATTTGATTCTGTACTGCATTTGCTATCTAGTTGTGACTTGGATTGTTGACCTCCTGTCAGTACCTGTCCACCAACCGCGCAACCACAACCAGGCTTGGCGCCAGCCGTCAGACTAGGTAACTGACGGTCCCTGAGCGACCCTGCAAGACTTACTTTTTCTGGCAGCTGCTGGATGGTGAAGTGGACAGGCAACAGGAATTTTGAGACACAGAATGCACAGAAATCAAGCACAAATCTGAGACAGGAAAGTGGGGTCACATGGGGAAAGACAACAACACTGAGGGACAAACCACAGATAATGACAGGCAAGAGGAGTCGGACGGACCAGGGCCAAGATGGCAGCAAAGGTACAGAATCTTATAGCAAAAAGAATGGTCGGTAGGCAAAGCAGAAGTCAGTACACAGAATAGCAAACAAGATAGCAGGAGCACTAGATACACAGATTAGACTGAATAACCAGCACCCAGTCAAGGAGCTGGGCAGAATATAAGGCAGTAATGGACACTACCTCCAGCACTGACTGGCTCAGCCGTCCATCACTCAAACTGCAGCTGTAGAAAAACGAGTTCAAAGACACACCCAGCTTTCCCAAGATCAGAAATGAAGCTGTCAATCATGGGCAGCTCAGGGTGTGGTTTTCCGGCAAGAAGCCTGAAACCTGATCCCATCAGAACAATTTGTGAGTTCTGACACCTCCCCCTTATGTTATTTTTTGTTTGTCCTGTTACATAGTCCTACTTGGCATAGGAAGGGAATGTTGTCCAGTTATTGGCCACCATTTTGGGTGGACCTAATGACCAGGCAGGTAAAAGTTTGGGGGCTCAGTATAAGGATTCACTGTCCATGTTTGTGTCCTGCTGTTGCAGGCAAGGCATACAAGGAATGAGATATAAGACCACTGAAATCCTTAGGGTTCTGTATTAATAGTCATTTGCATGTCACTTTAGAAAATTAATTTGAGGCCTTGAAATGGATCTTGCTCACATTTATAGATAGATATTTAGAGATATATGTATTTAATAAGTATTCTTTTACAACAAAAGTCTGTAGCAATTTGCTTTAGAAAACTGTCTAAAATGCTTTGCCCTACCAGCTATCATAAATTTGCAAATGTATGCAAATATGCCAACCTTTTGGTGCATTTTATGGAGGAAACTAAGCCAAATAATAGGAGGTGTTAATTTATACTAATTCTAATAATGGGACAGATTTATCCTCCAGTATCAACTAATTTTCTAAAGTTTAAACTGTGTTTACCAATCCCCCAAATTTTAGACACAAATGGTAAATCTGCCCCATTATTTGTCCTTAGCACAGACTGATTTTGTTATTGTTGCAATTGTGAATTAATCAAAGTAATTATTGTTGGATATAATAAAGTGGTAAATAGCAGTTATAGTAGTTAATGCAAATTGATTACAAATCATTTATATTTATATATTTACTTTGATATATGATGTCAAAGTGACTAAGTGCAATATGTAAGTTTTACTGTATTTTATTTTTGAAGATTGAAAGTTGCACTGTTTACTGAATGTTAACTTTGATATCCATTTCTCCAATAGAATAATGACAAACCCTAAAATGAAAATTCTTTTCATGTGTCTATAACCACCTTAACTGTTTTATTTCAACACTCTATAAAATACTAATTTCAAGCTACATATCCTTTTGCTGTGGCTGAGATCAAAAGTTTGTAGTCCTAATCTAGGAAAATTATTGTACTTCTGTTTGTGAATAGATTTCAATTCAGATCTGGGAAGTGATATAAAACTTGGTCCTGCAGAAAATAACACTTTTTAAATATGAAAGCTGCAAAGTGTCTTTTTATCTTTAGTTGATATCCGTCGTAGAAACTTGAGTTTCTTTTTATTAAAGGGAATGTCTCACCAGAAAATTACCTATATTAAACTCAGTTTTTATGTTTAACATATTATTTCAAGAAATGAATGGTATTTTTAAAAAATAATTTTCAAACATAAAACATGTCAGACAGCAATGGAGTAGTTGACACGTAGAACAGTAGTGACCGCATACTGGTGCTCAATGTAGGATTCACAGTCTGCCTTAATCCAAATAGAGAACATGGCACTCACTAGAATTAATTTTTTATGATTTTATTTCAGTGAATATTTCACACGGCATAGCCTTTACCATAGTATTAAAGTAGAAGATCTATTTAAACCACCATTGGCTCCTCATTACATCACCACAATCAATGATGTCAAAGCTCATATACACTATTTTCTAATCAATGACTTATTTATAGATAAAACCATTGGCCTATTAATGCACCCCCTATTGCCAGCATAGATGTACTATAAACTACCCTTCGCATCTCTGCCAAGCTGGAGAACTCTCCCATGGACCTCAATTGATCACCCCTAATTAATTGGTGACTATAACCATGAGGTTATTGTAAAGTGTATCAATTAACAGCTGTTAAAAAATATAGGATTAGATGCATTCAATAACAGTGTACAGAAAAAATTTTAAACTTTTAAAATCAGAAAATACAGAATGGAAAGTCAACAGTCTGAAAGATATATAAGGTATTTTATTACAATGTCTGAAGAACTTTTTATGCAGTTTTTTATATGTTATAGGATCATAGTAGATAAGCTTAAAAATATAGATTAAGGTCTGTCAGTTCCAACCTATAAACATATGGTTTTCCAGAGGAATAGAAAAAACACCCTCAAAATTCTTCTCAACCACAATATGGCATTCAGAATTACTCCCATGATTAACAGCACTCTAATTGCATAACATATGATGTTTTCTTTCTCTCTAGACAGGCATCCAGGCTACTCTTTAATATGTACAATTGATCATCCATCACAACTAGAGATGAGCGAACATACTCGTCCGAGCTTGATGCTCGTTCGAGCATTAGCGTACTCGAAACTGCTCGTTGCTCGGACGAATACTTCGCCCGCTCGAGAAAATGGCATCTCCCGCCGTTTTGCTTTTTAGCGGCCAGAAACAGAGCCAATCACAAGCCAGGAGACTCTGCACTCCACCCAGCATGACGTGGTACCCTTACACGTCGATAGCAGTGGTTGGCTGGCCAGATCAGGTGACCCTGGAATAGACTAGCCCCTGCCTGCGCTGCTCGGATCATTCTGTGTCTGGATGCCGCTAGGGAGAGAGCTGCTGCTGGTCAGGGAAAGCATTAGGCTGTTCTATTAGAATAGTTTTAGGCAGGAGTGATTCTACAAGAACCCAACAGCCCTTCTTAGGGCTACAATAACGTTATACATTTTTTTTTTATTTGCTTGTGGCTGGGCTTGCTGGCACTAGTAGTGCAGCTAGTACCATACTGTGAGGAATTTGCTGGGAGACCTGCGTCCGTTGTGTTTAGCTCTTAGTGACACGCATATCCACCTCAAACACCGAAGTGGGACAATTTATTAGGGGTTTGATTTCAATTAGGCACAGTCTGCCAGTTTCTTTTTATTTTACGTTTATTTTTTGATAACTCAGCGTCATCTCATCTGGCATAGCAGTGTGCTTTCATACTTTAATAGAAAATAGCCATAGGAGAATCCAAACGGCTTACTTAGGCCTACAATAGCGTTATATATTTTATTTCTGGTTGATCTGCTGGTGGCTGGCCTTGCTGTAGTGCATCTACTACCATATTGTGAGGAATTAGCAGTGAGACTTGCGACCGTTGTGTTTAGCGCTTAGTGACGCACATATCCATCGCAAAGACCGAAGTGGGACAACTTATTAGGGGTTTGATTGAAATTAGGCACAGTCTGCCATTTACTTTTTATTTTACGTTTATTTTTTCATAACTCAGCGTCATCTCATCTGGCATAGCAGTGTGCTTTCATAGTTGGCTAGAAAATAGCCATAGGAGAATCCAAACGGCTTACTTAGGCCTACAATAGCGTTATATATTTTATTTCTGGTTGATCTGCTGGTGGCTGGCATTGCTGTAGTGCATCTACTACCATATTGTGAGGAATTTGCAGTGAGACTTGGGACCGTTGTGTTTAGCTCTTAGTGACACACATATCCATCTCAAACACCAAAGTGGGACAATTTATTAGGGGTTTGATTTCAATTAGGCACAGTCTGCCAGTTTCTTTTTATTTTACGTTTATTTTTTGATAACTCAGCGTCATCTCATCTGGCATAGCAGTGTGCTTTCATACTTGGCTAGAAAATAGCCATAGGAGAATCCAAACGGCTTACTTAGGCCTACAATAGCGTTATATATTTTATTTCTGGTTTATCTGCTGGTGGCTGGCCTTGCTGTAGTGCATCTACTACCATATTGTGAGGAATTTGCAGTGAGACTTACGACCGTTGTGTTTAGCGCTTAGTGACGCACATATCCATCGCAAAGACTGAAGTGGGACAATTTATTAGGGGTTTGATTGAAATTAGGCACAGTCTGCCATTTACTTTTTATTTTACGTTTATTTTTTCATAACTCAGCGTCATCTCATCTGGCATAGCAGTGTGCTTTCATAGTTGGCTAGAAAATAGCCATAGCAATAGGATAGCATTGTTTGGTTTAAAAAACTAAAAAACACAAAAAAAAAAAACACACAAAAAAAAAGTAAAAAAAAAATTAAAGTTATAACTTTCATTTTCAAAATGTTTAACCCGAGGGCAAGGGTTGAGGACGAGGGCGGGGACGTGGGCGTCCAACTACTGCAGGGGTCAGAGGCCGTGGTCCTGGGCAGGGTGAGACACCACCTGCTGATGAGGGAGCAGGGGAACGCCGCAGAGCTACACTCCCTAGGTTCATGTCTGAAGTTACTGGGACTCGTGGTAGAGCACTGTTGAGGCCAGAACAGTGCGAACAGGTGATGTCGTGGATTGCCGACAATGCTTCAAGCAATTTGTCCACCAGTCAGTCTTCCACGCAGTCCAACCATGTCACCGAAATCGGCACTCCTCCAGCTCCTGCACCTCAGCCTCCTTCCCCCCAGTCTGCCCCCTCCCAGGAAAATTTGGCATTTGAACCGGCATACTCTGGGGAACTGTTTTCTGGAACCTTCCCAGAGTCACAAACCACTTGTCCGGTTGCTGCTGAGCTCTTTTCCGATGCCCAGGTTTTACACCGGTCGCAGTCTGTGGGTGATGATGACCTTCTTGACGTAGTGGAAGAAGTGTGTAAAGAGGTGTCCGACGATGAGGAGACACGGGCAGGAAGTCCGAGGGGGGAGCAGACTGAGGGATCGGAGGATGATGAGGTGACAGACCCAAGCTGGGTTGAGAGGCCGGGTGAACACAGTGCTTCTGAGACGGAGGAGAGTCCTCGACCAGAACAGGTTGGAAGAGGCAGTGGTGGGGCCAGACGGAGAGGCAGGGCCAGAGCTGGTGCATCAGTGCCAGATGTGTCATGTAGTGAATCTCCCGTGGCGAGGGCTCCCGCGGCGAGGGCTAGATTTTCAGAAGTCTGGAGATTCTTTAAGGAAACACCGGATGACCGACGGACTGTGGTGTGCAAACTTTGCCAAACCAGGATCAGCAGGGGTTCCACCACTACTAGCTTAACTACCACCAGTATGCGCAGGCATATGAATGCTAAACACCCCACTCAGTGGCACCAAGCCCGTTCACCTCCGGCCGGGCACACCACTGCTCCTTCCCCTGTGTCATCTGATAGTCAGCCCCCTGCCCAGGACCCTGGCCCAAAAACCCCATCGTCGCCTCCACGATCCTCCACAGCATCCACCAGCGTTCAGCTCTCCATACCCCAGACGCTGGAGTGGAAAAGGAAATATAGTGCAACCCACCCGCACGCCCAAGCCCTCAATGTCCACATCTCCAGATTGCTTAGCCTGGAGATGCTGCCCTATAGGCTGGTAGAGACCGAGGCCTTTCGCAACCTCATGGCGGCGGCCGCCCCTCGGTATTCGGTCCCCAGCCGCCACTACATTTCCCGATGTGCCGTCCCAGCCCTGCACCAGCACGTGTCAGACAACATCATCCGTGCCCTGACCAAAGCCGTTTCTGACAAGGTCCACCTGACCACGGACACGTGGACGAGTGCTGCCGGGCAGGGCCACTATATATCGCTGACGGCACATTGGGTTAACTTGGTGGAGGCTGGGACCGAGTCTGACCCTGGGGCTGGTCATATACTGCCGACGCCGAGGATTGCGGGGCCTACCTCGATCCAGGTCTTTCAGGCCTACTATGCCTCCTCCTCCTCCCACCCCTCCTCCACCTCCTCCTCTGAATTACCATCCGTGGGCATGGCGCCATCAGTCGCTAGCTCTAGGCACAGCAGCAGTGCCGTCGCTAAGCGACTGCAGGCGGTGCTCAAACTGCTGCGCCTAGGCGAGAAAAGGCACACCGCCCAAGAACTATTACAGGGCATCACGGCGCAGACTGATCTGTGGCTGGCACCGCTGAACCTGAAGCCAGGCATGGTTGTGTGTGACAACGGCCGTAACCTGGTGGCGGCTCTGCAACTCGGCAGACTGACACATGTGCCATGCCTGGCCCATGTGTTAAATCTGATAGTTCAGCGGTTCCTCAAGACATACCCCAATCTGTCTGATGCGCAGGCATATGAATGCTAAACACCCCACTCAGTGGCAACAAGCCCGTTCACCTCCGGCCGTGCACACCACTGCTCCTTCCCCTGTGTCAGCTGATAGTCAGCCCCCTGCCCAGGACCATGGCACAAAAACCCCATCGTCGCCTCCACGATCCTCCACAGCATCCACCAATAATTAATTGTGATAACTTCAACTACTGTCAACACGCCCTTCTTAGCTGAATTGATCCTGTCAACTTCCAAGGCACCTGTAACACACCCCATCTCAATAGGCAGCTAGTCTCAACCACCGACGCATACTCAAACATATCATATGAGGGTGGTGCTCATCTAGCCCAGGACACTACAAAATCCCGCAGAGATCTTTGATAATTGTCTATGGTTCAATTAGGTAGATAGTGTTTTTTAGTCCAACATAGGTATAAATAGTAGTTTCTTCATAAGTTATTTTTCACATCCCTGCAATCACATAATATGCACCTTTTTTCTAAGCCTCTTAACTTATTACGAGACTTTTGTAAAATTCATTTTCTAATTCTTACCAACATCCTTTTGTAATTTTAATAATTCAAGATGTTGTCCACCTCAATCAAAGATTAGTGGTGTCATAGAAAAACCAAAAACATTTTAACAATTACTTTACTGTATAATTTGGATCCCTATTGTTGTTGACACAGAAAGGAGGGGGGGGAAGAAATGGTTCTATCACGGATCATGATTGTTTATGACCAAAACAATTACATCGTCGCTATCTCCTTTGTATTTAGATACTATATCATTTTAAACAATACCATCAAAATTTTCCAGTTGGCAAACCATATGTTAAACTTAAACATCACCCTAAAACTGTTCCCAAAACGATTTTGGTGGATTTTAACGCGATGCACCTTGAACTTTGTTTTGTTACATTCCACTCCCCGCCTCTCTCCCCTTCGCCCGCTCTTTTTCTTCCCTCCCTTCCCCCCCTCTCCTCCCCACGATGCTTTCCACCCCTTTCCCCCCATTTTTGCTGTCTCTTACCCCCCTGCCTCTCATTCTTCCCCCCCCTCCGTCCATAATCTTATGCTATAACAATAAACAGAAAAAACGAATGTTAACATTTTTTCTCTCCAAATTTTCTCGGACAAAAAATGAATGACCATAAAACTACTCTGCCTGTTATAGAATCGTCGATGCAAAATTGTTTGGGTCCACGACTTATTTTTTTTTTTCAAACTTTAAAATGTATTTCTTTCCTGTCCCCCCCGTCTCTCCCTCTTCTTCTCATCTTTCCCCTTGTCCTCCCCAGCCGCCCACCCTCTCTCCTTACTCCGCTCATTACTGACCCCCCTGCCCCCTCTCTTCACCTCTCCGCACTTTATTACAGATCATCCTTATTTTTACTTATCGAAGGCTTTGTAAGGCCAAGATGGAGGCCCAAGGCCACACCAACTAGCCTGTTATTTATATTTTTTATGCGCGACAATACAGAATTGTGTTTTGCGGCATAATAACCAGTAGGCGGGAGAAGAAGGCATTGATGACTGCAACAAATAACATGAAATAAAAGAACTCTACAAACTTCCCCTTCGCTGGGATTCCACAGGATTATGTCCAAGTGTAGACAGAAATATTACTTTGAGAACATAAAATCTACAACAAGACTAGCATAACATCACACATAACATAACAGACTAAAGGAGACAAGAGAGGCTTTATGGAATTATCTCTCTGCTTTAAGATTAGAGGCATGTGGTCTCCATCCCAGGGAGGCTATGAATCATTTCCTGAAGAACACGAAGTCAGTAAGAATTCCATGGTTTAACAGATTCCGCTCAAGGTGTCATATCCGTATCTTCGGGAGGCAGTCATCTCAATATGCTCCAAAGAGTAAATCTCCTAGTATTCCGTAAACAACCAAACACGTGAAAAAAACAAACCGATCCATTTTGGATGGGGGAGCACTTTTTTTTTCAATGGCCCCTAGCAATAAGCATTTGGCCCGCTACCAGTTTAGCCCAATTCCTTCGCACATATTCTGTATGTCAATTAAGACTATATACGTGGAATCTAGCTTGTGCTCTTAGAACCAAACATTTCTCCCATGAGGGAATGCTACCCAGTCCTCCCAGAAAGGGGTAATAATTGGGCAGGTCCAGACTAATGGTATAACACACCTACTACTGGTAATCCCCATACATCAGGTAGCTGGTATCGTAGGGTTAAATGTCTAGACTAGTGCTGGAGTGTTGCATCAGTGCATTAATGAGCTTTGTATTGAAGTCTCTTTATAATTAAGTACAAAATATGAATGATTTTGCTGGTTATATTTCATATAATCTGCCACATGTCAGGTGGTTATTGTTCTATTAAGCCGACTCCCCACTATTCGCCATGTATTATGAAAGGAGGGAGATTCCTCTGGCAGTGTGGCTAACTCTGATAATCTACAGATATGGGTGTGCTTTGGCTGCGTTGCCCCCTCTACACCGTCTTTCAAATTCATCAGTTGGCTTAGATCCACTGCAACAGACCCAAATGATTGCTCCATAACAAAATATGTTGTACCTGGCAGCAATGTTGCTAGTAGGTATAGAAACTGTCACACACTCTAACGTAATGGGTCCACCATCTCTGCCCTATGAAACAGGAAAAAAAGAAGCCCTGTCCCTTACGACCAATTGGTGCCCATAGGTTCCTTTGGGCTTACCGTTAGGTTGGGAGAGCATTGGGAGGAATACCTGACTGCACTTCTACATACTGACAGTCGTAAAAGTCCATAGGCCCATTCAAGTACAGTAGAAGCTTGGGGTGTGTGTTGTGGTTAGTCCCCCAAGGTCTGTGTTTATGGGTGACCAGTGCCATTGGATTTCAACCAATTTTGTGTAGGCAGCTTCAACAACTAACACAATGGCAACAGGCGCAAATGCATTGCCCAATAATGTTAAGTTAAATTTCGGGCAACTGCCAAGGCTCCCTATGTCTTTTTGTGGTTCAAGCAAAGACTTGCCTTTCTGTGACTTTGAGCTTTTGGGCCATGCTGCCATCTTCCCCAGAATGACTGTATGCAAAGACTGGGAGGAAGTATGTGGAGAGGTTAGAGTGAGCATCATATCATCAGCAAACAACATTGAGATTTTAAATTGCTTATCCCTAACCTGCACTCCCATGTAATATCTTGTCATATCTGTATTTTGGCCACCAGCTTTTTGATGCAAGGAAAAATATATGTGGGGAACGGGGGCACCTCTGTCTGGTGTCCATTTAGAATAGGCCATGGTTTTTGAACATTGCAGTGGGAGGTGCAGACTACTGCCGTAGATTACTGTAAGAGATCCTTCATATAGCTGTCAAAAACCGACCCTGTAATTCTGTATGATTCCAAGGCCTCATACATAAAGACCATCACAAGCCTGTCAAAGGCCTTCTTTCTCCCCTCTAGGCTAATAAGAAATGCCAAACCGCTATCCACACACTAACTCAAGTTGCTTTGTCCGCTGCTAGTTTCTGTATTAGGACTATTCAAGTTACTCCTGAGGAACAGGGCCATAAACTCCACCTCTTACATTACCGCGTTATTACTTTCCACAACAAAGCCTGTCCTGATAACACAGATGGACCCCTCGTGAAGAAGTTATGCATCACAGTCCCCTAAGGTTCTCACGGAGTGTATTGTCCTTTAATAATGGTATTCCTATTAGTAGCCATCCCTACTGCATAGTTTTCGTTTGCAATCGAGATTGTGATAATGCTACTTAGAGGTGGGGCGCATGGTCTGAATAGATATCGACCCCATCTCTGATGAGGTGGAGAAGTTGCAAATAGTCATACATTTTTGCCAGCTATGTGGGTGTGCGAGAAACATTAGAAGGACCTATCTCCTGGGTGACTCCACCCCTCATATATCACAAACACCTTAATTTGACCACAGTAAATCATTATTCCCTTATTCCCAATTTCCCATTAATGTCTCTCAGATAAGGTGGAGCTCGTCGGATTCTGCCATAGCTTTAATTTTTTTTGCCCGATAGAGACGTCTGGTGCATAAATGTTGCATAGAATGACGTGGAGGTGACAATATGTTTTTTTTACTTTTTTGTTTTTTTTGTCTTTTGTCGTATGACCTATTATTCGCTGAACGCGTATGATTTCGCGACGGCCAAGTTTTAATGAGTTATTTATTATTAATGGTGTGAAGTCAGCGGGGCTTGTTAAGATCGCTTGAGACTGGGAGTGGAGAGAGGAGAAAGGAAGTTTTCGAAGTGAGAGAGAGGATAATGTGGGCGGGATGAAAAATCGCGTTGCCCCGGGCGCTGCGGCGTCGGGGGGTCGTTTCTCCTAAACGTGGTAGAAAACGCGCACAGGGGAGCTGGAGGACATACATGGGAGTGGGCCGTGCCCTCACACAGTCCGTGAAACGAAGAGCCCGAGAAGAGGAGGGTATGGCATCACATAAAGCATTCGAAGGCAATGGATGCAGGGAATACTGGGAACAGCAGGGGCGGACACGTCGTCTTCCTTACTTCGTTCACGAAGATATGGAGGTGATGTCTCGACCGCGCGTTAGCATTTGGGGTTGTCAAAGCCATGGAAGGTGGGGACTGAGCATTTTTGTTTAATCAGATAGAGGAGGGAGCAGGACAAAGTCCAACCGAGAGTCGGGCTTCGCTTTCGATTCCGCTTGCTCCACCTGTCCCCCTATCCCAGCTCCCTGAGGATCTAATTGGGACAAGGATACTGTAAGGGCAGTGTTTTGTTAGCAATATTGCTCATTCATTCCCCCTTTTGCGGTCCGGGTGGCTAAATAGGCATGCAGGAATGGTGGCAGACAAAATTAAAGTCCCTGTCCTGGTCAAAGTGTGTCTCCGAACAAGGCTGGAGCGGGCCATGTCTCCAGAGTCTATTTGCGGCATTTGAGCTCTGCTGCAGGGCTTGTGGAGAGGCTGGGCGCCGGGCGCCTTGGTAGGGGAGATGGTGGGGCCCACCATGCTGACGTCGTGACGGGAAGGAAGTGCTCATTCCACCACTGCCTGTCACCAGTAGTCCATAACCTGAAGTAGGTGTCATGAGGCTTCTCTGTCAACTTTTGCCCATCACGGCCAGTGGAGGTATGCTAATATAGCTAATTAGCAGGTGAGACAAAGGTGCTGCAGGCTTACAGCTTGTCCTCATCCGTGCACAGGCCACGCCCCCTCAAAATAGTTTTTAGGTAATAGACATAACACCTGTATGAATTGGGCATAACCATAAATTAGTGACCATGAAATGAAGGCATTGGGTATTTTTTTACAAGGTAAGGAATAATGTTTAAGTGCTTTTTCCATCTATTGAATTTCTTCCTGGCTTGTTTGTAAATTGTGCAGAACGTAAGATGCACCATTAGTAAATGCAATTGTCTTGTAGAAACATGTCCTTATCCACCCCTGTAAGCAGAAAACTTTACAGAAAAAAAGGTTATGAACTCAAAAATATGCAGTTAAAAAACTGAACTGAAAACTCAGAATAGGTCCATTGGCTGTGTGACAGATTTATCAAGGTGTCTAAGCCACTTGATGTTGTGATAGAGATGAGCGAGCACTAAGGCGGTACTCGTTATTCGAGGCAAACTTTTCCCGATGCTCGAGTGCACGTCTCGAATAACGAGCCCCATTGAAGTCAATGGGAACTAGAGCATTTTTCAAGGGGACCAAGGCTCTGCACAGGAAGCTTGGCCAAACACCTGGAAACCTCAGAAAAGGATGGAAACACCACGGAAATGGACAGGAAACAGCAGGGGCAGCATGCATGTGCCTCTGAGGCTGCTTAAACGCACCATTATGCCAAAATTATGGGCAACAGCATGGGCCATGACAGAGTGACAATGAACTAGATAGCATCTAAAACATCCATAATTGACCCTGACACTATAGGACGGCATGCAGAGGCAGCGGCAGCACGGCAGGTTAGAGAGTGGCATGGCGACATACCCTAAATGGACTCAGGCTTCAAACCAATGGGTGGCAGAGAGGAACCAAAGGAGGTGAGCAAGAACGCTGAATGATTTCCTCTGTAGACAAAAGGTTGACGGTATATTAGTCGATAACACAGCATGGTGGCGACATAGTGACCAGTTCCATAACGTATCTGTGAAAACACCCGAAAATGAGCGCACAAGCTCGTTTGATAAGGGGACGACATTTGGAGGCAGCCATGAGAGGACTCCATGATTAAGAGCGACAGTATGGGCAATCCATTTGCGCTTCTATGATTGCAACGCAGGTTCCACATGGCGGCAACAGACGCACCGAGTTCCACATGTATCTGGTGAAACACCTGAAAATTCTGCCTGACACAGCTCGTTTGATAAGGGGATGATGTGCTGCATATCCTCTCTGCTCCAGTCGTCTGGGGTAGACAGTTGAAAGTTGCGCATGGGAACATTATGGGACGCTGTGGAGGCGAAATGGACGGGAAACAGCAGGGGCACATGATGGATGCCTCTGAGGCTGCCTAATCTTGGGATGGAGCTGGCGGTCCGCTGCCAGGCGAGCTTTCGCCTGTCCAAGCCCCTGTCTCTCGGCTCCTCCCCACCAAAATGGGCCTGGGGCCAGAAGCGTTTACTTTGAAAAAATTATAATTTTCAAAGCAGGCGGGTGTCGTTTGAATATTTCACCTAGGATAAGGAATAGCATAGTGGTTCTATTTTTAATTGTTTTTACGGAATGGTTCCATGATAAGAGCGACAGTATGGGGCTCCATATTGCGCTGCTATGTTGCAACTCAGGTCTCCCGCATGGCGGCGACAGATGGGCCCGTTCCACTATGTATCTGTGTGAACACCTGAAAATTCTGCCTGACACAGCTCGTTTGATAAGGGGACGATGTATGGAGGCAGTGAACACTGTAGTAGATTAAGGTTGCTGCTGCAGTTAAAACTATGTTAGTTGGATCTTGGGATGGAGCTGGCGCTCCGCTGCCAGGCGAGCTTTCGCCAATCCAAGCGCAAGAAGTGCTGAAATAATATCGGTAAATGATAAAAGTTTGCCAGTATATTTTGTGGATTACACAGCAGGGTGGCAACAAAGTTAACAAGTTTGATGTGGAATGCCCTGTAATAGCTCTTGGGCGGTGTGCCTTTTATCGCCTAGGCTCAGCAGTTTGAGCTTGGCCTAGAGCTACGACTGATGGCGCCATGCCCCACGGATGGTAATTCGGAGGAGGAGGAGGTGGAGGAGATGGGAGGAGGAGGAGGTATAGTAGGCCTTTGAGACCTGGACCGAGGTAGGCCCCCGCAATCCTCGGCGTCACAGTATATAACCAGCCCCGGTAACTCGGTCCAGCCTCCACAAGTAATTGTAGTAGCGTTCTTATAGTTGGGATTGGCGGGTGAGGGAATGTAAACAGATGCGCAAGCAGCGCTGAAATAATATCGGTAAATGGTAAGTTTGGCAGTATATTTTGTGGATTACACAGCATGTAGCATCAGATGCGAAAGAAGCGCTGAAATAATATCGGTTAATCATAAAAGTTTGCCAGTATATTTTGTGGATAAACACAGCAGGGTGGCGAAAAAGTTACCAACTTTGATGTGGAATCCAAGAAAACAACCCAATTTCTGCCTGACACACCTCGTTTGATAAGGGGACCATGTATGGAGGCAGCTATATGGACGACTTTTGGAGGTAGCAATGGAGACAACGTGTGGAGGCTGCTATGGAGACAATTTAATTTGGATAGTGCCTGTATGTGGCAGTCCAAAAAAGTTTTCAACCAGAGGAGCAGGTAGGTGGCCCTCCAGAAAAATGAAATAGATTGAGTGCCTGTATGTGGCAGTCCCAAAAATTGTTTAAAACAGAGGACCGGGTAGGTGGCCCTCCAGAAAAATTAATGCATAGAGTACTATAGCTAGAGCCAGTGGGCCTTCAAAAATAGCCAGTTTCCTCTCTCTTAGTTACAAGAGGAGGAGAAGGAGGACAATGAGGAGAGGAGTGCATACATTATTCAGTGTTGAGCTTCCTTCACCTGGTGGAGATTGGAAATTATGAGATCCAGGCTTTATTCATCTTAATAAGCGTCAGCCTGTCAGCGCTGTCAGTCGACAGGTGTGTACCGTTATCGGTGATGATGCCACCAGCTGCACTGAAACCCGCTCGGACAACACGCTAGCGGCAGGGCAGGCAAGAACCTCCAAGGCGTACCGCCAGTTCGTGCAACATTCCAGCTTGGAAACCCAGTAGTTGTAGGAGCTGTGTGATCATTTAGGACGATGGTATGGTCAGCTACGTACTCCCTCACTCTTTCTGTAAGATCAGCTGCCCTACTCTGCCGAGACTGGGGACAGGTGACAGTGCCTTGCTGGGTTGACATAAAGCTGGCAAAAGCCTTGTAAAGCGTACCCTTGCCAGTTGCTGGACAAGCTGCCTGCTCGCCTACTCTCCCTCGCTACTTGTCCCGCAGAACTACGCACTCTGCCGCTAGCGCTGTCGAAGGGAAATACTGTTTCAGCTTGTGCACCAGGGCCTGCTGGTATTCATTGCATTCTCACACTCCTTTCCTCTCCAGGGATGAGAGTGGAAAGATTTTGCTGTACCGTGGGTCCAGGAGAGTGAATACCCAGTAATCGGTGCTGGAATAAATTCTTTGAACGCGAGTTCACGGGATAGGCAGCCTAGCATGAAATCTGCCATATGCGCCCCAAGTCCCAACGCGCAAGAATTCACTCCCCTCACAGCCTGACTGTCCATTTCCTCCCTCCTCCAACTCCTCCAACTCCTCTTCTTCTGCCCATACACGTCTGAACAGTGAAGGAACTGAACAATGGTCCCCTCTTATGTCTCGCCAAACATCTCCTCCTTCATCCTCCTCCACCTCCTCCGATATGCGCTGAGAAACAGACCTGAGGGTGCTTTGGCTATCAACAGGGAATCTTCTTCCCCCGTCTCTTGTGCGAGCGCAAAGCTTCCGACTTCATGCTGACCAGAGAGTTTTTCAACAGGCCAAGCAGCGGGATGGTGAGGCTGATGATGGCGGCTTCGCCACTGACCATCTGTGTTGACTAGAGATGAGCGAACATACTCGTCCGAGCTTGATGCTCGATCGAGCATTAGCGTACTCGTAACTGCTCGTTGCTCGGACGAGTATTTCGCCCGCTCGAGAAAATGGCAGCTCCCCGTTTGCTTTATGGCGGCCAGAAACAGAGCCAATCACAAGCCAGGAGACTCTGCACTCCACCCAGCATGACGTGGTACCCTTACACGTCGATAGCAGTAATTGGCTGGCAGATCAGGTGACCCTGGGATAGACTAGCCGCTGCCCGCGCTGCTCGGATCATTCTCTGTCTGGATGCCACTAGGAGAGAGCTGCTGCTGGTCAGGGAAAGCGTTAGGGTGTTCTATTAGCTTACTGTTAGGCAGGAGTGATTCTACAAGACACCCTTCTTAGGGCTACAATACGTTTCCTTTTTTTTTTTTTTATTTGCTTGTGGCTGGGCTTGCTGGCACTAGTAGTGCAGCTAGTACCATATGTGAGGAATTAGCTGGGGACTCGCTCCGTGTGTTTAGCTCTTAGTGACACACATATCCACCTCAAACACCAAAGTGGGAAAATTTATTAGGGGTTTGATTTCAATTAGGCACAGTCTGCCAGTTTTCTTTTTTTTTTACGTTATTTTTTTCAACTCAGTGTCATCTCTCTGCATACGTAGTGTCTTTAATACTTGGCTAGAAAATAGCCATAGGAGAATCCAAACGGCTTACTTAGCCTACAGTAGCTTTATATATAGTTGATTTCTGGTTGATCTGCTGGTGGCTGTAGTTGTTGCAGTGCATCTACCAAATTGTGAGCAATTGGAGTGAGACCTTGCGACACTGTGTTTTGCGCTTAGTGACGCACATATCCATCGCAAACCCGAGTGGGAAAATTTATTAGGGCGTTTGGATTTCATTAGGCACAGTCTGCCATTTCTTTTTATTTTACGTTTATTTTTTCATAACTCAGCGTCATCTCATCTGGCTAGTAGTGTGCTTTAATACTTGGCTAGAAAATAGCCATAGGAGAATCCAAACGGCTTACTACGCCTACAGTAGCGTTATATATTTATTTCTGGTTGATCTGCTGGTGGCTGTTCGTTGCAGTGCATCTACTAGCAATTGTGAGCAATTTGGAGTGAGACTTGCGACCGTGTGTTTTCCTTTAGTGACCACATATCCATCGCAAAAGACAGAAGTGGGAAAATTTATTAGGCCGGGTTTGATTTCAATTAGGCACAGTCTGCCATTTCTTTTTATTTTAGTTTATTTTTTCATAACTCAGCGTCATCTCATCTGGCATAGAGTGTGCTTTAATACTTGGCTAGAAAATAGCCATAGGAGAATCCAAACGGCTTACTTACGCCTACATTAGCGTTATATATTTGATTTCTGGTTGATTGCTGGTGGCTGTAGTGTTGCAGTGCATCTACTAGCAATTTGAGGCATTTGGAGTGAGACTTGCGACCTGTTTTTGCGCTTAGTGACGCACATATCCATCGCAAAGACCGAAGTGGGAAATTTATTGGGCCACGGGGTGGATTCAATTAGCCAGTCGCCATTTCCTTTTTTTTACGTATTTTATTTTTTTCATAACTCAGCGTCATCTCATCTGGCATAGTAGGTGCTTTAATACTGGCTAGAAAATAGCCATAGGAGAATCAAACGGCTTACTTACGCCTACAGTACGTTTATATATCATTTGATTTCTGTTGATCTGCTGTGGCTGTAGTTTGTTGCAGTCATCTACTAGCAAATTGGAGCAAGCAGTGTGCTTTCATACTTGGCTAGAAAATAGCCATAGCAATAGGATAGCATCGTTTGGTTTTAAAAACTAAAAAACACAAAAAAAAAAATTAAGTTATAACTTCATTTTCAAATGTTAACCTGAGGGCTAGGGGTAGAGGACGAGGGCGGGGACGTGGGCGTCCAACTACTGCAGGGGTCAGAGGCCGTGGTCCTGGGCGGGTGAGACACCACCTGCTGATGAGGGAGCAGGGGAACGCCGCAGAGCTACACTCCCTAGGTTCATGTCTAGTTCTGGGACTCGTGGTAGAGCACTGTTGAGGCCAGAACAGTGCGAACAGGTGATGTCGTGGATTGCCGACAATGCTTCGAGCAATTTGTCCCCAGTCAGTCTTCCACGCAGTCCACCCATGTCACCGAAATCGGCACTCCTCCAGCTCCTGCACCTCAGCCTCCTCCCCCCCAGTCTGCCCCCTCCCAGAAATTTGCATTTGAACCGGCATACTCTGAGGAACTGTTTTCTGGACCCTTCCCACAGTCACAAACCACTTGTCCGGTTGCTGTGAGCAATTTTCCGATGCCCAGGTTTTCCACCAGTCGCAGTCTGGGGGTATGATGACCTTCGTTGACGTAGTGGAAGAAGTGTGTAAGAGGTGTCCGACGATGAGGAGACACGGTTGTCAGACAGTGGTGAAGTTGTTGTCAGGGCAGGAAGTCCGAGGGGGAGCAGACTGAGGGATCGGAGATATGAGGTGACAGACCCAAGCTGGGTTGAGAGGCCGGGTGAACACAGTGCTTCTGAGACGGAGGAGAGTCCTCGACCAAACAGTTGAAGAGGCAGTGGTGGGGCCAGACGGAGAGGCAGGGCCAGAGCTGGTGCATCAGCGCCAAATGTGTCACTAGTGAAGCTCCCGTGGCGAGGCTCCTGCGCGAGGGCTAGATTTTCAGAAGTCTGGAGGTTCTTTAAGGAAACACCGGATGACCGACGGACTGTGGTGTGCCACATTGCCAAACCCAGGATCAGCAGGGGTTCCACACTACTAGCTTAACTACCACCAGTATGCGCAGGCATATGAATGCTAAACAACCCCACTCAGTGGCACCAAGCCGTTCACCTCCGCCGTGCACACCACTGCTCCTTCCCCTGTGTCAGCTGATAGTCAGCCCCCTGCCCAGGACCCTGCCCAAAAACCCCCACGTCGCCTCACGATCCTCCACACATCCACCAGCGTTCAGTCTCCATACCCCAGACGCTGGAGCGGAAACGCAATATAGTGCAACCACCCGCACGCCAAGCCCTTAATGTCATATCTCCAGATTGCTAGCTGGAGATGCTGCCCTATAGGCTAGTAGAGACCGAGGCCTTTCGCACCTCATGGCGGCGGCCGCCCTCGGTATTCGGTCCCCAGCCGCCACTCTTTTCCCGATGTGCCGTCCCAGCCCTGCACCAGCACGTGTCAGACAACATAATCCGTGCCCTGACCAACGCCGTTTCTGACAAGGTCCACCTGACCACGGACACGTGGACGAGTGCTGCCGGGCAGGGCCATATATCGCGACGGCACATGGGTTAACTTGGTGGAGGCTGGACCGAGTCTGACCCTGCGGCTGGTCATATACTGCCGACGCGAGGATTGCGGGGCCTACCTCGTCCAGGTTTTCAGGCCTACTATGCCTCCTCCTCCTCCCACCCCTCCTCCACCTCCTCCTCCGAACACCATCCGTGGGCATTGCGCCATCAGTCGTAGCTCTAGGCACAGCAGCAGTGCCGTCGCTAAGCGACAGCAGGCGGTGCTCAAACTCTGAGCCTAGGTGATAAAAGGCACACCGCCCAAGAGCTATTACAGGGCATTCCGCCCATCAACTTGTTAACTTTGTCGCCACGTGCTGTGTAAGCCACAAAATATACTGGAAAACTTTTTTCATTTACGGATATTATTTCAGCGCTTCTTGCGCAGATGTTTACATTCCCTCACCGCCATATCCCAAACTTATAAGACGCTACTACACTTGATCTTACTACAAAGTTCTTAGAAGTGCTGTTTGGGGAGTAGCCTAGAGACAGGGGCTTGGATTGGCAAAAGCTCGCCTGGCAGCGGAGCGCCGCTCCATGCCAAGATCCAACTAACATAGTTTTAACTGCAGCACCTTTAATCTACTACTAGTTCACTGCTCCATACATGGTCCCCTTATCAAACGAGCTGTGTCAGGCAGAATTTTGGATTGTTTTCATGGCTTCCATGTTAACTTTGTCGCCACCCTGCTGTGTAATCCACAAAATATACTGGCAAACTTTTATCATGTACCGATATTATTTGAGCGCTTCTTGCTCACCTCCTTTGGTTCCTCTCTGCCACCCATTGTTTTGAAGCCTGAGTCCATTTAGGGTATGTGCCATGCCACTCCTAGCCTGCCGACTGCTCTGCTGCCTCTGCATGCCGCCCCTATAGTGTCAGGGTCAATTATTGGATGTTTTAGATGCTATCAGCCTCATTCGGTCACTCTGTCATGGCCATGCTGTTGCCCATAATTTTGGCATAATGGTGGCGATTAAGCAGCCTCAGAGGCATCCATGCATGCTGCCCTGCTGTTTCCTTCCTTTCCTTCGTGGTGTTTCCATCCTTTTCTGAGGTTCCCAGGTGTTTGGCCAAGCTTCCCTGTGCAGAGCCTTGGTCCCTTGAAAATGCTCGGTCTCCCATTGACTTCAATGGGCTCGTTACTCAAACGAGCACTCGAGCATCGGGAAAGTTTGTCTCGAATAACAGTACCCGAGCATTTTGTGCTCGCTCATCTCTAGTGTTGACTCCTCAAGTTACTCAGCACCTGACAGATATCAGACATCCACGTCCACTCCTCATGTGTAGACTTGAGGAAGCTGACTGACCTGACTACCAGTTCTGGTGGAAGATGACATCTGGCAGTCTACAATCGCTCTGCGCTGCTGGTAAACTCTGATAACATGGTTAATGTTGAATTCCACCTCGTGGGCACGTCGCACAACAGTCGGTGAGCGCGGCAGTTGGAGGCGGCGCTGCGCTGCCCTGAGAGTGGCAGCATCTGTGCTGGCTTCCTGAAATGCGCACAGATGCGGCGCAACCTTCGTGAGCAATCAGACGCGTTGTGTGCTGTCAGTGTAGGTTAGAAACTAGCCATACAAGAACCCAACAGGCCCTCTTAGGGTTACAATAGCGTTATATATTTTGTTTTTTTTAATTTGCTTGCTAGTACCATATTGCTAGTACCATATTGTGACGAATTTGCAGGGAGACTTGCGAACATTCTATTTAGCTCTTAGTGACACACATATCCATCTCAAACACCTAAGTGGGACAATTTATTAGGGGTTTGATTGATTTGGCTCAGTCTGCTCTAAGCACAGCAGCAGTGCTGTCGCTAAGCGACAGCAGGCGGTGCTCAAACTGCTGAGCCTAGGCGATAAAAGGCACACCGCCTGATCTGTGGCTGGCACCGCTGGTTGTGTGTGACAACGGCCGTAGCCTGGTGGCGGCTCTGCAACTCGGCAGACTGACACATGTGCCATAGTTCGTCTCGAATAACGAGTACCCGAGCATTTTAGTGCTCGCTCATCTCTAGTTAGAACCTTTGGACATTTTCTCAGCTCTCAATTTACTCTGGGCAGACTAAAGAGCTACCTAGCTCAAGCGGTTTATTATATCTTTATGTGAGATTGTTACCTATCAACCATGTACACTTATTGTGAATTTGCATTGTACATGGATCCTGCGTGATCCTCGATATGTGTGCCTTGAAATTGGTCTGTATATGCTGTTACACTTTGTTTGCACCTTGCCTTTCTTCTCAATAAACTATATTGAATATAAATATTTACATATGGAGCTTGTAATTACAAATGGAGGTTAGTCAAGCATGACTAATTAACCTGAGCTGGATCACTCATACACAGCAGCTGGGGGATGGTGCAGCAATTGATTATTCTGCCTTCAGGCACAACCTAGGGATTACATCATCCTCTCCTGCAAAGAAAAACTCAAATGCAAGGAGAAGCGCTGAACCAGCCATAGAAGCGACAGAGCTTCATTATCATAATGTTATATCGGTTTGATCAGCAAAACCACTCAGCACAGGGATTAACCAAGATATCATCCTGCATGAGTGTAGCTACAGCATTTTCAAGGTATGTTTGCTTCATAATGCATCAAATCAAATGGTAGGTTTCCTTTAAGCTTCCCCTTTACATCTGAGTGTTCCAATACAATCAATGGGGCCTAAGGACATCAGTACACAGATCAACTTTTGCACCCACTGCTTCACTAAACAGATTTGAATCTATGGAGCTAACGGAGATTGACAACTACATCCCGGGGTGCGACGGGGGCATATCTGCCCCCTTTCTCATGATGTGTGGGAGTCCCATCACTGGGACCCCCACCAATCAGCAAGTTAGGCCCTATCCTGTGGATAGGGCCGAACTTGCTTTGTTGGACAACCCCTTTAAGTGGTCTTCAAGTATTCACAGTTTAAAAGACTTCAGTCAAAACACTTTAGAGACACACACTCTTTTCATTCCATGTCCGTGCAAGGCATAGAAGGAGTTAATTGTCCAGCAAGAGGCGGAGATTGGAGGAATCTCGTGAGGGTTTTAGATCATGACCTTACAAACTACTTCTCCACAAGGCATGAACCTTAAAACTGATTTGTTATATCTTTATTAATCGTCTCTACTTTTATGGTAACATGCATGTAGTTTTGCATCATGCTTGCATTTTGGTATCTACATTTGTTCATTGTGTCTTGGTTTCCTCATTTTCACTTTTCTCTCTTTTTTTCCCCTCTCTTCTCTTTCATGTTTTTTCTTCCCTCCCCTCTCCCCCCCTTTTTTTTTCTTTTTTTTCATCGTTTTCTTCCACGTCATTTCATGTATCCTTGTATAAACATGCGGTTAATTAATTTTGTATGTGGTTACGACTAAGGACAGTATTCCGTCTGAAAGGCGTAAATTTTTTCACATTATGTGCACTTTTTTCATGTTTTTATACTTTATTATGGAATAAACGTCAATGATTTTATACTTACCCGCTGGAGCTACCTTTTTCTTCTCTGGAACCCTGGATTATTCACAGTTTATCCCTGTACTTTATTTGTAGGCACAGGACATTACTCCAAGTTTTCAATACCTCTTGGATTAATCTCATATAATGAGAGAGGCTGCTGTGTAACCTTACATGTTACACTGATGGCTTGTGGCCATGCTAAGCTAAACAGGCAGAGCTTGTGCATTCAGGCCAATAACAGGGCAAGAAGCAAAATAATTGTGCAGAATTCAAGGCAGGTGGAACATGTTAAGGGCAGATAATGCAAGCAACATGGGTAAATAGGGACAAGCTCCCTTATTTGTACCTTCAGATAAGGGAAGGTTCTTTTCATTGCCACCAATGTATAGTGATTGATGCACACATGGACCCAGGGTTCTAGTACCTGTCCTTTTAGAAGCAGAAAGGTCATATGTTCTTTTGGAATGCAACTTAGACTAGGACCCTATGGCTACTGGGTACATGTAGTGGGAAGCGGGTAGTCAGGGGGGAGTTGTAGTGGGTAACACCACCTCCCAAAATCACACATAATACATCATACCTAGTTAAAGCTATGATCTGCACAGACTCTTGTGCGGATCAGGATGAAAGTCTGATTTAGTGTCGATTCCCTTAATTGAAAAATTGGCAATAAATATTATTACGTCACAGCACATCAAGTTTGAAATAAATTGGCCCACATTTACTATTAGTGAGGCAAACTGCAAAATGGGCCATATTAATGAACATTGTAACATGGTATTGGGAAATGTATTACCACTTCATTTGAGTTGAGCACTATCTATATCCATATGAGGAAGTTACAAATCAAGTGGAGCTCCAGTTATGTTATAGGAACAGTAATAATACAAGTAACTATTACATATTCTACTACAAATGTGTTTGAAATATTTCTCATTTCTCTGTGTTAGAAAAATAGACTTTTTTTATATTTTATATCCACAAAAAATGTTGTACTTGTTTCCTATCAGTAACAGAAATGTCCCTTTAGTGTTCTACCACTCACAGTCTCAATGTTCTAGGTGAGCAAAATAATTAAATCATCATGAAGGAAACACTGTGCCGCAGCCTCTTTTCAGGTTATCACATTTCAAAAGACATATGAGTATGGTTCCTTATTTAGTGCTTTCCTGCAGAACTCATGCTCTGAAAATATTTTGCAGAAGTACTGCTGTATATGGCAAAAAGATGTTTCCATATTCCAAAACGTAGCATTTAGAGTACATTGATTGTAACAGTATCTCCAGTACTTCTGTGGTGGCAAATGGCAATATTTTTTTCTGCATCCTGCTCTGGCTCCTAAGATTTTTTTCCAGAGCATGTGATAAAGACCTTTAACCATTTAATGATGACCTACCAACTGCAATGCAGATAGATTCAGATTTCAGGGAAATGTGTATTGAGGGAATTTGCGTAGGGATTGGATTTATTTTATATAATAATATGTTCATAACCACACTTTTCCAATTAAGTCCATAGCTGCCTAACTGTAATCCACAATCCTTATTAACACATAGTAACCAATGGAAACAGTAAACCTTTTTCTGAAATATCTAATATTAAACAGCAGTCAAGAAATTTATGAGAGTTGCTATACTATTACCACAATAACATTTAGGAGACTCATTATTGGGACTGCATCAGAAACAACTGGTGTCAGCTGTAACTGACAGCGGACACCCTCCTTTATTGAGTCTGCATTTGGAGAGAACTTTTATCATAGGTAGTAACATGGCCATGACATCTAATGGGTTTTATAAGTTTGCAACCCTTACTTCCTCCCCTTCTTCCAGCTTTCACGAGGTTCCATTTGGTCAATGTGACACTTAAGCTAGAACCGTCCAGTTAGCAGTCACCTAGACTAATAGTATCCTTGTACACCTAGGTATATACACTGCTTTAAAAAATTAAGGGAACACTCAGATAATACACCCTAGATTTGAATGAATGAAATATTCTCATTGGATACTTTTTTCAGTACAAAGTTGAATGTGCTGCTGACAACAAAATCACAAAAAAATATCATTAATAGAAATCAAATGTATTTACCAATGGAGGCCTTGGTTTGGAGTCACACACAAAATTAAAGTGGAAACACATACTACAGGCTGATCCAACTTGGATTAAATTTCCTTAAAACAAGTCAAAATGAGGCTTGCGTTGTGTGTGGCCTCCACCTGCTGTGCATCCCTCCAAAGAAATGCCACCCACCCCTCTACTGACCCACTGCCAAACCGGTCATGATAAAGGATGTTGCAGGCACAGGACACCAGTGGCAAATTTGCCAAACCTGGTGTTGTCTGGCATATGCCAAGCAAGGTATAAAAGCACCACTAACTCCACCTCCAACAATTGACCAGGTACTGCAAAGTGGTCTGTGATCCCCATCTGCAGAACCACTCCTTTAGTGAGTATGTCTTGCTAATTGCCAA
Source organism: Engystomops pustulosus (assembly GCA_019512145.1). Taxonomy (NCBI): domain Eukaryota; kingdom Metazoa; phylum Chordata; class Amphibia; order Anura; family Leptodactylidae; genus Engystomops; species Engystomops pustulosus. The sequence continues at coordinate 106,785,270 of CM033644.1, read as the reverse complement.
AAAGTTTTACCTGTTGTCTATTCCATTTGCACAACAGAATGTGAAATTGTCAACCAGTGTTGCTTCCTAAGTGGACAGTTTGATTTCACAGAAGTTTCATTTACTTGGAGATACTGGGGGATATTTATCAGGGCCTCTGTGCCATATTGGTGGCGTAGAAGCTCTAAAATAATTGCAAATACTAGCTTATTGCTAGTACTTGCGATTATTTACCCCAATCCGCCACAAGTGGGTCTTCAAGGGGCGTGAAGAGGGGAGCCTCACTTGGCTGGCCGGAAGTGGGCCAGCGTGTAGCATTACTGTGTACTTCACACTCGCTGCAGCCAGCGAATTTTCACATTTGCTGGACCTGGTGTAGAAATAAACACTGTGCAGGACCCCACCGTTATCAAGCCTCTTGACATATCGGGATGCACACGAGCACCAGCATATGATAAATATCCCCCACTGTGTTTAAGTGTTCCCTTTAATTTTTTGAGCAGTGTACATTTTCATAGGATGACTGCAATAACAAACTGCCATACATCAATATTACACCAAATAATACCAAACAAGCATCAAAGTATCCCTTTTTAAGTTCTCAAATCTAGCTCAAAAAGAGAGTAAAAGTAAAATCATTGTTCAAAAAAAAAAAAACAATCCCCAAAGAACCATTTAAAAAAAGTTAATATCTGTGTTACACAGATATTTGGTATTGCCACATCTGTCAAAATCTTTGCATTTAGAAAAAACTTTAAAAAAAAATCTAAACTTAAAATAATAAAGTTTGTTCACCTTGCTTCAAAAGAATTAAAATAATAAATCCTGGAATATCCTCTAAAATGGTCTGAATATAAAATAAAGCTTTTTTTCAGATGGAAACAATCCTTCAACCAGCGACAATATAAAAATGTAGATGTTATGCATCTCTGACTATGGGAATGCAAAACAAGCAATTTTCCCCAAAGGCATTTTCATTCTGTGAATTTAGTCGACCATATAAACAATATAAATTAGTTATTGATCATTTTGATCCATAAGTTATAGGCACTGCAAAATGTGCCCAATAAAATACGCACCATAATTGAGCCCATATAATGCGACCCTCTCTTTACCCTACAGTAGGTGTGAGCTTCAAAAAAGTCTGGGATTTAGTGTACTAAATATCCTCCCTACATATTTTTAACCACCTGTTTTTGTGGAAAATGAATTAATGAAACACTTGTAGTTTAACAAGCTCACTATCCCCCTAGATAATCTCCTTGATGACAACCATCACTCTCAAGGAATATATCAAGGGATGCAGTTTTCAAAACGGGACAATGACCACAGAAGCTCTACAATAGTGACATGGAATCTAAAATACAAAATCATCTAAATCTGTGCTCCCAAAGCTAAGTAGCACTTCCTCCCTTTGTGTCCAAAGAACTGTTTATGCCACAGTTATGGGGAGGAAGGCATGCTGGATTACAGTTTTAGACTGACTGATTTTCATATGCCACGCCACATTTTCAGAGTTTCTAAGATGTCTATTTAGTGGAAATGTTTAAAACATTACTCTATTACGTACCAAACACTCTTAAAATAACTTTTCAAGGTGTGTAGTGAGCATTTTAAACCCCAGGTACTGTATTCATTTACTTCCAGAAATTAATTCACAGCTGGAAGTAAAAATGAAAGTTTTTTTTCCTGAAATTTGCAATTAAAGTGTCCAACATGTTTAGCCCAAGTTATCTCAGCGACTGTAAATAATACAAGCTGTGATCATCCTCTGCTTAGTGTTTGGATTGTGGTTCTTTGTTTGCACATGCTGGAAACAATGGGGGGCATTTATTATCGACTTTCAGTTTAAAAACGGTTGCGCCTTATTTATGAAAAGGCAATGTCACAATTTTGGTGGTTTTCTGACACACCCAGGACTAGATTTGATTTTGGGCACAAAATTGTTTCGCCTCTTCTGATTTTGACACTTTTCTGGCAATTTTATTTTTCCAACTAGTTTTGTGGTGCAATTTGTAACACAAAATTAGAGCAGCTTAAAGCAAAAGTCTAGGAAGTTCTTTTCACCTTCATGAATGTGGAGGTAGTTCTTCATCTTTTGTTTTTTGTGCCAAATCATCAATACTTTGTGCCACTAACTTAAATCACACTGAAAATTATAGTACCCTGCACCCAAATTAATGAATGCCTCACAACATTTTGGCTGCATTTCTCGAAAATTTAAATTTTCACTTTGCACATTCTGCTTGCAAAACTTTTTGGATTGTTAATGAATTGTACTCTTTTAATTAATGCCAAAGTCACATAGATGTCGCTAACAACTCACACAAGTCACACCTTAACATATTTCTACTTTGCCCCTTTGCTCTCCTTTGTTTAGAACTTTTTTGGGAATATTGTACAAGGCCATCAATAATATCAGTCATTCACAGACTACTATCCTTATATGGTGATTCATTTTACTGAGCTATTTGCATTGTTTAATTGTGTGAATCAGAACCAAAAAGCTATAATAAAGACTCAAAAATCTACTGACTTCATGCTGCTACAAACTTATAACACACTGATTAAAATTACATCAGAAAAAATTGCTTAATAATTGAGAGAGCAAAGAAATAAAACACAATGAAATAAAATGCAGAAGAAAAACCTGACAGCGCTTATTTGCATACATTACTTTGGTGAATTTTAAATACTTATAAAAAAGTCAAGATTACGTGCTTGCCAATAACTGGAACTGCTGAATAATATTGCCTTTTGGATAACAGGTAGAAGCCTTAGAAGCAGCAGGGAGAAAATGATAAAGAAATAATATGTTTTAGGCCATGAATGCATAGCTTTAATATATTTGTTATCTTGCACAGAAAAAGCACTATTGGAGAGTGCAACCCTATACTTTTCCTTTTATTTTTAAAGCACACATCAAAGAGCAGCTGGTTTACCCTTTAGCAAATGCGAATACTTGCTTTTCCTTGAAGGTCATCTCAATGATATTCCCTGGTTTGCCGCAAATACCTAATAAACTCCCATATTAGTCTGCAGAATAATAGTGCTTAAGCCAAATGGAGAGTTCCAGGCACATAAAGTCACCTACATGGTACAGAAGCTTATCCATTTGTTACCTGGCTTCAGCAGACAGACATTCTCCTGCAAGGTGAATTTTGACATTCATATCACGGATTCATTTCAGAACTTTCACCTGCAAATGGGATTACAAATGCAATCATTAGTGCAGATTCCCCGAGAAGCTTTCATAGTATTACAATTAGATTTCCCATTCTAGCAGCATCTAAATCAATATGATATGATTAGTTACTCTTGCGGATTACATGCTGCTGTACAAAACCTTCACACGCCGAAATCTGGGTAATTTAATCAAGCTGTAATGGATTCTGGGAAGGCTTCCACTGTCGAAAAACTTAAAATGATTCTATCTGTGTAATAACTTGTCATTATGCACTTGCAGCTGAGATGCTGGACAGGGTGAAAGTGGATACCAGTGATTAAAACAGATCACATTTCATCATTGGAAGTAGACACATCTGCCTAATTCACTTATCATAGTGTATCAGAAAGTATGAACATGTCACAACCAACTTATTTGCATACATTTCTAAATTAAAGTGTATTTGTATGAACTTTAATGCTGAACTGGGGTACACAATGCATATAAAAAGTATATTAATAGCACATAAAATACTAGGGAAAAATAGACATGTGCTATAGAATACCAACTAGAATGCATAAATACATCTAAATGGATTTCAGTGGAAATGTGTACAATATTTACATGAATTTATCATCCTATTAAAATGCAATGAAGAAAGCTAATAAACTACCAGAGCACAGCTATAACCCGGCTTTGGCTGATATATGCTAAACAAAGAAGGTTTTTAATAAATAGGGAGCATGCAGAATATAATGCCATTAGGAAGTGATTGACTACAAGCACCATAAAAAATATTTAAATGTATTATTTTTTTTACTGTGAGTTTACAATTTGTGATCTTCAGGAAGACAATTGTCCTTGGATGATATAGGTAAATGCATTGAGATAAATTAGCAGCCCCAAAGAGTCTCCAGAGCTTGGCATGTTAATTAATCTTCACATGACCACCTGTTGCACATATAAAGTGGGCAGGTTAATTTCAATGACATCTCAAAGTTTCAGTGACCTGAGCAAGAAACCGTTCCAGACCACTTGATCTCCATTAAACAACACTTAATCCAGTGCAGCAGCCTCTTTCTTTTTTCTTTTGTTTTAATTAAGCTGTAAGTAACTTTCCTGTCAATAATACAAAAAGACTGAAATATTATGTCCTGGGAATGTTAAACTAATGGCTCTTAAAATATCTGTTTTGTTCCGGGAATATTATTTTACAATTGATTGTTCTCCTTATCCACAATAAAAAGAAATGTTCAAATGTAACATGAGAAATCAGTGAACATTTAATACCACTTTAAATAAACAATGTGATATCTTCATAATAGAAACCTGCGTTTGATTATTTTGATGTGGCATAAGTGATAAATAAAGAGATGTAGTCAAAAAAATATGGTATATATATTATATAAGACGCACTTTTGAGCAAGAAAAAATCTTGCTAAAAAGTGCCTGCGTCTTATAGACCAAAGGTCAGGAGGATCCAGCACTGCCAGACCCACCTGACCGCTGTAATGGAGATTGGGTAATGCCCTGATATAGAGCTGCACCCGATCTCCAAGAGAGGAGAGCCTCTGCACTGCTCTCTCCCTCTGCCTACAGGTACAGGACCTGCAGTGATGTCAAAATCATGTGACTGATCACATGCTTCTTACATCACCACATACCCCCGAGAATGGGGACATGCTGCGCTGGGAAAGGTAAAAGAAGAAGAGGGGAAGGGGTTCCGTGTGTGTAGAGTAGTTCCCAGTGTGTTCCTTATTTGTGTATAGTAGAACTGTGTATGTATTCATGCGTAGAGTACTTCACAGAGTGTTCCTTATGTGTGTATAGCAGAGATGTGTATATATTCATTTGTAGAGTAGTTCCCAGAGTGTTCCTTATATGTGTATAGCTGTGTAAATGTAGCTGTGTAAATGTATGGATGCTGCATTGCTATGTGTGTAACTGTATGGATGAAGCAGAGCTGTGTGTAATTGTATGGATGAAGTAGAGCTGTGTGTGTTAATGTATGGATGAAGCAGAGCTGTGTGTGTAACTGTATGAATGAAGCAGAGCTATGTGTGTAAATATATGGATGAAGCAGAGCTATGTGCGTAAATTTATGGATTTAGTAGTGCTGTGTGTGTTAATGTATGGATGGAGCAGAGCTGTGTGTGTAAATGCATGGATGTAGCAGATCTGTATGTGCTGTGCTTTAGTGCGACCAACAGGGATATTTTAATTGGTGTAAAATATATTTTTCCTTTTTTGAAAGCCTAAATCTGGGGTGTGTCCTATAGTAAGACGTGTCTTATAGTCCAAAAAATCCGGTGACTATTTTTGAAAAAAAATATGGATGGAAGGAATGATAAAAATGAAGTAATAATGGGTGCAAAAAGAACACACCCAGTTCATCCAGTTTAGGTTTTTAAAATTAATTTACTAACTTTTGGTAATATTTCTGCAGCCTTGAAGTGAAACTTGTTTCAAAGAATTGCTACTTTTACTGGTTGTAAAAGCTTTCTAACGTTACACTTTTTCCTTTTAGGAATCTCATCTAAACTGTGCTGCCATAGCCCTTCCCTCCATCCTCTGCATATTCCTCTGTATAGACTTATCCATCCCCTACATAATCTTCTTGTACACAGGAATGAAAAGTAGGTCCAACATGGTGCAGTTAAAATAAAACCTGTACTTGTATTCTGGTGGCAATAATAGTATATTTGGCTAAGTGTCCCTTAATTACCAGTTTCCTGTGGTGATTGTGCAGACACGTTGAGGGGCATTTATTAATTTTGACGGAGGGTGGCTCTGGAACCGTACTATATTTTTCAGTGGGATGTAAGTTTATGGCACAAGGTATTCATCAAAGAGGATCTGTCACCCTGAAAAATGGTACTTGGAGCTGCTTACTAAATTGCAGCAGAAAACAAGTTGGAATAATAGAAGTGCCATAAAACTGTTGGATTCACAAGCGGTTGAAAATTTTGCACCCAAAAATAGAACAAGTCCAATGTGTCCGAAAACACCAATATTGTGGTGCCAACATGACATAATTTAAGGTGCTGAAAGAAAAATCACCCAGACAAAACTGTATGTCCAACTAAATTACTGGAAGTACAGTTACATAATTGCAGTAATGAGTAATGTGAGTTTCCAGAAGCTAAAAAATGAGTGGAGGTCATAAAAGATGTTAAAATCAAAAAGACAAATTCCCTTCCCCTTTGGTTTGATTGTGGTGCTAAAAGCCTCAGTGTTTCTAACGAGATATATAGCACAAATAGAAAAATATGTACATCCAGCAAAAGAACTGTACATATAAATATATACCTGAAATTAATATACTGAAATATGTACCTACAATGAAAGTAACAACAACATAAATACATACCATCAATGATTATACCAAAGACATAGATACCTGCATTGATTATTCAGAGAATATATAGCACAAATAGATATATCCTGCACACATAAATACTAACATTGAATATAATGCACACATAAATATATATCAACAGTAAATAACCATACATTAATGTATTACACACTAGGGTTGCTATCAAGCAGATACAGACATTATTTACTACTCAAATTAGGTTGTAGCTGTGTTCTTCTCCCTCTGTGCTGGCCTTGTCCATCCAGGTCTTCTTGCTTGAGGACTTCTCACAGGTGACAATCCTTCTCCATCAGATACAGAACGTGCGTTGCAACTTTTCCCTTCCATTACTTCTCACTGCAGAATTTGCCTCCCTTATGATTTCAGCCTCTGACGCACATTTCCACCCACCGTCCCTAAAAACATTGCAGTCCATATACTTTCCTAATGCTTCCACAGTGCTCCTTGGTAATACATTGACCTCTAAACTGACAATGATGTGCCCCACAAATATACATATTATACACAGTATCATCATGGTATGTTATAATATATCCTAGAGTATAATTTCCCCCATTATTATTTAATATGTAGCACCTCCTAATGTTGGATAGATCAGGAAGAATGCCCATCATCAGCTAAATACAAATATAGCCCCAGTACATGCCCCCTTTAATACATATATTGTACAAAGACATGCACCCTCAATACATATATAGCCTCAGGACATGCCTTGTCAATACATATATAGCCCCAGCACATAGCCCTTCAATACAAATATAGCCCCATCACATGTCCCCTCACTACGTATAAAGCCCCAGCACAGGCCCCATCAATACATATATAGCCCCAGCACATGCCTTCTCAGTCCATAGATAGCCCCCCGGCACATGGCCCCTCAGTCCATACATAGTCACCCCAGTGAATGCCTCATTGGTCCATAGATAGCCTCAGCACATGCCCTTTCAGTCAATAGAGAGCCATCCCCAGCACAAGCCCTCAGTCCATAGAAAGGCCTCCCCAGTTCATGCCCCCTAATAGTCCTACCACAGTAAAAAAAAATACACTCGCCTTTTCTGCAAACCAGAGCGCCGACGGATGGTGCTATTTCCTAAGCAACGTAAGTGGTGCCTGGGTCGCACTAAGGACATCACTGATCACTTTTTAGGGTCGGCACAGCACTGGGGGGGGGGGGATTTTAGACTTTGTGACTCATGCATTTGATTGCAAAACGTGGGGCCGCATGAATAGAGTCCCACTAAACTCCTCCATGAGGGTGGCCTTATTCAGTGGTAATAACTGCGTCATTTCAAGGGCTTGACAGGTACTCACCTGTGTGAACCGCACCCCCTCCCATTATTACCTTGGCAGTCCTGGGGTCGGATGAAGAAACCCAGAGATGCCTGCTAAATCATGCTGAAAAATGGCTGTTAGCTTATGCAGAATGCATAGACTGATAGTTGTAATAGATTGTCATACATCAGTATTGTAGTATATTACATTGAACCTCTGATCAAATGATCACTTGCTCATGTCCCACACTGAGAAAAAAATAACTGAATTTCTCACCAAATGAGTTCTGTAAAAATATTAAATAATCCTAAACAAGAATTTATGGTTTTCTTATTCTCCACCAAGCAAAAGTGAATCTCAGCCCACAAAAATGCACCCATAAAGTCTTGTTACCCAACAACCCCCTAATCATTTTAGTGCATCCATATAATTCTATTGCTCCACACACCCTTTTACTCTTATCCCCCTTAAAGCTTTACTGTTACCCACCTCTCATAATATTGGTCCCCTTTATAATTTTGTTGCTCCTAAAACACTTATATTTTATTTCCTCATAATTATAGTACAACCATATATTGTATTGCCATGTTCACTTCCTCAGAATGTTGTTGCCCCTCAGTAGTTTTTCTCCTCTTTATAGTTCTCCCAACAACCATCATATAATTCAGTTGTCCATCATCACCTCATAATTTTGCCCCCCCCCCCATGTCTACAACCTCATGATTTAAGCCTCAAAGGGGTTTTTCCATGAAGACAAGATTCTTAAGTGTACTTAGGATAACAAAATAACACATTCTCTATTTCACTGTTAATACAAAAATTACCATTTTCACAGATATATTCCAACCTGTCTCTATCAGTCCTGGCAAAGACAATTTCAGTTGACCCTGGACCTGACCCTGAATCTTCTAACTTTAGGGTAGGGAGGACATATTGTTCTCCTGTCTGATGCTGCACTAAGCTGCTCTCTGCAGTGGCCCTCACCCTTGCTTTCCAGGACGAGCTCGCACATACACACATGCTACAGGGAGATAAGATCTTTATCCAGGGGATGGGGAGAGAGGCATATAACAGCGCTATGTGTATGTTGTATGGCTGTTATAGAAGAGTTGAGAATGTCATAGTGTAATATGCATCTCATGGATCTCATCATCTCTCCTCTCTGCTCTGTCTCATCTCTCTTTCTATGTGTCATATGCTAGTCAATGTTCAGAGGCTAAATGAAAGTGTATATAAACCTGGACTCTTTGGAATTTTACATTGACCACCACTTATAGGAGCGAAATCAGCCATAAAACTAGTAAAGTAAAATAATAAATTAAGGGGGTTAAAATGATCTTTAGTGTGTAAACATAATTAGGGGATTGAAATTTGAGAATTTTCTTTCATGGGCAAAACCCTTTAATGTACAAGTAATTTTTGTTGTTGTTAATTTTTAAACTTTGCATACATAGAACCTTAGGGGACCATTCATCATGTCTTGTGCGCCAGTTTACCCCCCTATCCCACTCTCCGTGTACTAGTGGTACCTTGCTTGAAGGCTCATAGCATTTTTATTTAGATACTTAAAGGGGAGTATTTACCATGCCTTGTATAGCAGTTTTCTGGTGAATGACCAGATCTTGGTGTGATTTTGCTTTGGTTATAATATGAACATCCGTTTTTTAGTTTACATGTCTTTATATTGTAATAAATATATTCTTGTGTAATATCCAATGTGTTTATGCATACAATATAAGAAGGTAGTTACATGCAAAATAATACTTCCGCTTGTCTTTACCATAATTAGCATAGAAACATAATATATATAGTCACATTTATAGTAGTGAATGTAGTTAAATCTGTGAGAGCTACAATTTGCTGTCAGGATAATTTTTTCAGCTTTAGTTTTAGGCAGCTACATTCACACTTCCAAAATATTGTGACAAAATAATAATGGTGGATTAACAGTCTTGTCTCTTGTGTCTTTTAGGTACTATTTTCAGAGTGAGGATGTAGATATAGAAATAAAAAAAAGAAATTAAATAAGAAAATGAAAATGATTCCCCATTCCACCTAAAGATATGCATTTAATAACTGTTTAAGGAAAATTGCCCCATCTGACAACTTGAAGGGGAACTGACCACTTTCAGTCTTGACAACCAATACTACTGTGCTTTTTGCCCATGTCCTTTCTGATAGAGAAAAATACTGTATACACTTAAGCCAAGTATATAAGCCAAGTTTTTGCACACAAAGGGGCACATTTTCTTACCCGTCCAGTCGCGATCCCCGCTGTGCGCTGTCCGATGAGGATTTGGATCTTCTGCGAATCTACATGGCTCATGCGTCCAATTTCCTGCATCCGTCGCTTCCCCCGCTGAGGTCTGCTGGAGTTCACCTTCTTCTTCTTGGTGTATGTGAGTGCTAATTTTGCAACACTATTTGTATTTTAAATTCCGCGTTTTGTCCGAATCAGTCGGGTTGTCCGACAGCCACACACCCCCAATTTGTGTCACATGAAAGCCGGCGCCGATGCGCCACAAAAATTTGGGAAACCCGACAGAATCGTGGTCCGCGGACCCTTAGTAAATGTGCCCCAAAGTGTCCCACTTGGCTTACACTCCAGTCTGTTTGCAGGGGGCATGAGGTACCTTGCTACTTTCAAGCTCAGAATGGGTTTTGAGCCCAGTCCCCAGCAACCACGGTGGATACATCATGAGGAATTTGTGATTATTTCAGTGATTCTATGCCAGAAAACTGATGAAGCTCTGATAAATGTCCCCAAAAGTCTCTAAATTATTTAATGCCATTTAATAAATTATTTTTGCAGTCAGACAGGTTTTGAACCTACAATTTCCACTGTTTAGCATTACAGTAATACAGTAATCTTAACAACTAGCCTTTACACTTAGCTACTGTCAATGGAAGTATTTTATCTAACTAAGAGCTTTACTTGAGCTTCCATAGAGGTACACAGTTACACAAGCGTAATGCACTGGTATATAGAGATTTTTCTTCTCAGAGATCTCTCTATATATAACTGCATTCTCTTTTTTCTTTTTTTAAACCATATAATTAATACAATTAAATTATTAAAAATGTATAAGACATCAAATAAAATGTATATTTTGCATCAATGTAAACAGGACAACCTTTACAATACATACAATACACTATCATAATCTAAAGCTGTCATAATAATTTCCGTTATCAAAGCATTTCCCCACTCTAGGTTTATACTCAGTTTTTTTGTGGCAAAGTTAGGTGACTCTGCTTACATTCAGGTCTATTCAAGTCTATACTTGAGTTACTTAAGTAGGTTGGGTAGGTCGTGGGTACACCCGTGCCTCTCTCCGGTCCCCGGCTCCTACTTGGCCCCCAGCCTCCCCTCGTGTTGTCTTAACTCTCTACGCTTCCTCTAAACATCAGGCAGCACGGCGCACACGTACCCACCACCTAGGGCACGCACGCAGCAGTGCTCGAAGATTTAAAGGGCCAGCACCCCGCTAATTGGTGTTGACCATTTCCAGGAATTTTATAAAAGCTGGCTACTTCCTGCATTCTCTGCCACTGTGGGACTAATAAAGGATTATCTTATCTTATCTTTGTGCTTCTTGCCTTAGAAAAAGCTTCCCAGTAATATACCTGTGTTCCTGTTTCTCCTGCCTTCCCGTGTATCCTGCGTTCCTGTTCCAGTGTGTTCCTGCTCCTGTGTTCCTGTGTCCTGCGTTCCTGTGTGTCTGTGTTCCCGTCCCCATCTGCCTGGACCTGGATTGGACTTGACGTTGCATCTCTGCCGCCTGCCCTGACCCTGTGGCTGGACCTGACCACGAGACTGTCATCCGCTAAGGTACCTCGACCTTGGCTGCCACTGCGGCCCTGGTAACACCTGTGGAATGACCTGGTGTTACACAGCTGCAGCAAGATCATCCCGCTTTGCAGCGAGCTCTGGTAAAGACCAGGTGCCACTTAGACTCCGATGCCAGGTGTCGGCTAGTACCACCTCCCACGGTGGTCCAGAGGATTCACTCATCCCGAATCCTGACAGTAGGTGTAAATTTTTAGATAATCTGAGAAAAAAGAGTATACAATGTGATAAATATTAATATACTGGTAAAACCTAAAAGATTGTTATATTGAATGCTAATATTTGGGAAATGGTATTGGCACAAATTATTTGGATTTAGTTATTCCCAAATCTGTTTTACTAGAAACAGGTCAGACAGGTCAGATGAAGCGCAGGGAGCACAAAACAGCTATCATGTGCCCGTCCTCCCTCACCCCCTTACCTCGATCAACTATATTCATGAAATGTTTTTGTAAGTATGCATCAATAAAACAGCATTGAAAGGAGAAAGATTGATGAGTGCCGATTCCATTGTTTTTCTATATGTTTTACTAGAAATATTTTAAGGATAAGTTGCTATATATAGATGCATGTGTTTTGACAATATTTCTATATTCAGCATTTTTAGAAGTTTTCCCATATGCAGTAAAACGCTTGAATGAGAGATAGAAAACCTATTTTTACTCTTCTACCGTCCCTGACAATTGACCTATAAAAAGTTAAACTGGTCGTGCAACCTCTGGAACATCAGTTTAGAAGGGAGAACAGAAACACAAAGAACCAGAAAAGCTGTGACATAAAATCAGGTACAGTTACATCAGTTCAGACTTCAAAATTTCTCAAAATATGCCAAAATAAAACCACATTTATCAAGCTGTCTAAACCACTTATAATAAATCTCATGTGGAAAAGACATCTAAAGAGCACCAAAGACATGGTACAAACCTGGAGTAAGAAATTTGTCTATTAATAAATCTTCCTCAATATGAATCAAATTATTAGGTTTACTGTACACTATTTTTAGCCACATTCAATTCTTATGCAGCTGTATTTGAAATCAGAATGACAAGTATATTCATTTAGAAATTATGAAATCCCATATTGTGAAAAATATGGATAAAACTGGACTGTCTTACACATACTTAAAGGGAACCTGCTACCAGGAATGTGATTTTAAGCTAGTGACAGGTTCCAATAGCCTATGCTATGTTGATTTTAACCTCTTAACGCTCAGCGTCCGATATATCGGACGCTGGGCGCAGTGACTTAGCGCTGTGACTGATAGCCGGCACCCCAGTGTAACACCCGCGATCGGAGTTGTCTCCGATCGTTGGTGCTTAACCCGTTAAATGCCGCGGTCAGCGCGACCGCGGCATCTAACATGCAGCTGGGGGTTCTTTCCCCCACGATCGCCCCCCCCCCTCTGTGCAGGTAACTCTGTGGTCCCGATCAGGATCCCAAGTTCTATAAGCAACCATCGGCCACAGCCCCTAAAACGGTTC
>CM033644.1:106561482-106771994 GCA_019512145.1 Engystomops pustulosus | reverse complement strand
GATAAGTAACAGTGTTCAAAAGTTATAACCGTATAAAGAGACGCAAGTCAGAATCCAAAAAATCGGGCTGAGCCTTAAGCTACAAAATGGCTGCGTCCTTAAGGGGTTAAAAATGCCTTTGTCAGCATTCTGGATAATTTTAGTAGTTTATAATAGTTTATTTTACATTATCTGGCATGTGGTGAGTCCACAGAGGGACATCTTCTCACCTTCACACTCATCCAACTTCCTAACTAGAGATGAGCGAGTATACTCGTCCGAGCTTGATGCTCGTTCGAGTATTAGCATACTCGGAGCAGCTCGTTGCTCGGACGAGTATTTCCCCTGCTCGAGATCGAGCATTTAATTAAGAAAAGACAGTGAAGAACAGTGAAGAATACAATTAAAACAGTGAACACAGTGAACGCAGGATCATTTAAGTGAAGAATACAGTGAAAGAACACAGTGAAGAACACATTGCAGATGTTCCAAACATCTGCTAACTTAGCCGCACACACTAGTGTCGAACGGTGGAGGACCGGAGCGGTGGCTGGAGGGCTGAAGGGCTGGAGCGAAACGGAGCGGGCATCACGGAGCGGAGGCTGGATCAGGCATGCAGAAGCGGAGGCTGAAGTGGAGCGGAGCGGGGGCTGGAGCAGGCATTGGAGGAGCGGAGTGGGACTCGATCGGGCATGGAGCAGCGGAGCGGGGGCTGGAGCGAAAGAAAGCGGGCATGGAGGAGCAGGGGCTGAAGCTGAAGTGGAGGCTGGAGTGGAGCAAGCTGGAGCAGGACCAACAGCACAGAAAGAACACAGTGAAGAACACATTGCAGATGTTCTGAACATCTGCTAACTTATTGGAAGACACGCGCGCAAACGGTGTTCTCTACAATAGTATGTGAAGAACAATGGGGCAGATTTACTTACCCGGCCCATTCGCGATCCAGCGGCACGCTCTCTGGGCTCCCCCCTCCCGATTTCCGTCGCATGCATGCCGACGCCGATGCGCCACAATCTGATCGCGTGCGCCAAAATCCCGGGGCAATTCAGAATTCAGCTGTAGCTGTTCCTCTCTGCTCAGGATCACGGGAGCCATAATAGTCATTCACTATTACTATAAAACATGGGAACACCTTTTTGATCAACCAATAACAGAACATCAAAGTGACTAAACACCTGAGTAGAGAAAAATGATGACTCTAAATGTAACAATTTGAGAAACTAAAATGAAGTTTGTGAATCTACAAATTAGTCATCAGCCAAACCTTTAACCAAGTGAAAAAATATGGAACAATATAGACAAATAATAAATATATTTATGTATAGTAGTAATATAATTAAAGCAGTAAGTAAACTATCACAGAGAAGAGCCAATGGGGTAATATATCATTAGTCCAGCTCCTTGAGACAGTTCTTTGTCTATCTTTTACCTTGGGCCCTTTAATAAGTCTGCTGGTTGTGTTCTTATGCTATACTTATTGTTTGCAAAGGTTGAATAGCAATTTGAAAAAAAATAACAAAAGTCCCAGCACATAAACCAGGGTGGAAATTTGCACCAAATCTTGCACCAAAACTGCACCAAAACACCACACATAGACAAAAAAAGAAACTGAATTTCATCACCTTAAATGTGTGCATGGTCATATCAATAAAAAAATAACATGCTTCATCAGGTGGAGTTGAAGTACCTAAGCCCATTGTGTATCATTGCTATTGTGGCTAAATCTCAGTTAAAGCCACTTTAATTTTTAAAGCCACTCTTCTTTAAATATCTTACATTAGACATGTCTCTGCATGTATATGTACCTGTGTGTTTGCTTCCTTTGATAACTTCAGCCTTCCCCTGTTCCAACCATAATCTGATGTGCGCGACATAGTATAAGTCAGAACATCTTCTCAAGAATTTCCTGAATTTTCCTCTGCACCAGAGCCTGATCTTTATCTGAAAGTCTTCAGTGCCTGAGTGGTAATTGGTTAAGCCACCTAGGCACCCAGGTACCCTCTGAGTCTGTTATTAAAGTTTTGCCTTCAGTTTCTTTGAGTTTTGGTAATAAATCTGTCTCTGGGAAGGTCCTCTAGTGCTGCTGCTAACTTTGATTTTGGATTTACTTTGGCTTTGGGTTTGGATATAGTGCAATTGAATCCACCTCTCGTAATTACCTAAGTGAATTCCACCCCATGTAAAGAAGGGAGAATCCATTTCAGGACCCCTCAAATATCATTGCAGTTTGGCTCAAGTCATTCAGAGTTTGTTATATTTTTATTTTCCTCTGAAATCATTTTGGGGGTTTCCATAGTTAGGAATGAATAATCTGGTTGTTGATTAACTTGAAAGGAAACCTATCATGAGGATTATGCTATCAGAAGTAGATCTGATGGTAGATTCCCTTTGCCCTAATCTGTAATTTAATAATCCTGGACCTAACTTGTTAAAAACATTAGTAATATGTAAATTTACTGCAGAGGCTACTGGGGCATGTACGAGCCTTGCTGGGCACTTAATATGTTAAGTTATATATGTTAATTAATATGCTAATTTACATATTACTAAAATAGTCCTAAAGCTAAAAGTTTTTAACAAGTTAGGTTAGGTTCCAGGATTATTAAATTACAGATTAGGGCAGAGGCAGGCAGGAGGTATCTACCATTATATCTACTTTACAATCAACAGTATATTGCCCATTTTATCTGTTATTTGTATTATTTTCCATTTAGGTAATTAATTTTAATCCCCTTTTTATACTAACCACTGGTTTCTCAAGAAAAAAACATTATCCTTAGAAAAACTTTCCTTGTATAACTTTTGTGAAAAATGTGTGATTATACTAATGCATACAGAATAATCTGTTGTTTGCCACATAATATAACGTATATGTAGCAGTTACTTCAGGCAAGAAGTGGCGTGTTCATGTATTTTTGTCAACATATTATGGAAAGTAATTTTAACATATTTCGTTACTTATCCTATTTTTTAATGGGTTGCTTTTTCAGAAAGTTCTAGGTTTTGGGTTGCCAAATTACTCATTTGGAAAATCTGAGCTGACACATTACAAGTGGAAAACTGTTTTAATAGTTTTGTGTTCATTAAAAATTATGCTTCAAAAATGCAAACCTGAGTGGCTGAGTGCCTTGGAACAGACAAATGCTTTTCATATCCCTTTCAGAACAGACCTTTTGATGAGCACTGACTGCAGGACGAAGGTACTGTGGAGCAGTAGGCAATGCATAATCTTTCCTTGCAATTATTGTCAGCATACTCTGCCTATTCTCTCTCCTGTTCTAGTCCTGTCTTCACATTACACATACATAATAAAGTTAATTTGTTTGCTCCCAGAGCTGTTTTCATCTCTGGTATAGCGAAATACTTGTTATGCTGTGTAGCGGCTGTACACCTCGCTGCTGTAGAGGCTAATGGCTCTGTAAACTCCACATCAGTAATATGAATGCAGGCTTTCACATGCAAAACCAAACAGTTGGTATATCATTTATTTATTTAGAAGATTTGCTATTGCAGGTGTTGGACTGAGACTTCTATAGAATATTGTTTTTTGTTTTTTTTTGTTAGTTGGAATATAACAGAGTTACAGCGGTATATTGTATTTAAAAGGGACAGTAACTATGAAATTATCAGAATGGACCAGTTTAGAGACAAAGAGGGATATTTATCAGGGCTTCTGGGCCACGCTAGGAGTTGCGATTATTCTCCGCAATCCACCACACTCACGCAATGGTGACATGATTAGGGGGCTCGGCCAGCGGAGTGGTGGGCACGGCCGGCAGGGGAGTGTGCGGGAGCAGGGTGTTCCTGTCCCCGCACCTGTGAGATAATTTTCATATGTGAAAAATTGCTGGCTGCATCTATTTATATGCCAGGCAAGGGCCTCTTGATGTATCCGGCTGTTCAGGAGCAGCAGCAGGCTGTAATACGCTATTATATGATAAATAACCACCATAAGCTATATTAAACCATTGTTTATGACAGCCAAGAGAACTCCCTTTACTTCTGAACTGCACACATAAAACCCCAATTAAACAAATTTGTTGAAAAATAGAATCAAAGCAAAGTAACAAATTTCACAATTCATGTAACACCTGTGTCAGTGTCATTCTCTGTCCATGGTATGTGGCTGAGTAGGCTCTGGTTGTATCTTTGTGCCTTTCTAAACAAATGCTGTGTGAACATGGGTACAGTTGGAGTAGCTTTTTGCATTGATTAGCACCACATTAACCTCTCTGACTCAGGCGGCATATTGCTGACCCATTACTGGGGTGGAGGATCACCACCGGTAGTACAGATTCGCCAATGGCTTGCAAATCCGTACTTCCTGAAAAATCACCTTCAGGGCGACGTTATAATTGATGGGCAGAGCAGTTCAGCACAGCACGCCTGTTTGCACCACTCTGCAGGTAACAGGCCGGCTTCTGCCTGTGTCAATATACAGCAGCTTCCAGAGGAAGAAGAGGAGGAAGCTGTGGTGGAGCACTGGGGCTGGTGCCCAAAGGTGAGTACCAGATTTTTTGGGGGGTGTCATGGCTGTGTATACATGGAAGGATGTGTATATAGGGGAAGTTGGGTATACAGAGGAAGGCTGTGTATACTGGGGGAGCATGTGTACTACTGGGGGGGGCTGTGTATACAGGGGGAGGCTGTGTATAAAGCGGGAGAGGTTGTGTAAACAGGGGGATGCTGTGTTTACAGGGGGAGGCTGTGTATACAGGGGGAGGATGGGTACTAGTGGGGGGAGGCTGTGTATTATTGGAGGGTAGGCTGTTTATTACTGGGGGAGGCTAAATTCGGGCACCGAATGAACTTTGGATGCAGCAGGTGGTATAAACCATAGCTGTGAGAAATCGTAAAGAAGTCCTATTCCTGATGGAGCAGATCATCACCTGTAAAGTACTACAAACTAGATGTCACTAATGTCTGTGTCACTGACTGACTACTAGTATGTAAGTTAGCATCATCAAGGGGCAACATATTTAAGTTTTGCATGCCTGTCGTTTTTGTCCCCACAAAGACCTTTCAATTGTAAGTGTGATTGATACGTTACATTAAGACAAGAACAAATACAAAACTACAGTGATTAGGAAATGAGTAGAAGGAGGACCCTGCCCGTGAGGTCGTTCAATCTATATGAGAGGGTAAATGGAGACACAAGGCGAGGGTGCAGAGCAGCACCGTTATTGCATATTGTAAGCAATCTTGAATAGGTGGGTTTTCAGGTTACATTTGAAGGTTTGGAAGATGGGTGACAATTTGACACATTTTAGTAGAGTTCCAAGGATCAGACTGGTAATTTGGGCTGTCAATCATGCCAACCCCAATAAATAGTGACCGTACAGGGCTGCCCCCGCCCTTAGAAAAAGCCGGGGAGATCCGGCAACTGTTTGTCTACAGATAGCAATGCAGGGATAGTGTTAATAAGAGGATGATTGTAGGCAGCATATTGTGGCATAGTAGCGAGCACATAAGGCTTTGCTTCATACTTCGTCAGCTGTTGCAGAATGACAGCGTGGATGCACGCTGTCTTACACTCCCGGGATAGATCGCTCTGATATAAGAGACTGGCGAACACTCTGATAACAGCTGAGAATAGTCAGCACACTATGCCGCTATTCAGAAATAGATTCTATTTGGTTCATTATAATAATAATCTTAATTTATATAGGGCCATCAAATTCCGTAGCACTTTGTAATGTAATGTTTATAAAACATTCATAATGAACAATAGCCCACAGGTTCATAAGCTAGTGGGCTCTCGGACTGGGGTATTTTCTCCCTAGAACCCAGGACCCACTCTCAATAAATGCAGGACGCACCGTTCTTAATAGTATGGGGTTATTTAATTCTTGGGGGAGTTTAACTACAGCTTAGGGGGGCCTCCCTTGGAACTATACCCAGTATGTAATCAGTCATTGCATCTTGTGGTTTTTAGGTGACCCAGAAAAAACTATACTGGTGTCACTAATATAGATGTATGTGGAAACCAAAAAGTATATCTTTTAATAAGTAAAAAATAAAAGTCAAGTTCTAACATTTACACAGTCACCACTTTCCCTTCTTACCCAATTTTCTCTACAACTCCTTAGTATGGAGGATACACAGGAGATGTATTGGATACAGTTCTGAGAAGAGCTGAAGGTAATGGAGTGCATTGTAATGTTTAATAGAGTTGCTAAAAAGTGGAGTGATATGGGACTGTATATTAGTGAGGCAATAGGTAAAGGAGTGACATTTAACATGTGATTGTATTCTATGGTTAAAGAAACAGGAACAATGTAGTATGGATAGTATGTAAGGATGGATATAGATGTGGGAGATATTTTGTAAAGGGGACTTAAATAACAGAAATTATTTACTTGACCTGTTACTGCATGTTGAGCAGAGGGAAGGCGGGGAAGACATGTAGACATGCCTCTCAAATATGTCTCTCAACGTTAGTTGTAATAAAAACTTACACTATAGTTGTCATCTCCATTACAACAAAGAAAAGTAATTTAAAGTTTTGATAACCCCTTCCTGCCGCAGCCTTTTTTAGTTTTTGAGCTTTAATTTTTCACTCCCCACCTTCAAAAATCTATAACTTTTTTATTTTTCCATGTACAGAGCTATGTATAGGGCTTGTTTTCTGCATAACAAATTGCAATTTAAAATGGTGGTATTTAATATTCCATGCCGTGAACTGGGAAGCAGGAAAAAAATTCCAAATGTAGTGAAATTGGTGAAAAAACGCATTTGAGCCGTTTTCTTGTGGGCTTGGATTTTACTGATTTAATTGTAAGTCCCAAATTACATTTCTACATTATTCTTTGGGTTGCTACAATTACAGGGATAGCAAATAGGTTTTTATAATGTTTTCTTACATTTACAAAAATTAAAACCTTCAGTACTTTTTTATACTTCGGTGTACAGAGGTCAATTTTTGAGACTTTTGATGACGTTTTCAATTATATCAATTTAACAACCAACTTTAGGATGCTTACTTTAGTAAGCAGCTCCTAGTGTGTTTTTTTTGATGGACAGGTCCTCTTTAAAAGGGAGCTTTAAACGAAATTCAACCCATTAAACTATTAGCCCCCTAATTTAGGGTATGAAAAGTACCTTCCCTCTTTTATGTAAAAGCTTGCCTGTTTATCAATAAAAAATCTCTTCCCAAATCATGTGAAAATGAGCAGAAAAGAGCCCTAATTTTCAGTGAAGAGACAAGTGTAGAGGCTGTAGGGGGAGTGTCAATCCAGTTTCCCCTTTTTGGTACCGTATATACTCGAGTATAAGCCGAGTTTTTCATCAAATAAATGTGCCGAAAAACCCTAACTCAACTTATACTCGAGTAAAGAAAACAAACAAAAAACAAACTCACCTTCCGACGCTCCCCGGCAGGTCCTTTTCTATTAATCAATGCTACAGGATCAGCTCTGTGTCCCCGCCTGGTCCGCCACAGGCACCATGACGTCAGACGCTTGCTGACATCATAGTGTGTGCCGATGCCGGTGCACACACTAAAATGTCAGTGTGCGGCTGATGTCACAATTCCACGGAACTGATACTTGAGCATCGATCGACAGAAGAGGACGTGCCAGAGGGGGGGGGGGGAGTCTGAAGGGTTTTTCTTGCAGGCTGTATTCTGGGGGAGCAAGGGTTGGCAGGCTATATACTGCAGTTGCTGTCAGGCTACACACTAGAGGGGCTGGAAGGCTATATACTACAGGGGATGGCAGGCTATATACTACAGGGGCTGGCAGGCTATATACTACAGGGTCTGGCAGGCTATATACTACAGGGTCTGGCAGGCTATATACTACAGGGGGCTGGCAGGCTATATACTACAGGGGGCTGGCAGGCTATATACTACAGGGGGCTGGCAGACTATGTACTGCAGGGGCCAGCAGGCTATATGCTACAGGGGGCTGATAGACTATTTACTACAGGGTGCTGGCAGGCTATATACTACAAGGGCTGGCAGGCTATATACTACAAGGGCTGGCACGCTATATATTACAGGGGCTGGCAGGCTATATACTACAGGGGCCAGCAGGCTATATACTAAAAAGGGGGCTGTCAGACTATTTACTACAGAAAGCTGGCAGGCTATATACTACAGGGGCTGGCAGGCTATATACTACAGGGGCTGGATATATACTACAGGGGCTGTAACCAGGGGCGCACCTGCCATGAGGTGAGTTGAGATTCTCGCCTCAGGCGGCGCGCTTCCTGCTACACTAGGGGGCATCCACCCGCCCGCGGCCGGCACATGTACCTGCGATCGGGCCGACACTTCCCCCCACAGTCCGCCCATCCATTCAACACGCCCGCGGCCGACACATGCACCTGCGCGCCCACAGAAACTTTCCCCTGCATGCCCGCTGACACTTCCATCCCCCACAGCCCGCTTATCTCATCCACCGGCCCGGCACAAGTACCACTCCCCGCCCCAGCCCAATGTCCGCGCTGGTCCCCCCCCCCTTCATGCTTCGATTCTGCCCCCACGCTCTGTTTTCACACCCCCCTCGGTCCGTCACTGCCTCCGTACCACCTCCGTACGACATCTCCGGGCAACACCCCCCCCCCCCACCACCAGAGGACAAGGCCGAAGAGAAAAGAAGAAAAGAGTGAAGGTAATCTATATAGGTAATGGTGGTGTGTGTGTATGTATAGATGTGTCTGTGTGCATTTGTATGTATTATATAATAATATAATATATATATATATATAGATATAATATATATATATACAACTACCGGCCACTTTATTAAGTACACCATGCTAGTAGGGTTGGACCCCTTTTGCCTTCAGAACTGCCTCAATTCTTCGTTGCATAGATTCAACAAGGTGCTGGAAGCATTTCTCAGAGATTTTGGTCCATATTGACATGATGGCATCACACAGTTGCGCGCAGATTTGTCGCTGCACATCCATGATGCGAATCTCCGTTCCACCACATCCCAAAGTACTTCTATTGGATTGAGATCTGGGACTGTGGAGGCCATTTGAGTACAGTGAACTCATTGTCACGTTCAAGAAACCAGTCCTGAGATGATTCCAGCTTTATGAATGGCGCAATATCCTGTGAAAGTAGATGTGTGGTCATAAAGGGATGGACAGGTTCAGCGCAACAATACTCAGGTAGGCTGTGGCGTTGCAACGATGCTCAATTGGTAAAAGGGGCCCAAAGAGTGCCAAGAAAATATTCCCCACACCATGACACCACCAACACCAGCCTGAACCGTTGATACAAGGCAGGATGGATCCATGCTTTCATGTTGTTGACGCCAAATTCTGACCCTACCATCCGAATGTCGCAGCAGAAATCGAGACTCATCAGACCAGGCAACGTTTTTCCAATCTTCTACTGTCCAATTTCGATGAGCTTGTGCAAATTGTAGCCTCAGTTTCCTGTTCTTAGCTGAAAGTAGTGGCACCCGGTGTGGTCTTCTGCTGCTGTAACCCATCTGCCTCAAAGATCGACATACTGTGCGTTCAGAGATGCTCTTCTGCCTACCTTGGTTGTAACGGGTGGCAATTTGAGTCACTGTTGCCTTTCTATCAGCTCGAACCAGTCTGCCCATTCTCCTCTGACCTCTGGCATCAACAAGGCATTTCCGCCCACAGAACTGCCGCTCACTGGATGTTTTTTCTTTTTCGGACCATTCTCTGTAAACCCTAGAGATGGTTGTGCGTGAAAATCCCAGTAGATCAGCAGTTTCTGGAATACTCAGACCAGCCCTTCTGGTACCAACAACCATGCCACGTTCAAAGGCACTCAAATCCCCTTTCTTCCCCATACTGATGCTCGGTTTGAGCTGCAGGAGATTGTCTTGACCATGTCTACATGCCTAAATGCCTAGTTGCCGCCATGTGATTGGCTGATAAGAAATTAAGTGTTAACGAACAGTTGGACAGGTGTACCTAATAAAGTGGCCGGTGAGTGTATATATGCCTGTATATTTGCTGTATATATATATATATACCGTATAGTCCGGCGTATAAGACGACCTGGTGTATAAGACGACCCCCCTACTTTCCTGTTAAAATATAGAGTTTAAGATTTATTCGCTGTGTAAGACTACACCTTTTTTTTTTTTTTTTTTTTTTTTGGAGGTACGCTATATGTATTATATAGCGTACCTCCATATGTATGTGTGTACATTCAGCGTGCCACCATGTAAACTATACTATATGGAGGTACGCTATATGTATTATATGGTATATGGCGGCACGCTTTATGTATTATATGGTATATGGAGGTACGCTATATGTATTATATGGTATATGGCAGCACGCTGTATGTATTATATGGTATATGGGGGCACACTGTATGTATTATATGGTATGTGGTGGCAGGTTGTATGTATTATATGGTACATGGGGGCACGCTGTATGTATTATATGGTATATGGCGGCACGCTGCATGTATTATATGGTATATGGAGGTACGCTATATGTATTATATGGTATATGGAGGTACGCTATATGTATTATATGGTACATGGCGGCACGCTGCATGTATTATATGGTATATGGCAGTGCACTGTATGTATTATATGGTATATGGAGGTACGCTATATGTATTATATGATATATGGCGGCACGCTGTATGTATTATATGGTATGTGGTGGCACGCTATATGTATTATATGGTATATGGCAGTGCACTGTATGTATTATATGGTATATGGTGGCACACTGTATGTATTATATGGTATATGGGGGCACGCTGTATGTATTATATGGTATATGGGGGCACGCTGTATATATTATATGGTATACGGCGGCACCCTGTATGTATTATATGGTATATGGGGGCACACTGTATGTATTATATGGTACGTGTGGGCATGCTGTATGTATTATATGGTATATGGGGGCACGCTGTATGTATTATATGGTATATGGCGGTGCACTGTATGTATTATATGGAATATGGCGGCACTCTGTATGTATTGTATGGTATATGGCGCCACGCTGTATTGATTTTATATTATATGGTGGCACGCTGTATGTATTATATGGTATATGGCGGCACGCTGTATGTATTGTATGGTATATGGCGCCACGCTGTATTGATTTTATATTATATGTTGGATTGTTTTATGTATATTGTTCTTTGTAGTAGCTCACTGTGTGTTTTATATAGTTCATGGAAGGAAGCTTTATGTATTTTGCATTGCTTTATTTTCACATTTTACCAATATGATTGGGTCCGTTCCTGACACTCCTTGATATTTTACATGTATGGGGGGGGGCTTTTTCTATAGTTCGCCTCAGGCAGCAGAAAGGCTAGGTGCACCCCTGGCTGTAACCAATGAATTTCCGACCCTCTGCATATACTCGAGTCAATAGGGGTTTCCAGTATTTTGTGTTAAATTAGGGATCTTAGTTTATACTCGAGTCGGCTTACACTCGAGTATATTCTGTATGCCTTTAATTGCTTGTATCTCCGGTTTTTGTAACTAATGTTTCAGGAACTAAGATAGGAGCATCTGAATTGACACACCACCAGCAGCCTCTAAACTTGACTCATCACAGGAAAAATGCTCATTTTCACATAACTTTGGACTAATGTGAAAATTGAATAAAAAATGAAGTCATTATTAATTTGCCCTGTTTGTCAAAGGAAATCTCACAAAACTAGCAAATGGAAACCTCTATGGACACTATAATCAATTGTCAATGCAAACAAAAAGAATCCAGCAATGTTCGCCACAACTGCCATTACCATAGACATTTAAAGTTACAGAAATGTGGTAACGTATAAATTACTTGTTTTATAGAGATTTGAAAATAAATGTGAAGAATTGTGAATTGAGAAGTGAATATGGCTTACAGAGGATATACTTTTGTGCTGTCGAAGGAAATCTACCATAAAAGTCAAGCTTGATAAACGGGGATCCAGGCACCCGACTGTGGTAATCTTCTTATATTTGTTGTCCATGGCGCCTTCCTTCTAAAATCAACTTTTTCAATTATGCTAAGGAGCCATAAAGGCTCTTGTGGTGTTGTCAGCAGCTCCATAGGCTGTTACACTGTATTACCATCCCCTCTGCTCCCTCAGCAATCCCCCCGTCTCTCAGATGTAATCTCATACAGCAGAAGAAGCTTCAGCACACAGTGGCAGGGGGGAGTGCTTCTTGTACACTGTTAGGCCCCTTCCACACTTGCGTTGCAGATCACGTCAGAGTGTGATCAGAGAGCGATCAGGGTTTGTCAGTGAAAAACTGACATTTTTCATCAGAGTTCAATCAGTTTTCAGTCAGAGTTTGTTCAGTGATTTCGTTTTTCACGCGCATTTTCGACACAATTTCAATGCGTTTTTTCACGCACGCAGATAATGCGCATGAAAAGGACTTTTCTATGGCAATTGACGTATGCATCTCCATAGACTTGTATGGTGCGCTTTGCATGCTGAGATTTAAACGCGCGTTAAAAAAAATGTGCGTGAAAAAAAATGCAAGTCTGAAAAAGTCCATTGTTTATAATGGGTCAGAGTGCAGTGCAATTTCTGCGTGTGCTTTTGACATGAAAAACGCGTGTTGAAGGGGCCTAAAACAGCCTAGTAAAGGTTGATTTGGAACAATGACAGGTTTTCTGCACATGCAGGTGCCACATATTGCTATACATATGTTGTTTTGTAGTCTCTGAAAGTAGAGGTCTCCCGTCTATCAGAAAAATGCATACACTCAGTCCTATTTTTAGGAGAGTCCTTGTAAGCTGCACACAATCTCCTTTATAATATGGAGATCCTGGGTATCCAGCATAAGTAACCAGAATGAACGCCACTTTCCTGTGGTCATTAAAGGAAAAAGAAACAGAAAATACTGAGGAACCTGGGAAATTTGGGGGAGGGAGGCACTTCCTCTCATAGAGCTCAGAGGCCTAATTATCCATTAGCTGCATGGTCCATTCCCATGCCATATGTCCCATTTTTACCCACAGAAAAACAGAAAGGGAATTATGGGACAGTAGATGACACAAGCTGTGAATCCCTTCACGTCAGTCAAGGGCTCCATATCTTTTGCCATTTCTCATGGGAGTGATTCGCCTAGCTCGCTAGTTCTTCCAACCTGCACAACTGAGTGATCTTTCAAACCAGTAAGAGGTGTGAGGGAAGGCAAGGTGTCTTCTGTAATCAGTAGAGAAGTACAATGCTTTAGCCGCCATAATTACATAGGTAATGAGTTTATTTCTAGCTAGTTTAAGACCCCCTTGCTTCCATTCCCAAGCTTAGAAGTGGGATAGATAACTTGAAACTAGGGGAGCACATTACTCTTATACACATCTGAATTTTAGACCAAAATGACATAATTTTGGGGCAAGACCCATCTCCATTTGGATGTAATCCCCAGTGATGCAAAAGTTCTGGGGTTTTGTACCACCTAGCCAAGCTAATACTGGTTTTCTTGCAACTGGGTACATCTAGAAAATAACATAAGAATGGTGGAGCACCCAAGTTCTCTCCCAATGTTATTCCTGGTGCCCTTTCCCATGAGGAGTGGAAATTGAGTGGGATAAGATTTGGCCATATAAATAAGAAATTTTTGTTGCCTTAGATGCTCCGACAGTGATAGTGAGCTGATCCCAAAGTATTTTTTAACAATGAAATCCAGTTCTTTTACTGTGTTTTTCCTCATTAAAGTTCTAAGAGCTGAAATCCTGAGCTATGCTAAATAGTAATTAATCTGAATGTAACAAACAAATGAGCAATGTGACATCACATCTAACAATCTGTTGTCTCTATGATAGTTACACATTTTCTTAATCTTAATACACTTGCTGAGCACTTCTGTAGAAATACAGTGTGTACCGCTAATTTGTGAAATTAATTTTTAAATCATTGTTAATATTTGCACTGCCCTATTGTTAGAAATTTCTAGTATGTTAACATTTTGACTCCAATAAAACTTCTAAGGACAATAGAGTTAATTTTATATGTTTCAGTGTCTTTAGTTCTTTTCAACATGTCACATCGTCTCCTATTTAGAATGGGCTGAGGGACCAGTGAAATTCAATTACCTCCTGTCAGTGTTATTTACATTGATTTATACATTATCCACTTTGACAAGTTCATTGTGCTGCATTAATATGCCCTAATAGCTTTATTGTTTATTAATACACAGCCCAATTTCAGGCTGTTAAAGTAATTTCAGGCTATAATGCAGATCTCTGCTTTATGCAGATGTCTATATCAAAAAAGCATCTACATCATGAAAGGAACACCGTACACATAATCATTAGTGGGCATTTTTCTATTTCTACTAATCTAGAGAAATAGCAATATATGATTAACAGGAAGCTTTTGCAATAAACTGAATGTTGCTAATTGAATTTCTACTAAACCTTCCATTTTTTATGAAAGAATAAATCACAGAATCTCAGTTAAAGGGGTATTCCAAAGATGTGAATTTGTGATACAAAAAACAATACTCTTATAACAAAGTGAATGCACAATAATCAGAAAAATGGAGCTTACGCTACATAGTTTGTTATTATAATCCCCAGAACTTTATGGGTTTTCTGTAGTAAGCAAATGTGGAAAAGACATGCATCTATAGCACAACAACTTCTTGCAAAAGTTATGGATGCATTGGTTCCATTATTCTAGAAGAAGCACAACACCAGCTACTCTAGATAGGACAGCACCACACCCCTGATTAATTGTCAATGCAAATTCCCCATGATGAGCACCATACTCTGATTACTTAGGACTTCCTCCTGCCCCAGCACTGTGAAGATTTGTTTGCCTATGTCAGTGCTCCAATAGCTTCTTCTTCTGCCTATAAACCCTCAAGGGGTGGTTTCAGAGAGATTTTTCTGCCTGCACTCTCTTGTAATTCATTTCATGTGCCTCTTCCAGACACATGTGCTTTTGATTAAATCTACAGTTGAGAGATAAATTTGGGTGGCAGGCTGCACCCAAAGTGGGTGCCTACCCTTGTCTACAACTGCCAAACAGTTTAACTAGAAAAAGGATTAATGAGGACCTGACCACCCACAGGTCCTTATGGACCATAGGTTTAGTGTCCCAAATAGTCATTCAGCAAGTGCCTATGTGACGCTATTAAAATAAAACACAGTGAAGCCGGCATACTACTCCCCTGCTTCACCATGGAAACACCTCATCTGACCCATCTCTAGGTATGTATAAAGAGAGTTTTTTTTATACCAGGCACAAACGGACTTGCTAAAGACTAATTTGGGACACTAAACCACCATGAGGATGTTTGGTTCGTTTAGTGTCCAAAATCGCCCTCACAGGTCCAAGTGTTTTGGATTGGTTGCGAAGAGAAAGCTGCTTATTTATTAAAATAATGGCTAAAGAAGAAAATGGTTAAAATTTTGAAATGGATTATTCCAGACCTTAACTCAATAGAAATCCTATGGTGAGACATTTAGCGCTCTCTTTATAAAAGAATCCTCGCAAACCTCAAAAATGTGAAACAACTTTGTAGCATTGAGTCATACAGAAAACAATTACGTCAAGTTATTGCAAGGTAAGGTGGCTCACAGGGTGTCCATAGACAATGGGGCACATGTATCATAGTTTTGACTCTCTGTGGTGAATTTTTGAGACATTTGGCAGATCTTTTTTGCACCTTATGTAAGATCATGTCTTTTTCCTTGTGATACATTTTCAGTTTTTCCTATCCTGGGAGGCACAAATTTTGGCTTCTTTTTGAGACTTTTTGTTGCAAATTTCTCAAATCCACATTGACACAAGCCATGTGAGGAGTTATATGCAGGAGTGGACACTACTGTTAATTTGAGGCTGTGTCCTACATTTTTAAGCACTGTAGTCACACCCCAGGGATGTGATCACATATGAGGCTGTGGTCACACGTGGTGTTAAGGCTGCGGTCACACATTGTCTTTTGATTGCGTTTTAAAAACCTATTACAACAGCTGAAGAAGAGGTGACTTGCCTAATTACATTTATGTTAACATTTGCATTTACAAAATGCATAGTAAACGCAATGTAAACACATGCATTAATGTCGTGTTTATATTGCGTTTTGTAAATGCAAACGTTAACAGTAATGTAATAAGGCAAATCACCTCTCCTCAGCTGTTGTAATTGGTTTCAAAATGCAATTAAAGAGCAATTAAAGCACAATGCTATGTGTGACCTCACAATAAGAAGTAACCAGTAAATTTTAAAAATATGTAAATGCAAAAATATCTGAATTTTAAAAAAACTGGTTACTGTGCACATTTTTAAACATTTAAAGTGTGTAAAATAATTCCAATTTACATGTTAAAATAGGGTCCATGAAAAAAATCCTTCCTTTGCACCTGCCATGGACCTGGTGCAGATTTGCACCTAAAAAGTCGCAAAAGTAAGCCAAAAAAGTAATAAATAGGTGAAAAGTTGCACGAAACATCTGGGAAACAATGATTTATAAGGCACTGTACAAGGTGCAGCCAAGGCATATCAGCACATTGTAATGAAGGGGTTAAAACGAAATAGCCTCGGGTCTTCGGAAGATCCGAGGCTACCATGGAGACGGATCGCCGCCCCCCGATGATGCTAGCACCGATCGCGGGTGTTACCAGTAAGCCTTTGCTGCAATATGCAGCAAAGATTTACCGGCTATGGAGAGGGCTCAGACCGTGAGCCCTCTCCATGCAGCGCTACACGGCGGGCGGTCGCGAACCAGTTAAAATATTAAAATAAAACAGAAAGTATATGAATTTGGAGAATGTTTCATTTGGATGGCACAATAAAATAAAAAAGGTTTTCGGTTTTAAGACCTTCTGTGGACCAAATGTTTTTTACTTATGTCCTTAAAATAATAGAATTCAAAAGGGTATTTTCTTTTTCCTATGAAATTGTAAGTACGTAATTGAATGTTTTTTTAATGTATTGCATGCCTCATCTGCAATGCAGCATTGAATTTTAGATATCTTACTTTACGTTATAACTACTAATACTATAAATATTCTTTTCTTTGTTCACCTCATGGTCAGTTTTGGTGTAGTCAACTTTCTCAGATTTTATCTTATTGACAACATCACAATGTTCTGTCCTTAGGGCTGCTAATTATATGTTATATTATTCTTTTCTAGGCGATCCCAGTGTGTCAAGACTAGCGGAGGACAGCACCTGGATTGGGATGAAGAGGAGTGGAGGTGAGTATTTGGAGGTTTGTTTTGTTTTTTGAAATGTTTGATTTCCTTTAATATCATTGATATGTAGCATTTTTAGAACACATTTCTGTGGACCTAAATTATTTGTATTTATACATTTCTTTTTAACAAGTAACTGCAACATTATACCTACTTTACAGCAATAATGATTATCTGTTGGATTTTTGTTATTTCTTTGATCAAATGATTTACTATCTAAACCCTAACTTGCTTCTTTTAAAATATGCCATGACTATGAACAAGGTCACTGTCTGAAACACCTAGGCATCATGAAACACAAATGACGTTTGAAAACAACATGTTGCTCCTGAGTATTGGATGCACTTCTGTTGCTTTCTACTCTCTCCATACTAGTCAGAGTCATTTCCCATGTTCTCCGCTAGACTTATTGTCACATCGCCCGAGTGCAGAGTCTAAGCTCTCAAAACATTTAAGAAGACAGTACCCATATTACACAAATGAGAAAGAGACTGAAGATCATGATGTTTTGCAGTTATTGTAAAATAGTGTGAGCCAAAGGGGTGCTTTAATGAAAGATACATCTGTATAATAAGCTCATTAAATGAAATGCTAACAATAATTGACTCTGATTCCAGGTGATATTTAGTTTTGGATCTCTGAGCAAGGAAAATAAAACAATAAAACATGCTTCAGAATCAAAGCCCATGTCACACTAATAAACTGGACCTATTATTTTCATGAAATTATCAAACCATTAGTCCTTGGTATTTAATGCCTCGGGAGGCATCTCTTTCAGTTTACCAATTGTCTACCTATCATCCCACCCATGTGTGAATAATTAGTTATAATGCCATGATGTATGTTCCTGCATACCAAAGATGGGCTTACAGAAAAGATGAGGGAATGGTTGCCAGGATTATACAAATGGAATCTTATCACCAACCATATTAAAAGGACAAAGCTGAATGATTGTGAAGTGAAGCAGAGAAAGCGCAAAATGACTATTTTTTCTAGCTGTAAAAATCTGCAGACATTAAAAAATTAAAGCGAAAGAATCAAAACATATTTTGAAGGAATGTCCATCTGCTTCATTTTGTGGCAGTCGTATCCTTTTTCTCCTGGGACCCAGTTAAAATTTGATGGAAAGACAGTGAAAAATATCCTGGCTGTAGCGATTTCTCTGTGTTCACTCATTTCTTGGCGGAACTTATGCAACAGAAGGTGGGGGAGTGAGACAAACCAGAATCCGAGTATTCCTAGGAGACTGCCTGAAACATACTTTTGATTATTTAATGTCACAACAAACCCATCCACCATTAAAATATGATGAAAAGCAGTGACCAGGAGAAACTCACTATTAACAAGAATTTTCACCGTAGGAAATCTTTTCCGGCTAGAATAGTTGTTGAGGCTCCTGAAATGATGGGTGAGATTTGATGGATGAAAAGACAATATTAAAATGTCGCCCAGTATAAGGCAGCAAATTGAGAGTAATCACCTGAATTTATTGGCCACAGAAAAGCAGCCTGTTTTGGCAAGCAGGAAAGGCTTATCTAGTAAATCAAAACATCAATGGATAGCAAGGTGTTACTGCAATGTGACTGTCACATAAAAATACTCTTAGAATCTTTATAGGACTAGCTATAACCGTGATACCTGGAGAATAAAATAATGGGAGCGAAAATGAAACATAAAGTGAAAACAGAAAATGTGTAATCTACCTTTCTCCTATAATACAATATAAATCTATTCCTGGTGTGTTATTTCATTAAATCATTGCACTTTTTTTGTGAGCAGGGTTATGTACCAAATGTAGACTTAAAAAATATATATTAAATTAATGAATTTAGCTCATGTGATCCATTAATGGATTATTTCAATCATTTTCTTTTAAATAAATGCCTTCATAAATTTCTATTTATTTCAATGTATTATTATTTGCGCATAACTATTATTTTTTAATGATGTTTTATATGCATGCTGATTTGTTTCCTTCAGTATAGATAATGAGAATACTTTTAAAGCACTGATTTCCATTTAATCGAATGCAGGTCCATTGTTCAGTGATGCAGTGTCTACCATCAGGTACCTATGTCCTGAAATGTACCTTCTGCCTTATTGTGTGTTCAGATTTACTACAATAAATATGTTCTAATATTATCTTATTAGGAAGTCAGGTCATATACCGTATTTATTTTCATTTGTTTTGAATATACAAATATCTGCACTCCTGTTGGATACTAAACAATCAATATTACATTATATTATATATTGTAAAGATAAATAATGACCAAATATGAATGAGGAGAGCTCAAAACACTAATGTCACAGGCTCATTGGATCTTATGGCAGTGAGAATGAGGAATGGTAATAATTTTCACCCAATATGACAATATTCTTTTTATTTGCCTTGTAACTGTATGTTTTCCACGCTGTAAAATGCATGATTTGTAATCTCAGGTATATTGGCTGCTCTTTCCAAAAGTTAAAAATCATAATTTCTGAGCACTTTTCAATATTTGTTTATATATATATTTGTTATATATATATATATATTATATATATTTATTTATTTCAGATTTTCATATAAGAAATTCCCAGTTATTTTATTCAATGTCATGGAGGCAACACTGACAGCCTCTCCTTTCATGGGATAGAATGGAGCAAGAGTCCTGATAAGGAAGGAGGAAGGCTCCAGCATCTGCACCACAGAGAACTATTTGTGGTTTTCCTCCTTAATACTAGGTATCTCTGCAGTATGGGTCCAACAACTGATTTGATATTGTTATATTATGTTGTCTTGGTATCCATTAAACATTTACATGTCGGTACTCCTATAGGGGAGTGCAAATCAATTTAAGAATCTAATGTGTTCTGATTGGTCCACTTTGGTAAAAATCGATAATTGTTAACAACCTTTTTACCAAGATTACCACAGTTGTTTAAATCACTAGGCTTGTAACAATAGATTTCTATGTATAATTATTACTCATTGTTATGGTTTAAAATATTCAAAGAAAATATGTGTCTTTTATACAAATGCAATAGGAGTACATATGTGGTGGTTTTACACCCAGCCAGAGCCATTTGTAGCAACAGGAAGGAGATGCGACCGGTGCTGGTGACGTTGCTGGCTATTTTCAGTTTGTGGGGGTGCCTCTGCATTCCAAATCCTTCAAATTATTGTAGAATCAATAGCATACGTGTCTTTAAAACTGTGTGTTTTTTTTACCATGGGTGAATAAAGGAAACTATGATTTCCTCAGGAGTGCTGCTTCTAACCATTTTATAAATTGTTTAAAAAAGGTTTTACTTCCCTTCTTTCAAAAGCCATTATGTGATTAATTCTATTCTTTACAGTCAACCTGCTAGCACCATTTATTATTCAGGGCAATGGTTTGAAACAAGGTTTGCCATTTTATAAACTGGTGAAGACCTTTAAGATTATCTAGGTGAATAAAACATACTGGCTAAAACATACTGGCAAAAAAAATAGTTGGACTCTGATTAAAGGAATCATGTCAAAATGTATTTTAAATTTCTTTGCTGACCTTCTAAAGCAACGTAGCATTAGGAATAAATTATTCAACTACCTCGGCTACTGCTTTAGTGTAAGAAGTTAATAAATACAACAATGGCATTGGTCAGTATGCTAATAAATATTGGAGGTCATGGCAAAGACTTACATCTTCTCTTTCTTTTATACCAGGCGCCTTGTGGATGATCTGGTATCTGCCTGAATTAACCTTAGGCAAAGAACGTGCCACCCACTTAATAAAATGAACCCACTACCAAACTACCATGAAATATTACCAAACCTACTGAAAACAAGATTTAAAAGCAGAGCATCAAATGTAGTTATGGTAAACTCTATGCCTCAAAAGAGCCATCCTCGCCCCTTTTATGGTGAGGGTAAATATTAAAGTGCAGATGCACCTACAGGAACAAGAAATCTATGGGCACATCCCCAATCTTCACCAAGAGAGGATTTCTCGGAAAGAAAGGATTCATTTTAATCTTAGGAAAGTTGCTGTTTGGTTACTTGTATAACTTTTTTTTTACCACAACTGAACACATGACTTACATGATGCTTGACACCCGTGCCCCTCTCTGGGCGGATATTATTATGTATGTTTTATACTACGTCACTTTACACTGTAGTTTGTATTCAATATAGACAAACGAAAATAGGCAGTCATACGATATTCAGGGAAGAAAGTGTTCTTTTATTCAATGTTCAAAAGGTACATCATAGTGCAGCAACATTTCGCTCCAAGGAGCCTTTTTCAAGCTTGGTTTGGTTTTTTTAAGGACTTGGTTGGTCCTTAAATACCTGGATATGTGTTATACACATTATGCTTGACAAAGGTGTGTGCCTACATCAAAACATTGCACTGATGGAATAAAAGACTCACCCTTTCCTATTTACTCCAGAGTGCTACCTACTTACTGGATTTATATTTTTGTATTATTAATAGTTTTGACAATTTTCCACTTTACTTTCTGCATTGATTCCTCTCTGTTTTCTAGATCTCTTCTTGCTGTCCTTCTATAGAAAGCTTCTATATTTACTACAAGTGGACAGAAATCTGACCATGGTTACACAGGTGAACAGCTTTTATAACACACAGCTCTGGTTACTCTCTGTAATATAAGGATTTGATATAATGACAGATTTCTGAAGAGGATAACTGTTTCCTCTATTCTATGATAGCATTGAAATAGAGGCTTGCGATCAATCTGCTACTATTTTTGTAACTTGTAACACTGTAGCATTTAGAATATGGAATAAGCTGATAAAACTTGTTTTATCATAATGCCATACAATAGAATGATATATTATGTACATGTGAAAGCTGCTCATGGAAACCCAGTTGAAAATAAGGTTATGCTTTGAAGGGGAAAGACACTTGGCAAATAAAAAGATCACAAGAGCTTCTGTCTGTCACCTCCTGCTGATTATAATGCTTATTGTAGTACAGTGGTTGTGCTTGGCATTGCAGCTCAGTCATTTTCACTATACACCAGGTATTTGATGAGTAATAATTGTTTTATTGTGACATCTCCATTATAAATGTGTTATTGCTTTGAGTAGCTGACTTCTGATGCTCATCTTCTACATTTTCAAATAGCTTTAAGTTGCATTCTTAACTCACTACCAACCATTGTCTCTTTTGCAAAGACTTTTTTTTTGCATTTTCTTCCTCCCCGTGACTTCTGTAGAATGACTCAACCCTTACTTCTTTCACCTCTGTACCTGCTTCTCCTCCATATGATACCTTTCTTTCTACTCCTTTCACAGCACGTGTACTTTGTTCCTTAGATAAGAGGAAGTCAATATGTCAGTAGCATACCAAGCAGCAAGGTCAGGAGATTCTGTCCAATGTATTAACACAATCCAGCATGTCAATTATTTAACATTTCTCTCTCATTCCCTGTGCATCAAGTGCAAACATTTTCCACATTTGATATAGATTTGAAAAGAAGCTTTGTTAATGAGAGCACACGTGGCGTTTTTATTACCACCTCAGATGTAAGTTACCATTTCCACTGATTATTCTTAATTTACAATTCCAATACTCTATTTAAACATCTCTGTATTAGAAAACTTGTCATAAAGTGAATCATTGTTAATAAGCAGACACAATATGGTTCTCTTCAAGGCCCTAAAGTCAGGGGTAACAGAACAGTACAATACTTAACTACTCCATGGTAAACATTCCCCAACATACCCAGAGTAGATTGAGCAGTGAGAGAACCATAAGAGCAGTACACAAATCAAAATTGGACCAATATACGTGGCTGGGGTTTAATTTCTGAGCACCAAAAAATGTCTCAGACACAGTTAGTAGATTCCCATATCCGGGCAAAGTTTAAAGTCTCCTCTACGTCACAAAGACAAAATGATGCCATGCTCTGAGAGGAGCTGTCAGAGGGTAAAGGAGGTGAAGCTGATGCTAGCATGCAAAAGCAGTATGTAAAGTACAAAAATCTGGAGGGAAAGGCGGTGGTCCATAATATTGGTCCAAGAATACAGGACATGGTAGCCATTGTGATAGCAGATGCTTTGCAACAGGAGGTCTCTAACCAGGCAACACGCTAGATGCAATTTTGCTTGAATGTCGTGGCAGCTGCCAGGTCGTCTTATTTGCCCACACGTGATTGAGTGCCATCTCGAAAACTCACACAGGAGTATGCACTGCCACCAAAACAGAAATTTCAGTTTAGCCAATTACAGTCTTTCTGCAGAAAACATGTACAGTCAGTGGCTAGTGAGATTTTAAATAAATCCATTTACAAAATAATAGGTCCCTTTTGACAAAATATTCCTCTGATACAACTCAGGTTACACACACCATATCTCATCTGACATCTCAACTCATCTACTCAAAAACTGGCTTCTGACACTGAAACATGTTATTAGTAGAGATGAGCGAACACACTCGTCCGAGCTTCATGCTCGTTCGAGCATTAGCGTACTCGTAATTGCTCGTTGCTCAGACGAATACTTCGCCAGCTCGAGAAAATGGCATCTCCCGCTATTTTGATTTTTTGTCAGCCAGAAACCTAGCCCCTGCCCGCGCTGCTCGCATCATTCTCTGTCTTCAGGGAGAGATCTGCTGCAGGGATAGCGTTATGGTGTTATATTAGCTTAGTGTTAAGCAGGAGTGAGTCTACAAGAACCCAACAGCCCTTCTTGGCCTAGAATAGCGTTATATTTTATTTTTTTTTATTTGCTTGTGGCTGGGCTTGCTGGCACTAGTAGTGCAGCTGGTTCCATATTGTGAGGATTTTGCAGGGAGACTTGGGAACGTTCTATTTAGCTCTTAGTGACACACATATCCATCTCAAACACCTAAGTGGGACAATTTATTAGGGGTTTGATTGAATTAGGCACAGTCGGCCTATCTTTTTTTTTTTTTCAAAACTAAAAGTCATCAGGCACAGCACAAAATCCAGTTGTGTGCTGTCAGTATAGGCTAGAAACTAGCCATACGAGAACCCAACAGGCCTTCTTAGCGCTACAATAGCGTTATATATTTTATTTTTTTTGCTTGTGGCTGGCCTTGCTGGCACTAGTTGTGCAGCTAGTCCATATTGTGAGAATTTGCAGGGAGCTTGGAACGTTCTTTTAGCTCTTAGTGACACACATATCCATCTCAAACACCTAAGTGGGACAATTTATTAGGGGTTTGATTGAATTAGGCACAGTCTGCTTTTTCTTTTTCTTTTTTTTTTAAACTAAAAGTCATCAGGCACAGCACAAAATCCTGTTGTGTGCTGTTAGTGTAGGTTAGAAACTAGCTATAGCAATAGGATAGCATCATTTTGTTAAAGAAACAAAAACACAAAAAAAAACACACAAAAAATTTACAGTTTACACTTTAATTTTGAAAATGTTGAACCCGAGGGCTAGGGCTAGAGGGCTTGAGCGTCCAACTACTGCAGGGATCAGAGGCCGTGGTCCTGGGCAGGGTGAGACACCACCTGCTGATGAGGGAGCAGGGGAACGCCGCAGAGCTACACTCCCTAGGTTCATGTCTCAAGTTACTGGGACTCGTGGTAGAGCACTGTTGAGGCCAGAACAGTGCGAAGAGGTGATGTCGTGGATTGCGGACAATGCTTCTAGCCATTTGTCCACCAGTCAGTCTTCCACGCAGTCCACCCATGTCACCGAACACGGAGGAACACTGGTACACGGGAACATGGAGGAGGTCAGGTAACATAG
Source organism: Engystomops pustulosus (assembly GCA_019512145.1). Taxonomy (NCBI): domain Eukaryota; kingdom Metazoa; phylum Chordata; class Amphibia; order Anura; family Leptodactylidae; genus Engystomops; species Engystomops pustulosus. Next base: position 106,747,183 of record CM033644.1, on the reverse strand, counting down.
GAACACGGAGGAAGTCAGATACGCAGGAGACACAGGAACGCAGGAGACACTGGAACGCAGGAGACACTGGAACGCAGGCAAATCGCAACAGAGCTTTCTCTAAGGCTGTGAGGCACAAAGATCCGGCAGGGTTAGATGGGAGAGGCAGATATAAATATCTAACCTGGCTACTGGGCGTGGAGAGTAGCTGAAACTAGTAGCCTCATTGTCCGGAACTCCACGCCCCCCCGTAGCGCTTAATAAAATTACATATGCCTGAAATAAAGTTTTCTAAAAGACACCCGGACGTGAGGATCACCAAAAAACGGCTATCTCAGTCATCCCATTCATCCACTAACACCCCTTCTACCTTTATAGGTAGAATCGGGGTGGTAGGTTCCCTTTAAGTACAGCCATCCATGTGATTTGTGTTTTCTTAGGCAAGTAATGGCATGTATGACAAGCTATATTTAGTGTCAGTAACCAAAGGAAATTTATAGTTACATAGTAAGGGTCTGTGGATAGAAAACATGAATCTCCTGTCTCACTAGGCAGATATATTTCTCCTAGATATAGTGCTTGACTGGTAAACTAGGGCATGGTCTTATTTTCTAACCAAATGGAAATTGACCCCAATCCAAACACTAAACATCTGTCCTAAGAACAGGCCAGAAGTGAGCGCGCCATCGCATACTGTACACAAATTCAGTGTGCTGAATTTATTCACCTCTAGTCTTTTTTGTAAAAAATCAAATGAAATTTTCCATTATTCCAGCAACATTCTTCGGCTGTAGGAGCCTATTATGGGGTAGATTGGAAGATCTGGGTAGCAATATGCATACAAGGTTATATAACATAAATGTGACAATCCTCACCATTAGATAGACTTGCTGCAGTTCATTGTCGATATTATGCCACTATTGTCTGTGTCCACTCTGTAGGGGATAATAAGAAGACATTGTATTAGTCACTCAACTAACCACTTGTATATAGAAGATATGTAAAGCTCTGATATAACCATTTGTACCTTATTGTTTCTGAATGGTGAGCTTTTCTAAGTACCATATGTAGAAACTAGAGGCGCTTTAATTAGGGTTACCTGGGGGTCGTTGAGAACCAAAGAAAGGTTTTGTTCCATATACATTATTGAGGCAAACAAGAAGCGTTTGAATGCGTTTGGTGGTTTTAAGAAGTCCATCAAAAACGTATGCATAAAAAAGTTAAGATAATTGGTCAAACCTGTCAAAAACGGATGAGTTTCCAAAAGAACACACGCGTCATTTTTCTCCCAATGGAGTCCGTTGATGTTTTACTATGATATCTCTTTCTAATAAAGTGGATTTTAATCTCACCTTTTGCTTTTTCGTTGAAGGCTGGACTACAACACCCTTTTTTTTTGCGGTTTTTTGACTGGTTCCCCAACCCAGGTGTCCGTGCAGCACAAATGCTATCCGCATTGGACAACATAGGTGAGCTGAAAATCACATTTTTCTTTTTGTATTTTGTTGGGCTTCTCTTTTCGTGCTCCCTATCGCTGAAATATATAGATTTTTTCATGCACTGAAGATGGAAATTTTTTTCCGTTTTATCTCTCGCATGTATAATCATTATTTTTTCAATTGTTGTTTCCAATCAAAACTTTGAAAGGACCACATACTTTAACATGGCAACAGAATACTCAACACTGATGCAAATGTTTAACCGAAACGTTCTTTCTGCAATTGACCAATTCGATATCTTCAGAAAGCCAAAGAAATTTTCTCAATGTCAAAAACAAAAGAGACTAAGCTCTCCAAATGGACACTGAGGCCAATGATCTCGATAACTAGCTTCAATAATTACGGGTGGGTGAATTTCCCCACTAACCAAACTATTTAGAAACTAACACGATTCGCTGGTTGTTATAAATTCAAATATTACTGTATACAAGAATGGTAAATTACTAAGGCCTCTCCTTCCTCCCCCTCCCCCCTCTTTCCCCCCCCCTTTCTCTCTCTCCTGTACCCACCTCTCTCCCCCCCTCCTTCACCCCCCTCCCCTTTCTTCACTGGGGCGTGGAGTAGCCGGACATGAGGCTACACGCCCCAGTAGCCACGTTACTCTGCCTACCATTTAATCTTCGGCGTGCAGCTCCTCGTAGCTGCGAGCATTCGTCCTAGTTCCCTGCGTTCTGCGCATGCGCAGAATGCAGGCCTTCGGCTGCCCGGCCGCGGCTCCGGGCCGGAGCTACTGCACATCCGCAGAAGGCCGCAGATGCCGGGGGACTAGGACGAGGGAGCGCAGCTACGAGGAGCTGCGCGCCGAAGATGAAATGGTAGGCGGATTAACCTGGCTACTGGGGCGTGGAGTAGCTGCAACTAGTAGCCTCATGTCCGGATACTCCACGCCCCAGTAGCCGCTTAATAAAATTTACATATGCCTGCAATAAAGTTTTCTAAAAGACACCCGGGACGTGAGGATTAGCCCAAAAAACGGCTATCCTCACGTCCCATTCATCCACTTACCACCCCTTCTACCTTTATAGGTAGAATCGGGGTGGTAGGTTCCCTTTAAGTACAGCCATCCATGTGATTTGTGTTTTCTTAGGCAAGTAATGGCATGTATGACAAGCTATATTTAGTGTCAGTAACCAAAGGAAATTTATAGTTACATAGTAAAGGGTCTGTGTAATAGAAAACATGAATCTCCTGTCTCACTAGGCAGATATATTTTCTCCTAGATATAGTGCTTGACTGTGTAAACTAGGGCATGGTCTTATTTTCTAACCAATATGGAAATTGACCCCAATCCAAACACTAAACATCTGTCCTACAGAACAGGCCAGAAGTGAGCGGCCAATCGCATACTGTACACAAACTTCAGTGTGCTGAATTTATTCACCTCTAGTCTTTTTTGTAAAAATTCAAATGAAATTTTCCATTTATTCCAGCAACATTTCTTCGGCTGTAGGAGCATTATTATGGGTAGATTGGAAGATTATGGGTAGCAATATGCATACAAGGTTATATAACATAAATGTGACACTTCCTCACCATTAGATAGAGCTTGCTGCAGTTCATTGTCCGATATTATGCCACTATTGTCTGTGTCCACTCTGTAGGGGATAATAAAGAAGACATTGTATTAGTCACTCAACTAACCACTTGTTATATAGAAGATATGTAATATCTCTGATATAACCATTTGTACCTTATTGTTTCTGAATGGTGAGCTTTTCTAAGTACCATATGTAGAAACTAGAGGCGCTTTAATTAGGGTTACCTGGGGGTCGTTGAGAACCAAAGAAAGGTTTTGTTTCCAGATATACAATTATTGAGGCAAACAAGAAGCGTTTTGAATGCGTTTTTGGTCCGTTTTTAAGAAGTCCATCAAAAAACGTATGCATAAAAAAAAGATTAAGATAATTGGTCAAACCTGTCAAAAACGGATGAGTTTCCAAAAGAACACACGCGTCAGTTTTTCTCCCAATGGACGTCCGTTGATGTTTTTACTATGATATCTTTTTCTAATAAAGTGGATTTTTAATCTCATCCTTTTGCTTTTTCGTTGGAAGCTGGACTACAACCCCTTTTTTTTTTGCGGTTTTTTGACTGGTTCCCCAACCCAGGTGTCCGTGCAGCCACAAATCGCTATCCGCATTGACAACATAGGTGAGCTGAAAATCACATTTTTCTTTTTGTATATTTTGTTGGGCTTCTCTTTTCGTGCTCCCTATCAGCTGAATATATATATGAATTTTCTCATGCTACTGAAGATTGGAAATTTTTCTTCCGTTTTATCTCTCGCATGTATAATCATTATTTTTTCTCAATTGTTTTTCCACTTCTATTATATACTTTGAAAGGACCACATACTTTAACATGGCAACAGAATACTCAACACCTGATGCAAATGTTCCTACCGACACATGTTCTTTTCTGCAATTGACCAATTCTGATAGTCTTCAGAAAGCCAAAGAAATTTTCTCAATGTCTAAAACACACAAGAGACTAAGTCTCCAATGAGAACTGTGGCCAATGATCTCGAGAAACCTATGCTCAATCAATTACGGGTGTGGTGGGATTTCACCACACTAACCAAATATTTAGAAAATAATATGATTCCTCGTGGTCTACGTCTATATAAATCCTCAACAACTATTTACTCTGAAGATTTCACCAAGCAATGGTACAATATCCTCACGGACTGCTCTTTGAAATTAATCAATCAATCTTATTGTCCAAAATTAGGAAAATAAGCTTTCCGAACTGAACCAACAAATAGCACAGTTGGAATTGAATATGGACCAGTACAGTATTCACCCGGAGTATAACAATTTAATGTCCCGCATTGAATCGAATGTCAAAAAATTAGAATCAACTAATATTACCACCAAAAAAAACTAATTCACAAGGGATTTACGGGACTATCAAAAAGAACAAATTTATACCTGGAGAAATCAAGGTAATAGAACACCGAAATCCATTCTGAAAAAACGCTACAATGTGAATTACCAACGTCATGTGACTTTCAGCTCCTCCAACTGTGATACTTCAGACATTAACACTGACTTTTCTGGTTATGGGTCTAATGATAACACACCAAATGTTTCTAACCATAACAAAACGGAACACACAAAAAATAACAACCCAATTTCATCAAAAAAGTAAAAAAACTACAAAAAAAAAAAAACACGTAACAGACGAAGAGGAGGAAGGAAACACCGGTCAAAAAAAGCAGTACATGCCCCGACGCAAGTAAATGGATCTATGGAGGAATACAGTGTTATTAATATGTCAGCCTGTATACTTACCAGTGCACAAATTTCACTACTATCTAAAGGCTTAAACTTTATTCCCTCCACTGAATTTAAACTTTATGACACTATTAAAGATGTCAATAAATTCATCCGTCTACTCACACTTAAAAGATATTTTCATGAAAGCAAGGATACCAGCACTTCAACATCGAACCCCCTCTCGGATGTTCTAAATAATAAAAGACTTTCAATGTTTTCTTTGGATCAATCCCTTCAAGATCACCGTACACTATTACAATTAAGACTTACAAGAAGACAATGATGATTCGAACTATCCTCACGTACAGGCTTCTGAGTTTGTACAATCTTCCAACCCTTATTTTTATCCTGTCAATGCCCGGGTAACAGCCATGGATTCATTTCAAACCTTAGTTGAACGGGACCTCTCTTTATTGTGCAACAACATCCCCCGTACTATCCGCAAGAATTTAACCAAAGACGAATTTCAGTCCATTAAGGACCTCAAAAACAACCCCAATATCATCATCTGTGCATCGGATAAAGGGGGCTCCATTGTTGTACTGGACAAAACTCTATATTCCCGTGAAGCTTTGTCTCTTTTGTATGATATTAATGTATACCAAAAAGTTTCCTATAACCCCACATCTATGGTTAGGGATACCTTACAAAAGATTATCATGGATCACTTTGGGAGTTTTCAAAGATACTAATTTACATGACCTTATACCCGATTTTCCCAATACCCCCATTTTTTACATGCTTCCCAAAACCCATAAAGGTTTATTCCCTCCTAGTTTCAGACCCATTGTTGCTGGTAACAACTCCTTACTTGAAAAAAATGGCATCTTGGGTCGACAATATACTCCAACCCTTTGTTAAACGTACCCCAGGCTTCATTAAAGACAGCTTTGAAGTCCTAAAAAGCATGCAAACTATGAGGTGGACTACAGAATGTATATGGGTTGCGTGTGAGGTTTCCTCCCTATATACCGTCATACCTCACAACCTAGCCATTGAAGCGGTACAGTTTCACTTACATAAGTATAGCAATTTTTCTGATGATTTAGTTGCCTACATAACAGATGTGTTATATTTTCTACTTACTAACAATTTTTTTCTGTTTGACAATATGTATTTTTTTCAACGTCAAGATTGCCCGATGGGTTCTAAGTTCTCCCCCACTTTAGCCAATCTTTATATGGCTTGGTTTGAGGAGATCCATATATACAGGGATAATAACCCTTATCTAGAATACATAAAATGGTATGGCCGTTATATTGATGACGGTCTCCTAATTTGGACGGGACCCCAACCTGATATAGCCTGCTTTATTGAATATCTCAATTGTAATAGGTTTAACCTTAATTTTACTTTTTCCACCACTTCCATTCCGTTTTTAGATGTGGAATTACTGGGCGACACTGTTACTGGCCTTATTCAAACTAATTTGTATAGAAAACCAACATCTGGCAACACTGTATTGTATGCCACGTCATGTCATCCCCCACATATTATACATAATCTACCCAAAGGGGAATACATTCGGGCTAAACGCATTTGTTCTAATAATTCACTCTATGATCAAACGGCTAAACAAACTACCTTAAAGGACACCTGTCATCAGGTCTGTGTCACTAGTCCTGTCACCTCTACCTGTTGGAGCAGCTCACAAGGATCCCATCCCAGCCTTTATCTAGTTATTTCATACATTATTCATTGTAAAATCATTTGAGCAGTTCACTCATTGACTATTTTTTAGTTTAGAAATCCATAAATTATTTTCTTGCAGCTCTTAGCTGTTAAGACAGACCTCTAGTTGTAATAAAATGGTTTGTCTTTAAAGTGTGCAGTTCTACCCTATATCTCAGTAAAAACTGAAAAAAATTGTGTATTTTAATTTATAAATATATTTGTTGTTTTTTTTAACAATTTTATATTTGTTTATCAAAACATTTGGAAATATTAAAGTTTTTTTCTTAAAAATTAACTAGAATACAATGAACCACCTAGGTCAGTGATGGCGAACCTTTTAGACAGAGGGGGTCATTTACTAAGGGCCGATTCGCGTTTTCCTGACGTGTTACCCGAATATTTCCGATTTGCGGCGATTTCCCCTAAATTGCCCCGGGATTTTGGTGCATGCGATCGGATTGTGGCGCATTGGTGCTGGCAAGCACGCGGCGGAAATGGGGGGGGGCATGGCCGAACGAAAACCCGATGGATTCGGAAAAACCACCACATTTAAAAAAAAAATGTGTCGCGGAGCTTGCACTTACCTTCACTCAGCCCGGCTCGGTGTATTCCAGTGCGTTCCGGGAAACTTCAGCGCAGCAGCGCCACCTGGTGGACGTCGGAGGAACTGCCTTAATAAATCCCGCTGCTGGATTGCGAATGGACCGGGTAAGTAAATCTGCCCCAGAGTGCCCAAACTACAACCAAAATCCACTTATTTACCGCGAAGTGCCAATGTGGCATTTTAAGCAGTAACTTCTTGTTACCTGCTCTTCCACATCTTTTAATTGTATTGGTAACCTGAGGCCACCAATACAGTTGAAAGAAGGAGGGAAAATTGAGACTATCATTGCAGCTCCTCTCCACAGTCTTTTGTACAGGAAGATTGGTGGGTCCAGCAGGATGACCTCCAAAGATAATGCATTTCTTTCAATACCTTCTCACTTTTCAAGCAGTTCCAAATGTTGCTTTAATATAGCGCTGAGAGCAGCATCTCTTTTAAAGAAGTATTCTCACCTCACCTACTACAGCTTATTCAATCCCTTACCCCCCCAAAAAAAACATCTCTTCAATTCATTGTTATTTTTAAAAAATTACCCATATTTTCATAATATACTGTAAATATGGATTATCTCCCCTAGTAAAAGCCTTTTGTTGACACTAGATGCGGCCACCGCCGCTCGCCAGCAGCAGTAGCTGCGCAGTCTCTTAGAATGAGGCTTCTCTGAATCTGCCGGGAATATATGAACATGCATAGCTAGTGCATGTGCAGTTTACATATACCTCACTCACTAGATCAGGACCGCTGTAGTGCAGTAGCTTCACAGTTGTCCTGCTTATTCAAGCCTTACCTCAGGACAGCTGTAAAGCTACTGTGCATGCCTGGCAGTCTTCCTGATCTTGCGGGTGAGGAGGCCAGGAATATGTGAACTGCGCAGGTGCCATTTAGAGTATATTATGGGAATACATGTCATTTTTTTAAAATAGCAATGAATTGAAGAAATGTTTTTGGGGGTTAGGGATTGAATTAATTGTAGTAGGTGAGGTGGAAATATCCCTTAAAGTTGCCTGGTCTGCAGAAAGATTTGGTGTATTTGTTCCTGTTTGATTAACTCTGTCCTGGGGCAATGGCCTGAGTGCCCAAAGAAAGGGCTCTGAGTGCCACCACTGACCTAGGTGCAGTGAAAACTGTTGCAAAAAGGGCAACAAAAACCTTTGTCAGTAACATAAACTTATATTCTTGGAATATTAAAAATAAAAAAACTGAAACCTGTAAAGATACTCGAAGTGGGTATGGGTTAACACACTGCCTGCTGTATCTCTGTAGCTGAGACTCATATATGGAGAGGGTATCGGTCACTTGCATCTTAATAAACTGGATATAGTTATCCATGCAAATTGCCTGTCTCAAAGAATAGGATACTTTTTAATACATCACTATTGATAGAATGTTTTTATCATCTTCATCAATGTAGTAGGCATGAGGAAAAAAAGTTATCAGCAGTGTATATTGACTTTAATTTATATGACCATTTATTAACGGTTTAACTAAAAAAAATTCATAAGCAACATTTGACCTTAAAGGACACCTGTCATCAGGTCTGTGTCACTAGTCCTGTCACCTCTACCTGTTGGAGCAGCTCACAAGGATCCCATCCCAGCCTTTATCTAGTTATTTCATACATTATTCATTGTAAAATCATCTATTTTTTATCATATAATTGAGGCTGGTCACATGGTCAGAGGCAGTGATGTCACCCGTTACCCCTCCCCTCTCCTCCCCCTGCTCATGTCTGTGTGTAATGTATAGTAAAGCATGGCTAGTGTGTGTCCTGCATCTGCTGACATGCTGCATCCTCCTAATACACAGACATCAGCTACACATGTATCTGACATGTTCTGCTGTAACATGGCTGCCTGGAGCTGCTGTATCTCTCCTAAACACACACACACACATGCACACACAGTCTGCAGGGGGCACCAGCACCAGGAAGCACATCATTATACAGCCTCACATCATTATACAGGCTGTCAGTCAAGCACTGGGGGTGTGTCTGTGCCTCCCACTCATGAATAGAGTGGACAGCTTGAATATGCTAATGCTTCATTGGACATTTCGCAGGTCATTTGCATACAGCTTTAGGACCTCATTGCTTAGGTTTACAGGCATGTAGAGGGACAATGAAGGTATAGAGGCAATGCTCTCTAATGGCAGTTTATGAAAATATATTTAGTTTAGGGGGGTTATTTTCCATGACGGGTTCTCTTTAAGACTTCACATTAATTTTCCTGCCTCAATATGGCAGGGGATGATGTTCTGTCACCAGAGACCAGATGCCAGTCTTGACTTTAAACACTTAATAAATAATATAATAAATATAATTTGTCTTTTTTGTACAAATGAAGACCTATATGGTGCAAATCAGGCAACCTAAACATTGGTTATCACTGTACAAAAGCCAGTAAAACAATTCTACTTGAAAATATCTGAATGCTGTTATATAAGGTAGATGCTGTCCACTGGGCCATACTCTATGCTGAACATATGCCTTTGAAAAGCAGTTTACTTAAAGTAAATCTACCATCAATATCAAGCATGATAAACCAGAACCACTTACTCATAGACTTGGGCACCGTTAGTGTGGTAATCTTCTTATATTCTTTATCCAGATTACCGCAGTCACAATGCCTTGGTCTATGAGTAAGTTTCCCTGGTTTTTCATGCTTCATTTTGATTGTAGGCTTATTTTAAATACTGGCAGGTTGTTTTTAAATCTCCTAGCATTTCTCACATTTCCAGCATTCAGGGACATAGTAATCAAGTCAGACACTGTACTGATGAAAAGCCTTTCAGCATGCAAGATAGAAAACTCAGTGCAGTCCTGGACCATGCAGTAAAGTAATACAATCCATAAATTGTTGCTGGTTCATAGACCATTATTTCTAAACTTAGTAAAGAGTAAGTAAGAAACACCAATTTGTTTGATTATAAAACTACATTAATTTACAGTACTGTGTTGCTATGCTTTTTTTTCAAACATTAACCCTCATACTTTCTATTGTTGTCTGTTTAGTGACATTGGTGGAAAAAAGAGCAAATCTACATCTCCAAATGGATCCAAGAAGTCCTTACTAAAAGGTAAAAATTTTTTCAGAATACAGAAAAATGTCGCCACTAGCACATGTCTCCACTATTCAATAGCCAATCCATCCAAAGATACCAGGAATATCGAATCAAATGTATAAATGGTGGTGCACAACCCTCAACAACAGGCATGTAGAAACTGATGAAATAAAGACAATAGAGGTGGCAATCACCAGCGATACTTCTTTATTGAGAATTCGCCATAGGACAGGGAGGGAAGCCGGACACGAGCTGATGATGATGGGCCGTTTCACGCACTCCTGCACGGCTAGATTAAGTGCAGGATTACGTGAAACGACATATCGCTGTCAGCTAATGCCCGGCTACCCTTCCTGCACTTACTAAAAGTTAAGATCACTATTATGTGTTTGATTCTTATACCCTAGAATTTCTATTTATACATATCTTCAGTAAAAGAAAGTAAAATGGTATGAGAAAAAGTCTTATGTCTACCATGTATATACTATGTATATGTGATTTATCTTAGTATGTTATTGTCCATTTATCAATAGAAAACTTCATACTCACCTAAATTGTACCAGTGATCAAGTAGTATATCTAGCGTCCTGCTTATCGTGCAGCGTCCAATATGTGGGCTGCACTATTAGACCGCTCAAAAAACGTATTGCTGAACACATAAGTGGTGCCACTAAACACCAACTTACCTTGTCCCCAGGTTTGTCTGGGCTCTCCAAACATTTTCTAGAGACACATCGTGGTGACGTTTCCACACTGTCTGTCATTCCCATAGAGCGCTTACCACGCCCCCGTACAGGCGGAGATTGGACCAGACAGCTTCGATCCCGCGAAGCTGTCTGGATCTTTTCTCTCCAAACAAGGTTTCCATTAGGTTTAAATTATAAGAATGATTTATGTATCTTTATTAATATTGTATCCTTTTGTGTTCCTTTCTACTGTTTTTTTTCTTGTTTTTCACTATTGTTGTTATTTCTGTTAATTGCCGGAAGTGTTCCGCCTTGTTGTATCATGTGACCTCTCCATTTATGCTTAAATACTCTGCATAGACTCCATGTATTAGGCTACGACTAAGGACGGTTTTTTGTCCGAAATGCATCAGTTTTTCTCCCAATGGACGTCCGTTGATGTTTTTACTATGATATCTTTTTCTTGTGTTATTTGCATCATCATCCACCTACCACCCGTTCTACCTTTATAGGTAGAATCGTGGTGGTAGGTCCCCTTTAATGTCCTTGTATGACCTCATCAGTTGGATGGTTGTATGAAATCTCTCTCTTTTTTTTTTTTTAATTTAACATTTACTGCCTTTATATAGTACCCGAACCAAGATTCTTGGGAAAGGGGATACCATCCTGCCACCTTTTAGTTCTGCTGTTTAAAAGGCTCTTGTATAAATGTGTATTATGTGCTGGAACACATGTTTAACCCCTTACTATCGATGAACTTTTTCAGTTAAAATTTTTTGCTTCCCACCTTCAAGTCATTTCCACCATTTTCTTTTAGGCTACGGTTTTATGGCTTTCACTTTGCTCCAATTGACACATATACTTTATCCTATGGGTCCATCACAGGGATACCAAATTCACATGGATTTTTAAAAATTAAAGGGAAAAAATGTTTTGCCATATTCTGACACCAATAACTTTTTCATACTTCAGTGTACACCAAGTAAGCTGACATTTACATTTCTACCATTTGCGGGTATTTACAACCTTTTGATCACTCTTAAAAATTTTGTGTTGTAAAATGGCAAAAGTGGCGATTCTGTCATGTGGGCACCATTTTCCATTACTGGGTTCACTGCCGGGAATCAGTTTTTATGTTTAAATAGAGCAGGTATTGCGACACACAGCAACATTTTTTTTTATATTTCATTTGTGTTTTAGGGAAAGAGGACTGCTTTGAACATTACATTTTTTTTAAACTTTTATTTATTTACTTTATTATATTGCTAAGCCTCCTATGGTAAATGAACCATAGGGGTTCTGATTACTTATAAAATAAACTGCAATACTGCCATTCATACCTTTTGTGTTGAGGGGGTTGTGACTGCAATTCCCATGCCAGATCCAGGGAGAACTGAAAGAACTTTATACTGAAAAAATGAGAAATTTTGAATACATTAAGCAGAATACACAAAACTCCATAACCACAACAATCTCAATTTTAAGACTATCTAGGCCATTATTGGCATAGAAAAGAAAACAAGAATTCAATAGAACAATAAGGATTGGCACTATAAGTCAAATATACTACGGACAGACTGAATTAGCCTGAATTAGGAAACAAATCTAATGTGAAAATCCAATTGGCTTCTGTACCCACCCATTTTTGGATGTCTGAGACACTCAATTAGGCATTACTCATAGATGCGTTGCATTACCATGGTTAAACTCCTTAAAGTGCTTTGAAGCACCTGACACATTGAACAACAATGGACACACACACTCAAGACCCACTTTCCAGAAGGACTGAATTTTAAGAGAGATTAATGCATCTATACTGATACATGATCTTGTTTATCTGCTGCTATTCATTTCTGCTCGCTGTTCTTTTTCTGTTTAAAGGGCTTTGAATTGTTGCATGCCGTAACTATGTGTCATGTGATACTCATTGGCGGGGTTGTGCCTTGTGTTTCTCCTTCCTACGTTACCAAGTTATGTACATTGTGTCCTGTCAGTTTTTTGCATTCTATGAATAAGAATCCATTATGTTTTCTGTAGTGGTGCCCCCTATGAATTTAATAATGATAAAATAAAGTATTTATTAATCCTTTTGATTATCTTTTGCCTGGATGCTGGAGATATCGTTTTGTTCCTAGAATTCTTTGCTGGCCCCTGCTTAGTGCCCCATTCATCAGCACTACTTAGCTTTGGGAGATGAAAACTCTTGCCAAAATTTATCAGTGCTGAAATCATACAAACAAGCCCTAAAATAGATGCTATTCCACACTTGCACCATTCAGCTGTATGTAAAATGTGCCCCTCTGTTTGTATCTTGATACTATACTAAGATACCAATTAAACAGGACTAGATATAGCTAAATGTTCACGACACAGATTGGGCAGAGCCAAATCATAATGCTTTTTAAATAGTAATATCTATCAAATAAAGAGTACATTGAAAATGTAATAGAATGTCTCAATGCTTATGTGAAAAACCCTTAATTCAAACACACCTCGTGGCTCTGCAATGGGAAGGAACAGGTGGCTCAAAACTCCTTTCAGTCTGTGGGTGATAAATGTCCTTTCTTGTGGACGGAGCTTTCAAATTGTTAAGGTAAATGGGAAAATTATACATGCTGTCGCATTGGTGATATTTTGAAATTATATTTCATCTACTGTATTTGGAAACTGTCGATTGGTCTGTGGCTTGGTATAAATGTTTTTTATGTAAAAACTTAATAAAGATTATGCCAAAAAAAAAAAAATAGTTAAGGTAATTATTACCAGTCAGCATTCGCCAGGACCTGCACTGCATCGTTTGAACTGCATCAAATTCAGCTATGTGTATGCTGAAGCTCCATTATCTACAATTATCGACAAACTAAGAACTTGGTCATAACAAAATGGTTACGGTCGCCCATGTATTAGGACAAGAAACTAAAAATGGCACATAGGGAATACTGTATATTTTATAGTTAGCATATACTGTTACATGCCACAATGGAACAATCCCAACGTTGACCTACTATGCCGCTTTTAGACACGTCATCATGGCAAGCTGCTTTCAGACATGTCAATTTTTGGTCACAAATCCACACAAATTAATTTATTAAAAAAATAATTTCTTTTTATTAAAAATAAGCTTCTTCATTGTGTCCTTGCTGTTGCCAATACATAATTTTTTACAGGACTAGGTTTAGCTAAATGCCCCTCTGTTGAACCCTTTAACTACATTTTGGATTCAAAATGGATTCAGAAGAGTCAATATCATAGGTCCACATAAAATCAGCAAAAGTACCTTCTGAACGTCTGTTATATCTGTTAGTTTAATGACTTTGTTCCTCTTGGATGAGCCAGATTTTGAACTTTCAAAGCATAAGAAGCTGAAAAAGGTAAAAAAGAAAAATAAAACATAAATGTGTTTAAAAATGGTAAAGGATCCGTAAATATTCTGCAACTGTAAACTGGCTGGAGAATTCTATATATGGACAAGCTTGGTCCACAATAGAAATGGGCTCAGGTGTGAAATCAGTTACATTGAATAACAAAGCATGAATATGGACTCTTGCGTTGTGAAAAGTCAAAATAGCTTAGGTTCAAATAAAAGCCGCTGCTTCCAGTCTTCTGAGAAGCTGCTACTTGTGCTGCAGGGCGTGAGAGTAAAGTGGATGATGTGTAGGAACCAGTGTAGATAGGATGCAGATAACAGGGCTCACAGACAATCAGGTACCAGATGTTCAATTTAAATTACATGTATTTTATGTAGTAAAATAAAATGTAAAAAAATGTAAAAAAAAAAAGTAATTTTATTTGTACATCTGATACCTGATATCAATGAGTGAGAATATCTGCATCTCATCTCGACCATGTCCTACACAAGAACTGTAAATTGAATCACATATAATTTCTAAACCATATAATCATATACAAAAATCAGCACAAACCACCCCAAAGCCCTCTCTTAAATCTCAATACATCCATTATGCCAGGCCATCCATATCTCTTTGAAACCTGGTTTCAATTAACCCTACTTCCATTTTTCTGCTGTTACCAATAAATCCATTTTCCTTTCCCATTCCAGCGGCATCAGCACCACATATGACTTCCATGGGTCAGAATTACATTTCTAGCCAACATAAAGCTCTTCAAAAACAAACAGTAGTTCCTCTTACCCAACATACCCATAATTAATCCTAAAATACAGGTTTCTGGGTCATGAGGAAATGAAACATTAAATATTTGCTTGACGTTCTTGAAAGTTCGCAGTCTATTTTCAAACAGCTTGGGGCTACGCCACAGCAATGGGATCCAGTCCGTTTCTACCAGACTACAGCTTAGAAATCTTTCAATCCCATCACCAAAATAACAATTGTTTTGGAATATAACACAAATAATACATTAAAAAAGATAATAAAGGATCAATTTTTTGTCATTCATGTGTACAGGTTTCCATTAAAAGAAAAATTAATATAAGATTGGTGGGGGTCCAAGTTTAGCATCAAGAACTCCCTCTACAGCATATAAACTTGACTCATTTCCTCAAAACTTCATTCCTATACATTTGTGACTCCAGAATTCCTAGTGTGTTGTACGGACATAGAGAACTATAATTATGTCTTGGTATATATTGAATCATATAAGAACAGGAGATGCCCTCCCATTAACTCTCACCCTGGCAGTCGCCCCAGCAAATAGCAATTTCACCCACCGTATATACCAACTACCAAATCCCATGTTCTGTAGGACGAGCTATATGTAATCCCACTCGACACAATCAAAAGCTTTGACTGCGTTGAGTGAAACCACGGCCCTACACCCTCTAACATCACAGGGAACCTACAAATTCCACCACAAATGTTGGATATTATACTTAACCACTTTTCCCGGCATGAATCCAGATGGGAAACAGCAGATAACTATTACATATGTGAAGATTTATTCATAGACGCTTAAACAGGCCACTTAAGCAGCACGAAGATGAGAATGGTAGTGTCCAGTGGAAATGTCATGTTTAGAACAACAAGTTATTGTAATCTACCAACATTTGAATAAATGGCATTGACTACTCTCCACAGTGAACTTCTTGAAGCCCCTAAATGGTCTTAAATATTTTACAGGACAATAGCCGATTTCAAAGCAGCGACAGACCTAGAAAAATGGGTACTATTTTTGTAAAAACTAAAACTAAAAAAACACAACTTACTTTTCTGTAACATAAAGTACACCATTTCGAATGTAATCTGTGGGCATTTTACGATCCCTGTTGATCAAACAGCAGCGCCAGCCTGTGTCGCAAGCTAGAAGTGAGGGGGAAAAAAACAAGAATAACTCAATAAATGGGTATCAATTATTAAAAGTGCATTCCAATCTATAAGGAATGTCTTCACTTAACACTACTCTATGGCGAGGGCACTACGCATATCTTTCCTCAACTCAAAAAATAATTTTATTATTTGGCCATAGAAATGCAGAGTGGATTGGCAACAACCTTTGAAGCAATTTATTTTGAGAAACAATCAGATCTGACAAAGCATTCATACAAGAAGAGGAGGCTAAAGGTTAACTTCCTACATACCAAGAAAATATTTCACTAGAAAATACATATATGTAAGAGAACAAGTCATTGACTTGACCATCAGCTGTTGGTGTTATTATGGATGGGACAGTGGATTTATACACAATCCTAATAGCAGGAGGGAAAAAACAGAGGGAAGATTTTTCTTTATTAAAGTACATTACAGAATTTACGGTTATAAGCTCTATTACTGATTAATTAATTAGCTTAAAAGTATTGTTACCCTTTAACCCCTTCACGACTGCCATATGGCTATACATGTCCTACTTGAACATACCCCATGCAGATACGTACATATATGCCAAGACAGTGTCCCAATTTAAATGGTCATATCTCCCGAATCTTACCTTCAATATATAAGGATTGTGTCTCAGAAACAGAATCAAAGATATCCACAGTTTTTTTTTATTTTAGTTAGAATAATATTATTTTCCATAAATCAACATTTGAAGAACCACATAATTTACACAATAGAGTTACAAATATCATCAAAAATATGTACTCATGCAGTTGTTGTTATGCAGACATATAAATCATCCACTACCCCATCAACAGCCATCTGATAAGGGGAAATGAAAATAAATAAATAATTATATTTATTTTCTTAATTTATCTGCCTGGTATATTGTAGAACTCTTTTAGAAATTTTTTAAATCTCCATCTGAACTCTATTTTAGAAAGACAATCATGTTACCTGGCAAAGGGCGCTCTGTTTCTGGTAAACTGAAGATCTCATGAAAACTGCTCTTTTTTGTACTATGGTATCTTCCTCCTTCATCATCTCGGCTTGTGGTTTGTGGAGCTCCAGTGGTCACATTAGTTCTTGATACTGACTGCATCTGAAAACGAAGCAGGATATGTTATTTCTGTAAAGCGATGAATAATTGGTAAAGGGGAAAAACAGTTCAGATACATAAAGCAGCAAAAGTCTAGAGGCACCAGATTAGAAGTAACAGGAAGTGTCTAGAAATACTACAAATAGTTTAGAATGTAACAGTAAAAAAACAGATTCTGCTGTTAACTAGAGGGTAAAAACTACATCTGTTAGGAACCTCAGAGGAGGATTGCCAACATCTGTAAAAGCATTGCATGACAAGGTTCTAGGTCAAAGTGAGAGGCTGTGTGATAACTAATGTAAGAATGTTAAACGCAAGTTTTAGGACACAAAAGAAACAGACACCATCTAAACATGTAAGGATTCTAGAGGATTTCTGGAGGCAAGCATCTCTGGATCTGGCAATGAAGTGATGAAAATGCTTGCAGAAATCACCCATTTGTATATAAAAATAAAAAACAGATTTTGACACACTTTTCTAAGTCCAAGCTGCCAAGTCTCTGAAAACTTTCCTTAGTGCCAGCATTTATGTAATCCTCTTCCACTGACACAAATTTGACACATATTAGTTCCATTAATGACATTGATATTATGGGAATACAGTGAATGCTTTAGTCATGAAGGACAGCTATAGATAAGAAAGTCTATGAAGGAAGACTTGCCCCAATTTTGTTTGCATAGTTTTGCAAATCCTATAGGATTATATATCAATACATTATCCAAAGTCCTTGAACCATTTAACATAGTCATCAACCATGCAGTGACCATGATGCTTAAAGGAAATCAACCATTTGCTTTTATGCATTATGAACCAAACATGCCTAGAGAATGCTGTAGCTACAGTGATGCAGAAACATATCCGTTTAATCCCTTAAACCCTTAAGGACGCAGCCCATCTTGTAGCTTAAGGCTCAGTCCCATTTTTTGGATTCTGACCTGCGTCTCTTTATATGGTTATAACTTTTGAACACTTACTTTTCAAAGCGATTCCGAGATTGTTTTTTCCCCACATGTTGTACTTCATTTTAGTGGTAAATTTTGGCTGATAAGTTTTGCGTTTATTTACAAAGAAAAAAAAAATGAATTTTTAGAAAAATTTGCCATTTTCTAATTCGAAATCACCGCGTTTTTAGGCAGAACGATTTATCACCTAAATAACTTGCCGAATAACATTTCCCATTTGTCTACTTTACTTTTTCATCATTTTTGAAATGTCTGGATAATTTATTTTGACGTCACGCGGCCTACAAATCGAATAGCGATTTTCCGTATTTTGGGGATAAATACTGTTTGAAATTAAATTTTACATATTTAGCATTAAAACCCCCTATATAACCAACCCATTTTCAAATCTGCACCCCTCAAACTATCAGAAACAGCATTTACAAAGATTGCTAACCCCTTGAGATCTTCATAGTAATTGAATCAAAATGGCGGTGAAATTTAGAATGGTCAAATTTTGTCGGTTATATGTTCGGTTAGCCCTAAAATTTTCCAAGCAGCATAACATTAAGTTTTTGGCTACAGAGCTGGTTGATGGCTTGTTTTTTTGCGGGACATGTTGTACTTTGCAACAGTGTGTTGTTGATCACTTTTTATTGCATTTTTAGTGGGATATAGTAGGTAAAAATCATAATTTTTGGCGGGTTTTTAAAGGTTTTTTTTTTTACGGCATTCATCATATGGGTTCAATAGTTATTTAGTTTTATTCTATGGATTGTTACGGATGCGGTGATACTATATATGTGGGGTTTGTGTTATGATTTAGACTTTTTTGAGCGTTATATGTCTCTTTATATGTTTTAGGGCTTATGGGCATTTTTAGCGATTTATTAACGTATTTTTTATTGAAAAACAATTTTTTTTTTTTACATTTTTTAACTTGATCCACATGGTGGCTTATATGAACAACAGCAATATCTGAGTTGTGTTCATGATAAGACTCTGCAATAATCATGTATTGCAGGGTATTATCAGTGTCAGCCTATGCAGAGATAGGCTGACACTTTGCCTTTAAGAAGGACGTAACAGAACACCATCTTAAAGGCACTGCCTTCAGACTCTATGGGTTCCCGGATCAGACCCCAGAGGTTGCCATTAGCAGCGATCGGAGAGCCCATTGAAGATAACGGAAGGGTGGTGAAGATCGTGGGGTGGTATTAAGAACCCCCGGGACGGAAGCATGTGAATGAAGCGGTCGCGTGACTGTGACAAATTTAAACATGAGTTAAACACGTGATCGGAGCACCCACTCCAGACGCGAGGTTTTAGACGGGGATGTCAGCGGTGTAGATTACCCGCTGATTGTGATACTGAATGAAATACGCGAACAAGATGAAAGTAGGATGATGTGCAGAGATGAAACGAATCGTACCTTGCGCAAGTCGCTGTACTGTGCTGAGCGCTATTCGTGGGAATCGCGAAACAGTATGGCTACGGCGCAGAGAGATTAAGGAGGAGGGCGCTACTATCCCATTGAGGAGGTTTGGAGGACATAACCAGGAAACAACATTAATAATAGACGAATCACAACAGCTTTTTGTTAAACTACAAATAAAGAAAAAAGAGCTAAAAACCCCATCCTATTAAGGCAAAACACCAGCCTGATTCGATGTCTAATGAAAAAAACAAAAGAACATATAATTAAAAATAAGAAAAGAAAAAAAAAGAAAGACAAGACATGCAATAACAAAGGAGATCAAAGGATGAGTTACAAGAGCGTGGTGTGGTTATAGTGTAATCTTAACTGCGGGATCGGATGCAAGAGCTTCGTATCTTACAAGGTTAATTAGTGCAATGCTTAAGAGAATGATTTTAATCACTGGTTGGTGGCGAAAGGGAAGAAGTATCAATCACTGCACTATCCCACAGCTCCTGTTGAGTCCTGTCTGGACGGTTTATGAACGGAGCTGCATTTGAAAAACAGCTACCCAATGACGCTGCTAAGGAAGTTTGGAATTGATATTTTGAAACAAAACCCATAGTATCAGGGATTAAAGTATATAATTGAGTTATAGTGACTCCGAATAGTTAAAGCCAAGGCTCCTACTTTTACACACCATTAAAAAAACTGGGAAAATTATTGACTAGAAGCCGAGGGTGGGAAATGCATTGGTACAGCGGTACCCCCCAGTATAAAGCTATAAAGTCCCCCACCCTGTATATATCCAGCCCCATAATATAGGAGCCCTATGCCCCATAATATGCGAAGCCAACATTCCCCTCACAGTAGGCAGCAGACATCACCACCCCCATTACATAATTAGGTCAGCAGCATCCCACCCCCCCAATTACATAGGCAACGCTTAGGGATTGAACCCTCCACGACGTCCCCGGTGATCCATACCCAGGTGTCGTTGTGCACACTGGTGGCGCCCGGCAGAGCCTTGTGCTTTGTCAATCTCCCCCGGCCCCTTTTGTATAGGGCCTCTGCTCCTCCTACTCTAATGGGTACCGAACGTAACCGATACGCATGAAACGCCGCAATGGAGAAGAGCATTTGGCAGGTGGACGTAATCTGGAGTGAATTGGTAGTGAGCTCCCACCCCATTAAAATTAGCACGCCCGCACTCCACCCCCCATTACCATTAGGAGGCAAGCCAGGACCAGCCAGCATGCAGCAGCATCACCCCCCCATTAAATCAGAGGCAGCCCAGCACAAGCCAGAATCCCCCCCCCATTACCAAGGCCACGGCAAGAACAGGGCAGCCAGAAGCACAAGCCAGAGGCAGAAGCCCTCAGACCAGCACCGGGCCAGGGACATATACCCCAACATGCTAAATGAGTGAAGAAAGAAAGAGGATAGTAGAAAGAAATGAGAGGTGCAGGAAAGGGAAGGAAAGCAAAAAAGGAAAGAGCGGGGGGAAAGGTCAAAAGAGAGCAGGATCGAGCAAACAGGAAGAAAAGAGAAGGCAAAACACAAAGAACAAAAAAACAACAAAAGCTCATGAAGTCGAGAATGGAACAGGGAAGAAAGAAGAGACAGGGGGACCCAAAGAAAAAAAAAAAAAAAAAAAAAATAAAAAAGGAATAGAGGCAGGCCAGCGAATGTTCCCCCCCCCACCCACCCAATTACATAGGGCCAGCCAGCATCCCGAAAAAAGGGAGAGGACAGAAAAAGGAAAGAATAACAAAAAAAAAAGGACATGAGCAAAGACACAGGAAAGAAAACACGAATACGAAACAAAAAATGGGAAACAAAAAAAACAAAACAGAACAGAACACAACAAAAAGAAAGATTTCCGGCAGCCATGGATTTACCCAAACACACAATTACCACCAACCCCACCCACCTCGGTGGAAAGGAGGTCGGGCTAGAGGATAAGAACAGAAAGCTGTAGAGCCGACCTCCACAGTGGAAGACAGGGGGATCTGTCAGGCGCCATACATAGGAAGACAGCATCCTCCCCCAATATATAGGCAGACAGATTCCCCCCCCCATTACATAGGCAGCCAGCATTCCCCCCCCCATTACATAGGCAGCCAGGATTCCCCCCCCCCCCCCACATTAATAGGCATGCCCAGCGAGCATTCCCCCCCACCCCCCCTTGACCATCAGGGCCCCGCAACTAGCGTATGCCAATTACCCCCCGCTCCCCCACCCCACCATCATTATATTAGTGCTCTCAGCAAGATTCCCCGCCTATCCCCCCGATCCCGGCTTCCCCCATTTTTCATTACAGTATAAGGCCAGCCAGTCATTCCACCTCCCCCCCCACATCATTACACTAGCGCGAGTCCCAAGCCAATTTCCCCCCCCCCAGAATTACACTAGGCAGCCAGGTACTTCACCACCCCCCCGAATTACATAGGCGATGCCAAGCATCTTCCACGCCCACCCCCCGCCCTAATTAATAGTGCACAGCACAGCATGTCCGCCCCATGGATTGCAATTATGTTAAATAATAAATAGAGGATCAATTTTGGATCTTTTAGGTTCGATGTATTGAAGACTGTTCAACAAAAGTGATCTATTGATCATTTACATAACACCGGTCGTTAAAGCTGGTTTTAGGGTCGCGGCCTTAGCAATGGACTACTAGTACGCACACTGAACGTGAAGACTTGGCGACACACATTAAAAGATATACTATATATACTGCAAAATTCAAAGTTATGTCCTACGCCTCAACCTAACTGTACTGGCCACAGTTGCCAAAGGGAGGCAATATGTGTAAAAGCCCATACTGCCATACCAAACTTACTTAAATTGAATGCACATGTGAAAATCCGTATTTCAGCTTTGTATAAATTTAAGGATGTAAGAAACACCACAGTGTAGAAGGACACGAGGTAAATAATAAATCAAACAAAGGTCAAGCGAATAGAGCATGTTAAATGGTAACATAAAATCCAAAACTAAAACCAGTTGCACTCTTGAGTTCCTACCTTTTCATGCCCTGACAGCTAGAAGGAAAGGAAACAAACCACATATGGACAGTGACCCAGAACTGCGACAGCTTTGGCATTTATCACGAAAACCCCCAGGCCCCCGCCGCACCGCCACAGTGCACACAATTACCCCTACAAACAGGTGCAGCAATGTACAAAAACGTCAACCCACTGCTCTATTGTCTGCCCCCCTTTGCCTCGTTGCTTGCAGCGTGCAAAGCAGGCATGAAGATGAGTGATAACCAATGGACCACACCGCAGCACCCGCTTGCACCACTCAAACTCGTTCGATGTATATCCATCATCCTTCTCCCACTCGACCTCCACGTAATCAGAATCTGCGGGATGTACGTCTTCCCGTCCGTCCTCCTGCTGTGCGTGTATGGTGCGTTATACCTTCTCTAGTCACCTTCTTCCACTCACCCGGTTCAGTGTGTTCCATCGCACGCCCGTCGCCCCTCCATCGTTCGCTGCCCGATCCCCTCTGCTTGCCCTCCCCCTCACCTCCCCTACATCCGCCCACCACCCTCCCCCCGGCCCATAACCCCCCCTCACCCTTCCGTTGCGCCCTTTTCCGGCCTCCCCCACTCTTGCGGCTCCCTCCCAAGCTGAAGTCTATAAAATGCCGAGTCTGTACGTCTGGAGGAAATAAGTAAAACATGTAAACACTAGTTGTTTATTCATTGCAAAGAGTAAAGACAGTCACCGATTTTTGCTACCTGTAACAAAAGTTAGAGTTTATAACCAAAGCCAGTTTTAAAGGATTCCATAGTTATATGATACTCATAGTATTACAGCCGAGCCGATTGGCTTATACTGCGGTGTTACATGATAACACAAAAAAATTAAACTGAAGTACACTTTCAGTTGGCACCGTTCGGTGCCCGTAGGTCATCTTCTAACTTCATGTGGCGTCGCCCAGCTCCAAGTGTCTTTGGTTAAGTGTCCGCTCCCCCCTCCGCGCACAGCCATAGACGCACAAACTAACTGTTTTTTCTTTATGGGGGCTGGGCTCGCTGGTCGGGGTATTTTGCGGGTGGCTACCCACAAGCAGAAGCAGTGCTGGCTATTACTACTCTTGTCGGGGGTCAGCGGGCCCCACTAACACTACTGGGAGGCATCTCAGCGTTGCGCTATATACCACTGGGGTTTGATTTATAGTTACACACTATGCAGAATTTGTTAAAGAAGTGTATTATAAAAAATTGTTCACCACTGTCCTATCTTCCTTCTTCCGCACACCACCCACTTTGCACTTTAAAACTTTACTATTTTCGCCCCTCCACCTTCCACCGTTAAGCCTCACTGAAAATTTGTTA
Organism: Engystomops pustulosus; assembly: GCA_019512145.1. Classification (NCBI taxonomy): domain Eukaryota; kingdom Metazoa; phylum Chordata; class Amphibia; order Anura; family Leptodactylidae; genus Engystomops; species Engystomops pustulosus. The sequence continues at coordinate 106,723,304 of CM033644.1, read as the reverse complement.
AATGTCGTGTTTCCCCTTTTTTTTGTCCCAAGTTTCTTCCAATTGCGTGGGGCATAGGGCGCGATCAAACCCCAATCCTGCTCAGGTTGGAGCGATAAAAACTGCTGGCATTCTAAGCTGCCCGCCTTTTTCCCATCAGCCAGAATGGACGGCGTGTTTCTTCACTAATTGAGGGAATTCAAGCGGTCCAAGCATGTGCCTACTATGTGATGCATTCAATTACATTGACCCATTAGAACAAACACTCAGATCTCACGACCACTCCCCCTTCACTGTAAGTGCCATTGCCTCACCATAGTACTGAATGCAGTGGTAGCATGATGCTCCACCTGAAGATTTATTGAAACTTAATAAGAATTTACCGACGTTCTATGATTGGTCCAAAAGGTCAGACAGCACTGGGGATATGGGATGAACAATTAGAACATGGTTGTAACCACTTTGAATCGTTTGCCCCAATAGCACAAAATGCTTGTAACAGGTAAACACAGACCGAGACACAGGACACAAAAAGAAAAGAAATCTCAATGGGGAAGACAGTGTAAAAAATATTGGATACAAGTTAAGGAAGTTATCGTTATGGAGGGAAGTGGCTGTAACTTGTAAGGTATGTTGAAAAGTGAAAAGTACCTAATTCAATTCTGTTAGCACTGGCTAACGTACAACCTCAAAACCCGACCATCAATTGTGAATCCTCACCATGTTATTTACCTGGTAACTGTAAAAAGGTCCACAGTAGGTGGGATCCTGTACATTGAAAAAGTTAAGGCACGAATCAGGGACATGTTAAAGGTGCTTGCTAATCCCAGCCACGATAGCGAGCACGCGTTACATCTCTCAAGGAATCTCAAAACATACAAGGAAGTCCATTTCAGTTCTCAAGAATGGGATGCAATTATTAGCTATTGAACAAGCTCTCCCGACCAAGCGGGCGCAGGATCGTAAGAATTTTGGGATTCTAAGACTTGACACTCACTTTTCCCACAAGGTATTACTATAACAGGATCTTATGTATTTTTATTAAATTTGACCTTTATTGCCAAATTACTGGTATATGTCACAGTTCTCTTGTGAAGTCCCTGCCCTTGGAAGGGGTGGGTGGTATCTTTTTGCTTTACAACGGAGGAAAACACACATGGGTTCAACTGCGTGTTAATTATATTTAAATCCTGCACTTGTATAAGTAAGACTAGGATGTTGTAGCGAAGCGTTACTACAGCCTGTTTTGTTGTCCCGTGTCTCCAGATCTGTGTTACTGCTTCAAGCATGTTTTTATCCAGATAAATTTTATGTTTTTTTAAAAGGCTTTTTCACTGGAATGTTGGAATCCACCCTACTTTATGGTGAACCTAATTTAAGTAAGCAGCGGCTGTGTGCATGGAATCCCTAGGTCCAGTCTGGGTCCAGCCGTGCTTTTAAATGTCGGATCCACTCATGGTTAAGCCCTTTCTTCTTCTATTTCTTTCCTAGTAGCTGATATACTCTTTTCAACAACAATGGCTAGACTCATTTTACATATACTAGTGATGACAGCAATGGACACACGTAACCAGAAAAGTAAGCCCAGTTTCACAAGGCCGTATGTGGTTCAATATTTTACATCAGCGTGTAGAAGCGAAGTGCGAAAAACAGAAATGGATTCTAAAATTGAGAATTAAATCTTTCCATAATACGTTCATGATACTCAATTCAACTTTACAGATTGGTGTGTGCGATGCAATGCCCACTTTTACTTATCCCTTTGAATTACATCAAAAGTTAAGGATTCTCTTCATAAGTTCTAACGTACTAACTCAAAATAAGAAATATGCTTTGATAAAGTTAGTTGCATGTGTATGGGCCCAAAATGTAAAAATAACCTTTTCAATGCACCAACGAATTAGCACTGCTGACCAATAGTGATAAATATGCCAGCTTAGTGTCCTACATAGATCATTGTTTCATCACATTGGGGGAGATGCACTAATGCGGCGATCTAGACCAGTGCAGAGTTAGACCTAGCCAGTTCTCTGCTGGGCCAGATTATTTCGGTTTCTGATTCCGGATCAAGTTAATTGCGTACAGAAATAATTAGAATGGTGAGGCGTACTTGCCTAAATAGCTGGTCAGGTTGGGGGCACCACATATTGAATTTTCTGGTGCATGGATGATACTAGTTGGACTAAGATGTGATCATTTATAGCTACAGAAGGATGAAGAACCAAAAATGGTAGTCACAGACTTTAAATGGCTAAAATAGAAGATATCAAAAGCAGAAGGACACATTGAGAGGGTTTCCACTTAAGGCATTATGTAAATTGGAGGCTTGTTCCAATTCAAAAATATTCTCTTTCCTACACGCAACATTAAAAGCCAAATGTACTATATGTTGAAGATTAAATACAAATGTTACATTACACACCCTTCTAATGCTGTTACATTGTTCGTTCTTTACAGGTGGTGGATCTGTAGGTAGGTTTGTCCCTATAATGTATTGGCGTGTCATTACTTGTCTGCGAAGCTTGGGAATCTCTGAAAAACGAAGTCAATAAGGAAAAACTTAATGCCGGAAATAAAGCCCTAAAAGAGCTAAACAGAAAAATGTGGTAAAGCAACAACAATTTCATACATATTCAACATAGATTCAGATCTCGTTTCAATTCAATATAAATCTTTCATTCAGCGCAATTAGGCTTTAGACTAAGGGAATAGAGAGTTATAGCTACCTTGTCTCATGGGTTGAGGACACCAATGGTAGGGTGCATTTCTACACAACGCGTATAGGAGTGATCAGACCTTCAAAAATAAAAGTCTCCTTCCTAAGCAATACAATATATGTGTTGGGATTACCCTTGATTGATAGCAAGGGCTGCATTATAGCGAGTTATGTTACTAAAAATTTTGATTAGTCGACAGGTTGGTTAGAGGCCACACTTGTTACGAATGAACTACTTTAGCTACTCTACATAGTAATGTCAAGTCTTCAAACGGTACCATAAAGGTTTCTAGAACTTCACGCAAAGAGAAAAAAACAGTAGTAAATACACTTTACCTATACCGAGTCCAATTAACTATATGGAAAAAAAAGCGGACGCAATGAAGGATGCCAATAGACAACATAAGGTTTCTGTGTAAGGATGCGGCTGGAACCCACATGAAAAGGAATGCAAATTGAACGTAATAGTTATATTTTTATTCAAACCTTAAAGGGGCAATATGACAACAAAACATCTTTTTCACGGGCCCAGAACAAGTCAATACTAAATATATCCTTAAAACAGTTAATCAGAATTATGCTTTATTCTGTAAAAACTATAACTTACAGTAATACTAAGTAAAGCCGAGTTTTCAGCACCATTTATGTGCTGATAAAGCTCTACTCGGCTTAACTCGATTGTAGTATAAAAAGCACACCCGAAAGCGGGGGGTGTGGGGCAGCGGGCAGCAAAGTGAGCAGGGTGTAGGAAGCAAAATCACCTCAGGATAGATTGCTGGTGAGATGGAAGAGCGGGGAGCAAGGGTCAGGCTCTGACCACAAGACAGAGATAAAGCACTGCAAGCTGAGACGGCCAAACGGGTGATATAAAGCACCTTTGCTCGCATGAGCAGCAGTGAATACAGAGGATCAGCAGACGGAAGCTGCAGAGGTACAGGAGATCAACAGTGAGACTGCCAGAGTAACTAGGAGAGACTGTCTGCAGAAGGGAAAGAGCAGTCCAAGCTATAGAAGTCTGATTGTGTGGCAAGGACAATACACAGAGTGAGCGGGTTTCTGCAGGTACCTGAAGTGTGTTTTAGCTGCACTACACTTTACTAACTCTTATACAGGCAGTCCCAGGGTTACGGAACGAAGATAGGGTCCGTGAGGTTTGGCTCTATCAAGTTGAATTTGTATGCAGTCGAAACTGTATATTTATATTGTAGATCCAGACCAAAAAAAAAATTTAGGCCCCAGTGAATTGGAGTTTAAACATTTTTTTTGAGGTAATGGCGACCAAGGATTATCAATAAAAAGCTTCATACAGACACCTTACAGATGATCATTACAGTCTGGGAATATAGTAAAGGCTACCAGAGGTAGAGGGTCTGTCTGTATACATGGGTTGTCTGTAAGTGGGTGTCCTTAAGTCGGGGACACCTGTCAGACAAAACTTCGTTGGAAAAATTAGATACATTCTCCCTGCTTGTAGACAAAATAGACTGTTCCACTATCTGCAGGATTAATAACTAGACTGTGCTAACAGTGTAAAACAATGTTATGTCCTGCCACTCCGCAGTCTGTCGTATGTGTTACCTAACATGTTGTGCATACAAGGACCTTTACATCTGAACATTAACATCTAAAACAAACTGAACTGTGGCTTACAGTGGTTGTTGCTTGCAGTCCAGCCCTAAACCCCGATGACGCCAGCATCGCGAAAACATGTCGGGAGGTTCTGGTTTAGCGTGTTTTATTAGCAGTGGACAGTGCATAGGAAAATGTTAAAATTGATGTTAATATAGGACAAATTAATTTGTGATAGCATGTAGATAGAGACTTGGAGAGAGGGGGTTGATATTATCACAGGAAGAGCTGGGATGAGTCTATGAACATTTCTTATATACCAATAGATGCTCACTACTAGTATGGTTGCTATATAGAGGGGAACGACCATCCCTAGAGCACAAGTTGCTAGTAGAGTAGATCCCAATCTGCTAGATTTCCATTCCAAGCCCCTGCCCATGTGTATTTAATAACTTTAGGTGTTTGTCTAACTAGAATTCTTAATACAAGTAAATTTTTATGTATACTGTGCCCTGGTGGTTTTAAGGGTAATTTTGGTCGCTGGCGGGCAAATATGAGTCTTTTTCAATAAACTGATGTGTCTCAAGTTAGAAACATTTAAAATGCAGTCCTAGCCACTCGTGGTCCGTACTGCCCGTTACTACAGGTGCAGAACAAGGACATTTACATATGTGCACATTAACATCTAAAAAACTGAACTGTGGCTCTTACAGTGGTGTTGAGTAAACTACATGGTCAAGGGTATAGAAGATGGTAATAGGATTATGCTTTCAATGGGTTTGTAAGCCAATTTAATATCCCTACATCAATGCTGCATTACTAATGCAAGTTAAATTACTCAGGGGCCTGTATAACCAATGCATTTCATACAATCCGCTTCTCGAGTCATTAAATGTTTTCCATTTTTTGAGGTAATATTAGGTGACCCGGCTTATATTAGGGTAGCCTTATACTTGAAGGATATACGCGTATATAAAACTTACCTAGATCCCTGCTGCTTGAGTCCATCAGGATCCTGGCTCAAGAAAGTACACCTCTCCACAAACTACCTGGCTCTCAGCTGGACGAGTGGGTTGTGTAGGAGGAGAACTAAAGCCCAATCACAGGAACGTGAGGGGGACGTAGTACGGCCGCAATACATCCCCTTAGACGGAGGTGTAGGAGCCACGAGCAATTCGGGCTGAACACATGTGGCAACATACCGCCGCTGCTCCACAAAGAAAAAACATGCCCCATCTTCCACTGTGTTGCATGGCCATGCATCCTATAGAGAGGGTGGGGGTCACCCCTGCCTCATTTCCAATGCGCACGGCAGCATTAAACTTGTCCGAATCAACCCTACTTTAGATGACCATGTGGGGCAGGCAGGGAGCTAGGTCAATTTTTACATTTATAAATGATAGTTTAAAAGACAAAAAGGCAGAAATCTGAAATCAAAAACTGTTTGGTATGCATTGTTATTGAATGTGGGGACATGGGAAGAGAAAAAACACTTTGTAACACTTAAACATATCCAGGGGTATTGAGGACTTTTCTCATCAGGCATGAAACTTCACATTAGTTGAAAATATTGGATGATATTTTTTTGTGCTTAGTAAACTACATTCCACATGTATGGAAACGTTATATACGGCCGACATAATATGGCCGTATATACCATCCCCATACCATCGCAGTGGGCCTCACGGCCGCCATTACAGAGCGGTTATGACAGCAAAAAAGAGGCACTGCCACGTTCCTAGTACCTCATAGCAAGAAAGATCAGGACACGAAGACGGCACCCGGTTCTATGTAGGGCTAAGGAGAGGAGGGGAGAAGAGACGATATTCTCCCCTTCCTCCCACCGGCACTTAAACACTTTGAGAGGTAAAAAACCTGTAAATTATGTTGTTATTTTAGAAACTACACCTCAATTTATTAAAAATTCAAATTTAAGAAGTTTGTTACCCCTTAGTGTTTACAAGGGGTTCAAACAAATAGATGTGGAATGTACCAAACGGTATGTATTATTTTTTTTGACATACACTAATTTGACCAAAAATTAAAAACACACAACTATATTAAATGATGAAAAAAATCCATAGAGTTTAACACCAATTTCTCCAGAGTAGGCTATACCCCATAAACTGGTAAACTGCTGCATGGTCACATTATAACATTACATGTTATAAAATGCTAAACTGTGTAATTGGGCATATGGGGGATAGATTTTTCGGGATGAGAACGAATTTCGGGGTTACGTCATCTATGAGCAAAATGAGATTTTCAATACCTCTTCTTGGGTTTTTAAAAAAACAATATCAATTCTTGTTTAGGGTTTTCAGGTGTTTGTTTTTTCCCCTCCCTTCACCATATAATAAAAAAGAATCAGTTATCTTCATTATGTTCAATTGATTACCCCATTTATATAGTATTTTATGGTTGACTGGTTGGAGACTACAAAACATTGTTAGAATTTAATTTGTTTGTGCAGTCCCCCAGTATGTAACAGGCATAACATTTTTATCTTTTTTGTTTATACAGAGCTGTGTTGATAGGGCTGTTTTTGCAGGACAAAGCTTTTTAATGGTTTTTTTGTTAATGTCAGGCGTAAACAATACTTTTTTTGTAGCACATTTTCCGGTGTTATGAGTTAGACTTTGAAAACATGACAAATTACAGGTCACCCCACAGCCGAAGCAGACAGGCGAGATTCCCGCCTCCCAGGGACAGGAAACAACATGGAACAGAATAAATAAAATAAAAGGCGATCCCTATCTCGTTCCCCAGTAACACCTTTAAATTGTAGAATACATTCGAGAGAAAAAGAAAAGGAACACAAAAACCGAAAAAAGGAAAGGGTGAATATCTTTTTTTCCAGCACCACCACAACGCACTAACAGGAGGATAAAGGAGTAATCTACTCAGGGCGGGACTACTGCCAAGAGCACCTTCCGCCAAAGTATTATATCTAGGTCTGCACACATCTATATACTGACAAAAAAAAGGGTTGAGGGTTTTCATGATTAGCAGCCGTGCAGATCTGCTGTCTATTGAGCGGTGCTTTCTTGTACCTAGAACTATTTGTTAATAAGTTGAACTCGAGGTCGGTATGTTGTTATCAGAGTATATTTAAGAAATTTTGTCGTAGGTTGGAATACTCCGCCATTAAATAATACTCACCCCCCAAAGAGCAAAACTATAATTAAAATAGATAGGCTCCTACCCTAAATGGTTGCTTTTCAGCAGTGTTTGTGTAACTAACCTCGGTAAGTACAATGACATTAATTGGTCTTGAATATTACCTTTTACTGCATTGCCTGCAGCCTTTTACATGTTCGACAGGTCTCATGCTAGGACATGCTGCTGTATTGGATACTAGCACGTAGTGACTGTCTGCCAATATTCAGTTACGACAGAAAGCTCTGTTCACTTATTATTAGAGGTAGAAATGTTGTTACACAGTGCCTTGCTGGTGGAACATTGAGAGGGAGTTCTTTTACATCCTGTATTCAGGGTGATGTCATCCAATGTACTGCCTTTACCCATTAAACTTTGTCAACTATACCTCTGCATGTATTGATCACATGAAATTACAGCCTGCTGTGATTTCATGCAATCAAATTACACACATTTGGGTTTAGTTCAATGTATATTGGGTAAATGAGCGTACATTCACATCACGACTGGTAACATGCAGGGTTGGCTTCAGGTTCAGTAGGCCCTGGAGGCATTAAAATTCAGAAACAAACAAAATCTCCCGTTTTCCTAAATATTCCCTAGTTTATCATACAAACAACGCCCATGGTTTTGGGGGATATACAGCACCCTCATGGTATTTAATATCAAGCCCCCCTCACTCACATGGATTCCTATGTGACGCATATGAGGCCCCAGCAGCTCTGGCCCTGGACTTGGCCGGGTATGCAGTGCCTCGCACCGGCATGGTCAAAGACATGGAAGTGTGATGGTGAGGGAGGTATATGGCATGGCGAGTAGATGGTGGGGGGTGGGGACAAGCCAGAACACCGCCCCGCAAGCCAGGTAGAGGAAATGGAAGTTGATTTTAGGGGATGTTAGGAGAAACCAGTTTTAGCTAAAAGGGGTGTCAGTTAGTAATGGGGGGGGCTCTATGGAAAACCAGTACTAAACTGTATTGTGAAAAAATGAGGACTGGTTTCACCTTTAAATAAAGAAGGTTAAAAAAACAAAATCGTACTTTTAATTTTTTCCAATATGTCTGACATCTTTACAAACAAGTTCTGGAAAGGAATCAACAGGGTAATATACATGTGTGACATCAACCAGAACTAAATGATTGGGGATATAATGACACATAAAATTAATTATAATAGTACCAGCAGGTTATGCGTGCTCCTGATGCACCATCTATTAGAAACAGGAAAATGTAAATAATTGGCTTCAATACAAAGTTGATTCAGTGTGTCCATAGCCTTGAACATTAGAAGTTGGCATTGTACTGGAAGAGTATTCTCAACCCTTTAAACAAAACCTGTGAGTTCTGTGCTACATCGCAGAACTAATCTGAAATTCTCAGAAACGGTTAGGTCTTCCTTGGAGGCTCCTAAAAAGAAAAAAAATATGAATACATTTGAAAAGTTCGATAACTTATAAAGCCAAAATCCTTGGTTGTACCATAAAGACTACCATTTAATAACTCATAAAAACTTGGACTTACAAAGCAGGATTCCACCAAGCCATGTTTTGGCCATGGGTTTACTGAAAGACTAATGTATGACATTCCAGTTGGACATGAGTTTATACGGCAGACACTTTTTCACATACAGGCAGTCCCCTAACTTGAGAAACACCCTATTACAGACGACCCCTGCTTTATGGTGATAATGTTCTGTATGACAATCCAACATTTTAAAATGAGTGAGTTGTAGTACAGAGACCAAAAAGAACTTGTGTCGTGGATGACAATTTAAAATATTCAGCTTCGAACTTACATACAAATTAAATCTTAAGAACAATCTAATATGTAACCCGGGGAGATATATAAAAAACGAATATTGTTATAGAATATGTTTGATATTATCAGTAATTTTTGTGGTTTTGGAGGCATGCTCCTTTTGTTTACAGGGGCAAGACCGCTCCAATCGAACACTTCCGGTTGACCTGGCAACCCACCCATCCTGTTAAGAACAGATGTATTGGGTTGCTGTAGCGGCAAGTCTTTCCACCATAAGCTGATATTTGGTAACAGTCCTCTCGGCCATAGAACATGTGAAATGAAGGGAGGCAAGTGTAACCCCTTAATGGACGCAGGGTATTTTCGCTAATTTCTCGATCTCCATCTTCAAAAATCCATAACTTTTCATTTTTCGTGTTACAGACCTGTGTGGGGCTACCTTTTGTGGTAACAATTTTACTTGCATGATGATTTATTATTCCATGCCATGTAGTGGGAAGCCGCAAAAAAATTCCAAAGGTGAAAAATTAAAAAAAAACTGCGGCGTCATGTCTGGTGGGCTCAGTTTTTACGACTTTCACTATGCGCTCCAAAAACACCTCTCTTATTCTTTGGTTCGGTCGATCGCGGTGATACCAAAATTTATATAGGTTTTATTCATTTTAATACATTCAAAAATTTAAACGAATGGTACAAAAAAGAAGAAAAAAAAAATTTTGCCCATCTTCTGACGCGAATAACTTGTTCATAATTAGGCGCATGGAGCGTGTGAGGTGTCATTTCTTGCGAAATGAGCCGACGTTCTCATTGCTACCGTCTTTGAGGAGGTGCGACATTATATATCCGTCACGGGCAGAGTGAAGGGATTAAGGACGTAAAAATATTTTGTAGCTTAAGGCTCAGCACCATTTTTTTGGATTCTGATTTGCGTCGCTTTATTGGTTCTAACTTTTAAACACTGTTCATTATCAAAGTGATTCGGAGATTGTTCTTCCCCACATTGTGACTTCATTAGTGGTTAAAATTTTGGCTGAATTAAGTTTTGGTTATTACAAAAAAAAAGAAAAGAAAAATCATGAACTTTTGAAAAAAATTTGCCATTTTTGAAATTCTAATCATTGCGTTTCAGTTAGATAGATTTTTACACACCTAAAATAGGTGCTGAAATAACATTCCCATATGCTACTCTACATTTCATCATTTTGAAATGTCTGACCATTCAACAATAAATTATCCAACGGCTACAAATCGAATATCGCTTTCCGGATTTGTCAAGCAATTGACTATAAAACCAACCACATTTTCAAATATGACACCCTCAAACTATCAGACACAGATTTTAGGAAGCTTGTTAACCCCCTTGAGATATTAATAGTAACTGACTCAAAAGAGGTGAAATTTAGAATGGTTAAAATTTTGACGCTCTATGTCCGGTAGCCTAAAACTTACACATTCCAAAAGATAGAAGAAGAAAACCCACCATACAATTTGTTTACACTTTCACCGAGTACAGAGCGCGACAGCGTGGCGCGAAGGGAAGGTAGCACCATGCAGCTGCCAGGATTTCAGTTTCTAATTGGCCCTTTGTAGTAGGCCATAAAAATTTTGGCTTTTGCGTTCTTGGGGCCATGTTACAGCATTTTTTTTGGGGTTGAAGTGCTGTTCCAGTGTTACCCACTTTGGGGTTGGTATCATCTATTGTGAAGAAAATGTAGCAAACTTTTTTGAGGGCCGGAGTAGAAAAAGCATACAATTTGTTTTGGTGATCTATTCGATGGGTGAGCGATTACGGGGATACCAGACATGAATATTTTTTCTTATGTTTTACTAAATTTGCCAAATAAAACCCTAATGTGGGGAAAAATCTATCATTTTTGCATCGCCGTCTTCCAAGTGACATAACATTGTTACGTTTTTGGCTACAGAGCTGGTTGATGGCTTGTTTTGATGGCTTGATCATTCTGGAGTACATATGTTTTGTTGTAATAGCTGTACTGCGCTGAGCGCTATTTGCGGGACTCAGCGCAGTACAGCTACGGCGCAGAGCGCTAAGGGGTTAATCATGAATGCACAGGGAGCCCCACTAGACAAGCACCACCCAAAGGTAGGGCATGCATTATATTTTCTACGATTCCATTTTTTAATGTAAAATCATATAATGATTTTGGCCTAACAGAAATAATTTAGGGCGATTTGGAACACTATACCATAGCTATATAAAAATATCTAGCTGGTTTATTCCCTAGGCAGATTCACTTTGAGGCTAAATTTACACTAACATGTGCCTGCCGTAGTGTAGGCGCCGGGTAGAGAAACCGCACACCCTCACCCCTCTCCATAGAGAAACATGGGGCACGGCACCATATTCTGGGGAAAGATAGGACTTGTCACGTGTGCAGCACCCTACCGCTCCATACGACGCCGTGCGCCCATTGCTCGCCTATGGGGGGCGTATGAACGAGGCCGTGTGAACGAGGGCTAAGGTTTATTGGTGGCAGAGATGTGGACACCTAGATTTCTTCTTATATATAATCTAAATCATGAAGTTTAGAGAGAAGGATGAGAACACCACATAGTTAGTATTGTAGTATGTACTGTACTAATATATTGGTAAGTAAAATGATATAATATGTTAACTTGTGCCAGATGAAATGTGTGCTGCAATAAATGGCCTTAAATGTAATGTAAACCTAGAAGGGGGGGGGGGGGGGGGAGCTTAAATGTAAAGCCCATTACATGAGCTAAGTGTACGCATCATGTCATACTGAAGGACAATTTCAAAAATGAGGAAGAACAGCAAGACAGGATTTGCTATCTTCTCAGATAATGCTAGTATTTCCCAGCAAGGCCATACCAAGTCTTCCGCTTCAAAAGGGCAGAAGGTGTGCCTTTAATCATGAATGCACAGGGAACCCCACTAGACAAGCACCACCCAAAGTTAGGGCATGCATTATATTTTCTACGATTCCATTTTTTAATGTAAAATCATATAATGATTTTGGCCAAACAGAAATAATTTAGGGCGATTTGGAACACTATACCATAGCTATATAAAAAGATCTAGCTGGTTTATTCCCTAGGCAGATTCACTTTAAGGCTAAATTTACACTAACATGTGCCTGCCGTAGTGTAGGCGCCGGGTAGAGAAACCGCTCACCCTCACCCCTCTCCATAGAGAAACATGGGGCACGGCACCATATTCTGGGGAAAGATAGGACTTGTCACGTGTGCAGCACCCTACCGCTCCATACGACACCGTGCGCCCATTGCTCGCCTATGGGGGACGTATGAACGAGGGCTAAGGTTTATTGGTGGCAGAGATGTGGACACCTAGATTTCTTCTTATATATAATCTAAATCATGGAGTTTAGAGAAAAGGATGAGAACACCACATAGTTAGTATTGTAGTATGTACTGTACTAATATATTGGTAAGTAAAATGATATAATATGTTCTAACATATATTTGTTATTTTTAAAGACACGATCCCTCTAAATGTAGGATTCTTGATGGAAGAACATGAGGTATTTCCCAGCACAAGTATTTCAGTGTTGTGTAGAGGAGCGCCCCATGACATACGAGTCCCGCCATGTGACAAGATTACAGCACACACCTGGAAAAAGTGAAGCTGCTCCAAAGTCTGTGGATTCCCTCAAAGTGTTCTTTGTACCTACTCCATGACTCACAAGTAACTGACCAAGACAGAGTAATAGTCGGGATGAGTCAGTGTTTGGATGGTGTAAACCAGAAAGAGCTACAATGAGAATAGTAGAATCCAGCAATGCTGCTTACACATAATGAGACTGCGTAATACGTAGCCGTCGGACCGTGTGCCACATTTAACATGCAAAGACCAACAGAAGTGTGTTACCCGCCCCATGTTAACCCCTTAACGATGCATGCCTTAATAGTACGGCACACATCAGGTGCGGGTGCATGGAGAGGGCTCATGGGCTGAGCCCTCATCATAGCCAGTAAGTCTTTGCTGCATATTGCTAGCAGCTATCACGGGTGTTTCCTGTCGACGGCATCTTGGTCATGATTGTCACTCCTAGTGACGTCATAGGGAAGCGGCGATCGGTTGCCGTGAGTCTGTTTTAACCCTTTCATTACAATGTGCGATTTGCACATTGTATTGAATGAGGAGAAAAATCCCCATATACTGCCATACTGTGGGTTAGAGGACCCTAGGGGGTCTGAAAAATAGTAAAATAACATAAAAATTCAAATCACTCCCCTTTCCCTAGAACGGATATAAATAAACAGTAAAAATCATAAACACATTAAGTATTGCCACATCCGAAAATGCCAGATCAAAATACAATGGTTGTTCACTACGTTTAACCCCGTAACAAAATATAGCGCCCGAAGTTTTCACACTTTGTCATCAAAAGTCACAAAAAAAAAAAAAATTACACCATGCACAGCTCCATACACCAAAGTATAAAGTACAGGAGGTTTAAAATTTTTATAAAGGTTTGAAAACATGATAAAACCTATAGAAAAGTGTTTTACCCCCGTGATTGCACCGACCCAAAGAATAAAGTCGACACGTCATTTGGGGCACACAGGGAAAACTGTAAAATCCAATCCCACAAGAAAACGTGCAAATGCGGTTTTTCACCATTTTCACTCTATTTGGATTTTTTTTCCCGCTTCCCAGTATATGGCATGGAATATTAAATACTGTCACTATGAAGTGCAATTTGTTACGCAGAAAACAAGCCATCACACAGCTCTTTACATGTAAAAATAAAAATGTTATAGATTTTTGAAGAAGGTAGACATCCAAGTGTCTAAGGTGGTGAAAAAAACGGACCTGCCATTTGAGGACTCTTCCTAATTAAGAGACCCCATGGACAGGAAGGCTGATGGCCTACTCCGTAGAGTCTGGGAATCCTCCATGCTTAGCCTCAAGTCTAACATAGCCGCTACTTCGGTAGCAAGGACTCTGTTTTTTTGGTTGGGGGAATTAGAAGACCACCTGAAAATAGATGCGGACAGGAATCTCCTTCTACAGACGATACCGCTGCTGCGTTCAGCGACAGGATTTCTTGCTGATGCTTCAGCAGAAAACATCAGACTGTCAGCAAAAGAAGGGGCGCTATCTAATTCAGTCCGCAGGGCTATTTGGCTTAGACAGTGGGGAGGGGATGTAAAGTCCAAGACGAAGCTCTGCAACATCCCATTCACAGGAGACTTCATGTTCGGCGCTGAACTAGATACTCTTCTGGAAAAAGCCTCTGATAAAAAGAAAGGGTTTCCTGAAATTAAAAAACCTCAGAAAAGCTTTTCCTTTCGGAATCCCAAGGATCCTAAAGACTCCAGAGGCAGAGGAAAACAGGGCCGCTGGTCCTACAACAAAGGTGGAAGAGGCCGAGGATATCTATTCTCCAACCTTCCACATCAATCAAAAAAACAGTGACTACCAGGTAGGGGGGCGTCTTCTTTTCTTCCTCCACAGATGGAAGACGATCACATCAAACAAGTGGATCCTGAGTATCATCAAATCAGGTTATCAGATAGAATTCAGCTCCCCTCCACAACAAAAATTTCTTGTCTCCAACCTAACATCTCGGAGAATGACAACACAGTTATGGAAAAATCTGCAAGAACTGTTATCAATGAAGGTAATTGTTACAGTTCCCAAAGAAGAAGAAAAGAAGGGCTTCTACTCCCCCTTATTTCTTGTGAAAAAGCCAAATGGGACCCTTCGACTTATTATAAATCTCAGACGGCTAAACAAGAACATAAAATACAAATATTTCAAGATGGAATCGGTGAAGACAGCCACCCCACTAATTCCTCCAGGCGCACAAATGTGCACCATCGACCTAAAGGACGCCTACTATCATGTCCCCATACACAAAAATCATCAGAAATTCCTAAGATTCGCGGTAGAATCGCCACAAGGGAAGGTCTGCCACTTTCAATTCAGAGCCTTGCCTTTCGGAATTTCATCAGCCCCAAGAATCTTCACAAAAGTCATGGCAGAAGTGACGGCATTCTTGAGAAAAGAAGGTATCTCCATTATTCCATATCTGGACGACCTCCTCATAGTGGCAAACTCGACCCCGACTCTTCTCAACCACAGAGATCGGACAATCCGAACCCTGGAAAATCTGGGCTGGATTATAAATCTCCAAAAATCTCATCTAGACCCCCAGAGGGAGACAAGATTCTTAGGGGTGATGTTAGATTCCAGACGCCAAGCTTCTTTTCTCCCACAGGACAAGAGAGAATCCCTTACCTCTTGCATAGACAAATTCCAAAGGAAAAAATCATGCAGTGTCCGCTCAGCCATGAGACTACAAATATTTCAAGATGGAATCGGTGAAGACAGCCACCCCACTAATTCCTCCAGGCGCACAAATGTGCACCATCGACCTAAAGGACGCCTACTATCATGTCCCCATACACAAAAATCATCAGAAATTCCTAAGATTCGCGGTAGAATCGCCACAAGGGAAAGTCTGCCACTTTCAGTTCAGAGCCTTGCCCTTCGGAATTTCATCAGCCCCAAGAATCTTCACGAAGATCATGGCAGAAGTGACGGCATTCTTGAGGAAAGAAGGTATCTCCATTATTCCATATCTGGACGACCTCCTCATAGTGGCAGACTCGACCCTGACTCTTCTCAACCACAGAGAGCGGACAATCCGAACCCTGGAAAATCTGGGCTGGATTATAAATCTCCAAAAGTCTCATCTAGACCCCCAGAGGGAGATAAGATTCTTAGGGGTGACGTTAGATTCCAGGCGCCAAGCTTCTTTTCTCCCACAGGACAAGAGAGAATCCCTTACCTCTTTCATAGACAAATTCCAAAAGAAAAAGTCATGCAGTATCCGATCAGCCATGAGACTACTAGGTCACTAGGAAAGGGAATACCATGGAACCCGACTCCAGTCCTGGTCATCCAAAAAGACGCCAGTTCCTCAGGATGGGGAGCCGTTCTACCAGACCGTTACCATGGTCCCCTTGGTTGAGAAGACAATCTTCAAATCTAAGGGAATTATCGGCAGTGTGGGAAACACTAAAAAGGCTACCCAGAACCCAGGTAAAAAATAGGGGCACAAGATCCTCGGACCTGATGGAGGTCACCAAGAAGATTTTTGCCTGGGCAGAGAATCACCTAAACTCCTTAACAGCGGTGTTCCTAAAACCTGGGCAGAGAATCACCTAAACTCCTTAACAGCGGTGTTCCTAAAAGGGTCAGAAAATCAGTCGGCGGACTTCTTGAGCAGAGAAAAGATGGACCCACACGAGTGGTCCCTGAACAGGGAAGTCTTCCTTTCCCTAACCCAGAAATGGGGCTCTCCGTCAATAGATCTGTTCGCTTCAAAAAAGAATACTCAAATAGAGGTATTTTTTTCCATTTCACCCAAGGACAACCCTCTAGGACTGGATGCCTTAAGCCAGTCATGGAAGACAGATCTAGCATATGCTTTCCCTCCATTTCCCCTAATCTCCAGAATCCTACAAAAAATTCAATCAAGTCAGACGACAGTGATCCTAGTAGCACCATTCTGGCCGAAAAAACCATGGTTCCCACTACTCTTAAAATTAGCAATCTCAGGACCCATCTTCCTTCCCTGCAGAAGGGATCTGCTACACCAGGGCCCTCTTCTTTACCCAGACCCGAAGTTTCTGAACCTAGCGGCCTGGCTCCTGAAAGGGAATTGCTCCTAGCTAAAGGAATCTCTCACCAGGTCATACAGACCCTAATAGCAAGCAGAAAACCAATCACCAACAAAATATACTACAAAATCTGGAAAAAGTATATATCTTGGTGCGAGGACCTTCCCCCGATTCCAGGCAAACCAAATATCGCTAAAATTCTTGATTTTTTACAGGATGGGTTTTCTAAAGGGTTAAGACCTAACACCCTTAAGGTCCAAATCAAATTGTAGCCTCAGTTTCCTGTTCTTAGCTGAAAGGAGTGGCACCCGGTGTGGTCTTCTGCTGCTGTAGCCCATCTGCCTCAAAGTTCGACGTACTGTGTAACGGGTGGTAGATCAGCAGTTTCTGAAATACTCAGACCAGCCCTTCTGGCACCAACAACCATGCCACGTTCAAAGGCACTCAAATCACCTTTCTTCCCCATACTGATGCTCGGTTTGAACTGCAGGAGATTGTCTTGACCATGTCTACATGCCTAATGGACATTTAATCATATGAAGTAGTGCCATCCCACTTTTTCTTTTGCCTCCACATATGCGGTATTGTTATACTCAGGAGGGATTGGGTATCAAACTTTGTGGACAGTTTTGCTATTTTATCCACTGAGAATTTGTAAATTTTTTGAAAACACATTCATTTAGCCAAAAAAAAATGAAATTTCAAAATAGCATCCGATCTTGTTTTATCCCCTGTAAAATAATTAAAGGGTTAACAAACTACATGAAAGTTGTTTTACATACATTAAGGGGTGTAGTTTTTATAATGTGGTAATTTATGGGGGTTTACTTTTATTTAGGCCTCTTAAAGTGACTTGAAATCTAAGCAGGTCCTGCAAAAGCATGATTTTGTGTTTTTATGAAAATTTGAGAAATCGTACCTAAAGTTCAAAGCCCCATGACATCTTACAAAAATGAGAGAATGCATAAAAAACCATGGATATATAAAGCAGACATTCGGTTAATGTTAGTTATCAAGTTTTTTTGCTGTTATGAATACGTATGGAAAAAGTAGGAAATTTTAACCCGACACTATGACAACTTGACTCAAGGTCAGAGGAGGGCTTTATATGAATTGAAAAACATGAAAGAGGTGGTATTTAAACCCGCTGATAAAGGGGGCAACGTGGTGGTATGGCCAATCGAAATGTATGAGGCAGAGGCGTTCAGACAACTTAAACAACAGGATTGCTATAAACAACTGTCGAGCAATCCCACGGAAGTATTCAGTAGAGAATTGACCCATATACTAGATGATGCCTTAGCAAGACAAATTATTCCGATCAGAATACGTAGGGGTTTGGAGGTAGACTCGCCTATTATACCTACTTTATACTTTTTACCTAAAGTACACAAGGACGCCAAGGTACCACCAGGTCGTCCTATTGTGTCCGGCTGTGGCAGTTTATGTGAGCCTACATGCCGTTTTGTTGATTTCTACCTGTGCCTTTGCGTAGAAGAGTTGCTATCATATATCCATGACTCCACAGATGTTCTAAAACGCCTTGAAGAAGTGACACTGGAATCAGACATGTTTTTGGTGTCCTGTGACGTGGAGGGACTATACACGTGTATTAACCATGACTTGGGCATTGCAGCAGTGGAATTCTTCCTGGGGGTCCGTGATTTGGATGAGGATTTACGAACACTCCTGGTGACATTAATGAGGTTCATCCTGGACCATAATTACTTTCTCTTGAAGGAAAGATTCTACGTGCAGACAAGGGGAACGGCGATGGGGGCCACGTGTGCCCCCTCGTACGCAAACCTTTTCCTCGGCCTTTGGGAAAGGAGCAAGGTACAGGAGGCCATGGACAGGGCATCAGGCCAGGTGATATCATGGATGAGATTTATCGATGATGTCCTGTTCATCTGGCAAGGACCACGGGCTGGTTTAGATCAGTTTTTTATAGATCTTAACTGTAACAACCTCAACATCAGACTGACGAATAACATCAGTCAAGAGCACATGGAGTTTTTGGACATCCAGATTGATGTTCGACATGATGGGCGTTTGAATACAACTGTATACCGAAAAGAAACATCGGTAAACACCTTGCTGCATGCAAAGTCTTTTCATCCCCCTCACACAATTCGATCTATCCCAACAGGGCAATTTTTGAGGGCACGGCGAATTTGTGATACGACAGACACGTTTGAGGAGGAATCACGGACCTTGAGATCCCGCTTTGAACAGAGGGGATATCGGGATCCTGATATACAGAAGGGTTACTTGAGAGCAAAATAAACCGACCTGAAATCTTTATTCATACAACGGCGTAAAAATACACAGGAAAATAAGGTACGAATTATTACTCCCTACAATGCGCAATGGAGGGAGATGAATGACATTTTTGAACGTTACTGGCCGATTCTCCTTTCAGATCCAGAGGTGAAAAGGCATCTGGCGGACAGACCCCAAACAATCTCGAGACGAGCCGACACGATTGGAAATACCCTGGTAAGGAGCCATTACACACCTCCAAAACCTAGTAATTATATTTTTGGATCTAGGGGCCCTGATTGGGGGTCTGTCCCTTGTGGACATTGTTCAGTGTGCCCCCACATTAAAAGAACAAAAACATTCTCAGATTCTGAAGGTGGTCGTGTATTCAACATTGTGCATTTTATAAATTGCAGCACTACAGGAGTAGTATACATCATTCTGTGCCCATGTGGACTCAAATATGTGGGGATGACCACACGGGAATTGAGGATCCGCTTTCAAGAGCACATCAGAGACATTCGAACGGCCAGTAAGCTTTTACCTAATGATCTTGAGAAGATAGCCAAATTGAAGCCCGTACCAAAGCATTTTTTTGAATACCATAATAGCAGATGGCAAGATCTAAGAGGGTATGGTATTGAAAACATTATCCTGGAGCTCGTGGATGGTGACACCTTCAGAAAACTCGAGAAGATCGATGTTAAATGGGATGTCAACTGCTACCACCCACCCATCGGTTTAAATGAGAAACTAATCCTTGTCCTCTCCCCCTTTTGTGTGAATTTGGCGGCCTTGGGTCCCCCCCCCGTTTTGAAAATTTTAAATT
Organism: Engystomops pustulosus; assembly: GCA_019512145.1. Lineage (NCBI taxonomy): Eukaryota > Metazoa > Chordata > Amphibia > Anura > Leptodactylidae > Engystomops > Engystomops pustulosus. The sequence continues at coordinate 106,703,396 of CM033644.1, read as the reverse complement.
GTACTGAGCTGATTAACACATTAATATTTCTGGTCCGTGTGTGGAATATGCATTCTTCCCTGTATAATGGGACGTATTGTGGATTTCCAAGGGTTGGGGTCTTAGAAGTGGTATTTGGCTTTGTCTTAGGCATGGCGGTTTACATGGCGGAATGGTGACATCGTGTGAACATCATCAGAGCATGTTTGGTACCATTTAACCCGTGCAATGGTCATAGGGACTATATCGTTATACGCAATTGCTTCGGCTTCAGGGGTGTCCGTTGTAATGCATAAGTGCACATCATAACAAGTCTGAATGCTGCTTTCCCATTATATGCATATGGCATGGCACTATTGTAACATTTTATCACAATTCTCTTCCTCCTCTTCATACAGTGTTTTGACATGATCTATCATGGACACATGAGTTTGGGTGACACCTGATCTTTTCTCTTTCACCATCCCTTCAGACACTTTATTTCACTGTAATGGACTCATCACTTTCATATATATACATTTCCTGCAGATACGTCTTTCACAACAATTTTAAAAATAATTTTTTCATCTTATGAATTTTTTAAGGATGTTTTTAATCAGTCTTCTTTTGCACATGCACCCTTTTCAGAGTGTCTGATTCTATAGGCATCACCTAGTTCCTCTCTCACGATGTCTAGAGAAACACTCTCACAGATACATTTACGTAATGAGGCACAAAGCCACTTTTATTTGTGATGTCTGAGTCCTCAAATGAAATCCCCCCCTCAAATCACTTTTTATTCCATACCTAACATTGGCTGGCTATCATTGTGGGTTACGACATCCATATAGTTGCACTTTCCCACTCTGACAGTACACTATGTAAACTAATTTGTACATTATAATTGGAGTATATATACACCACAACCTACCATAATCTATATTATGACAGCCTTGATATTTTCCACTGTATAGCACATCATTTCACTTTATTATGATCGGATATAAAAATTTCAAACTAGTAACCTTTTTATTCACAATGACTTACAATTCTTATGATGCTTACTTTTACATGTATTTATATTTGTACATGCTTTATATGGTATTGAATTATTTTCAGGGTTCTTGCATTATAAGAGTTTATTCATTATGTATATCCTAGTAGGGGTTATAATATCAATCAATTGACCTTACGTGCCATTCACGTGCAACCGCCTATGATATGTTATCCATGATACAGGTACTGCCATACTTTTCCACATACCCAAGATTGCCGTGTTGGTGCCGCGCCTCTTCATCCGCGCATGCGCCATCCCTGGCGGCGGGTCTGAACTTTTCCCGGCTCTGATGACACCGTGATGCTTACCCATCGTCTTCGGAACTCAGGTTGTTCCCAGCGGGCCGGATGTGGTGCGACGCCCCGGAGATGTGCGCCGCCATAATACACCAGTTCATATTCTACTGTCCTGGGTAATTCTACAATATCATCGGACCACATTCATTAGGGCGATCTGTGCTATGATTATATTACCGCCTCGTGTGTGTGGCCTGGTGAATTCATCATCTTATTGGTAGGCCTTGTAGGCATACTATGCCCTTTTTGGGCATGGTCAATACTCTGTTACGCATTTTATTATGTGATTACCTCATTGCCTATGTGTGTATATCCCCCACTTTGGAATATACTGTCGTTGACTTTTGACCACCACCCCTGTGGTTTGTGTTGTTGTGGTTTTACATGTTTTATAACCCTAGGGGACTCACCCAGATTTTAGCCTACAAGGACGCGGACCACAGTTTTTCAAATCTGGCCTGTGTCCTATAGTGGGTATAGCGTGGGAACGCATGAGAATTCCAGGATTTTGATTTTTTCCCTCGTGCCACATTGTACTTACTTCAAATTAGTTAAAAGTTGTGGATGAACTTTTGCGTTTATTTAGGGAAAAAACAAAATGTGGCAAAAAAATTAAAATTCTTTATTTTCAACTTTCTAAATTCTCTACTTTTGATGCAGATGTCACACAGCAACCAAAAATATCATACTTACATTTCCCAAATGTGCTGCTTAGTGTGGGCATGTTTTTTTCAAGATTCACACAATGTTCCTAGAATGTTATGAGGCCATGAATTTGGTGCCATTTTTCACATTTTTTTTGTAAACACCAAAACCCTTATTTTAGATGGACCTGCTCAATTTCTAATGACACTGAGGCCTAAAATAGCGCGACTCATAAATAAACCCCATTGTGGACAACTACACACACCCCCTCAAACGTATGAAAAACACTTTTAAAATTTTGTTAACCCTTGCGTGGTTTTATAGGGGTAAAAACAAAGTGGAGGTGGTAGTCTGCAAATTGTAATTTATTTTTTCACAATACAAACTCCTAGTGGTGGTGAATTAAACAGTTTAATAGGATTAAAAGAAAAGGGCTCCACAAGTTGATACCCAGAATTCTCCCGAGTACAAACGAGTTACCCCATATGTGCGGTAACCTGCTGATGGCCATCGCCGGCATAGAAATAATGAGGCCGCCATCCAATCATTTTGCTATTCACATTGTACAGGCTCAAATTTTTTTCTTTTGTTTTCTATTGAGGACCTCATAGAGGCTTATTCTTTTGCACATGGAGATGTCCACTGTTTCTAATACAACTAATTTTGGGCCTCTATAGCTAATTGGTGAATTTAAGTAACTGGTTGTTGTGTGAGGAAATGCAAAATCACAATTTTTAGGTAAATTTTTATGTATGTTTTGTTTTTTTGGGCCTTAACCATACCATAAAATAGTATATTCTTTACTACTTCTATGGGTCGCCACTTTATGAAAATACTTTTCATTTATAATATTTTTTATTTTGATTTTTTCTTCCTTTTCACCATTTTTCTGAATAAAAAGTAATTTGGCAAAACTTGTTGTTATTTTTAAAAGGCATCAACGTCTTTGATATGCGTAACCTTTTTTTATTTTTCACTCCCCACAAATCTGTTGTAAAAGTTATTTTGCAAGAATGATAGCTCTTTTTATGGTCTTATTTTAGACTTGACGTTACTTTTTAAATCAATTTTTAGCGATTTTTAAAAAAAAGGGCATTAATAACAACATCATCTTATCAGAAGATTTTTTAGGTTGTTTTTTACGGGGTTCACTTGCGGATCTCAGAATGGATTTGTTGTATTATACAGAGTGTTACGGACAGCAGGGATCCAATATGTGGGGGTTTTGGCATTTGTCATTGAATACTGCATACACTAACTTTCGGAAAAATCTTAATTCATTTTTCTCATCACATCTTTTATTGCATAACTTTTTTAATTTTTGTGCTGACAAAATCTTGTGAGGGGGCTGATTTTTGCGAGACGTTGTTTCTTTTAGTGGTTATTTGTGGAGCATAAAGTTGTTTAAAATCACTTTTTTAAAAGCATTTTTTAATAGGTGTATAATTTAAAATTCTTTTTTTTTTCTATCTTTTTCGGAACTGTTTTTTGTGTTTTTTTTCCTCCGGGCTCTTTTACCGGTCGGGTCCAGTACAATTCTGTTTTATTATGCAGATTGTTAACGGCGGCGGCCAATCCAAATATGCTTTTTTTTTTTGGTTTTAATAGTTTTTTATAGGTTATATTTAGTTTTTTTTTAGTGGAAAGACTAAGGACATTTTTGTTATATTTTGTTATGTTTATTTTTTAATTTATTATCAATTGTGTATGTTATGTTTTTTTGCTATTTTTTTTTACTTATACATACTTACACTGAACCATGTATGCCTTGATCACGGTTAAGTTCAATACAACTGCTCTAACAATACTGATTTTAAAATTGTAGAGCAGAGTAAACTGTCTGAGCAAGCTTGCGCATGCTCAGACAGTTTACAGTCAGACCCGGAAGGGGTCTGGCTGCCATGGAGACCGGGGGCACATGCCAGTCCTCGGAGCTGCCCAGAAGAGGATCGGATCCCCCGGTAAGCGGCACGGGGGATCCGATCCACAGCAGGAACACCCTTACACGCCGCGGTCATGCTTGACCGCGGCGTGTAAGGGGTTAACACCCGCGATCGGAGTCGGCTCCGATCGCGGGTGTTACAGCGCGGTGTCAGCTGTGATAGACAGCTGACAGCCGCTGCTTCTGGTACCGGCTCCATTCGTGAGCCGGTCCCAGAAGCTGGACATTATACTACGTCCCGGTGCGCTAAGCATCTAGCCCCGGGGACGTAGTATAACGTCGTGGTGCGCCTAGGGGTTAATATATTCTTGGATTGTCTATTTGTCATACAATATACGTTTTTTTGGTATTCACCAGTAGCATTTTAATTCTTAATTGTAGTCTACAGCATTTTTTTCTAAGGGGAGAAAAATGTTAAATAACAACTAATTACATATTAGCTTATATTTTAAGGACCCATTTGTATGTGAATTATGCTTATTCCTGGAATATCCCTTTAAATTTGTTACCAAATTTATGTTTATGGGTGTTGGCATTACGTCATCCTACACAGCAATCAATGGAATTTCCCAAACTTTTATGTGGTATTATTTCTTCTACTTATGCTTTGTATCCTATCAGTTTTATTTAGCTCATGTGAGATGCTTATGCTTTCTGATATACCTTGCTAGTTTATGAAGAAAAACAAAACTGTAATTATAGCCAGTGATGCAGGCTGCCTCATTCATGATGACAAGTGACTGCAGGGCATATGGCATGTCAAAACATTGTAAAGATGGGATTACAATTTTGCATGGCATTGGCAAGTCAGAACCAAGAGAAACATGGCATTTGATGTAAACTAAAAAGAGAAACCTTAGTAAAAAGGTTGTGGGCATCTATTCTCTTGATTGTAGAGGGAGAAACAGTGCAGTTTTTTGTATTTTTCATATTTCACTGGTGTTATATTCAGGGCCGTATTAAGTGTTTGTGCTGCCATAGGCACTCTCAGTGCTTACGCCTCCTATTGGAGCTGTCTAGCTAACACCCCTCCGCTGCATGTTACAAGTGTCTCCAATGATCCAATGTAACCATTAGATTAAAAAACTGCTTCCGGCTGCGTTCACATGATGCGTTTGTATGGTGTTTTGAAATGCATTGAGCAAAATACTTCATGTATTAAATATATCTACATCTACTAAGGGCGTGTACAAGGTTTCTGGTGGACTTTGCACATTCTTTTCAGTGCAAACTGCTTACACAGGTATTTAAGAAGTGCCTGAGCAATATTTGTGTCACACGCGTTTTGTGTCGCGACTGCACTATTCTTTATGTGACTCAAATCTCCGCACTGAAGGCGGTGTTCCAGTGCTCAATCAGATCATGCGCCAGATTTGACCCCTTACTGACATGTGACGTAATAGTATGTCACATGCCGGCTGCGGGTGCATGGAGAGGGCTCTCCATAGCCGGTAAAGGCTCACCGGTAAAACCCTTAATCAGTATAGCAACGGCAGCTTCAAAAAAATGGTGGTGCATGGGCGCCACCATCTTGGTGAGGATCGTCGCTCCCTGTGATGTCATCGGGAAGCGGCGATATGGTCATTTCTCCTATTTAGGGACTATGGACATTTAATGTTTTTTCTGTGGAATACAGCTACTATGTGCAATGATTATTAATGAATTTCCTGGGTAACATTATATTTATGCTTATGTATCTATGGCACTATATGCACCTTAAAGAGGGGTGCTTACCCACTCATGGCCATTTTCTCTACTTGCTCTTCTTTGGCGCACACACTTTATATTAAATGCACGTCTTGATATTTACTTATATATATGAAAAAACTTTTTTCTTTACTTCATATTTTGTGGCGCACGTGTATAAAATTAGTCGCATGTCTTGAACGAACTGCTTGTACTAGAGCACATGGACATAAATACCTTGTGGCGCATGCGCCTAAAAAGTGTCAACTTCTTGTAGTGTAACGCATGTGCATAACTGTTTATACGATACAAAAATGATTTTATGTTCAACTGACCTAGGGGCGTGGTCGCCCTGTCTCATCCCATGATTCTGATATTTTGTATCTGGTGTCTGTGATCCTGGTTCTGTTAGGGAGCCTCATTCTCTATTTATTACTTATATTGCATTTGACATTATATTGATAGTGGTTCCCCATGCTATGAATTTTTCTTAACCTATACACACCTGCTTTTGCTCTCTTTCTCTATCATGGGAAGTGGCGATCCGTCGCCATGAAACCTCGGGTCTTCCAAAGAACCAAAGCTGTGTCGCTTTAAAACTTTGAGGAGAAAAATCCCCATATACTGCCACATGGCAGTATAAGATAGGATTGTTCAGACAACCTAAGGTTAAAGTACCCTAGGGAGTCTGAAAAATAGTATAAAATTATAATCAAAAAGCCTAAAAATCCGAATCACCCCCATATCCTTAGAACTGATATAAATATAAATAAACAGTAGAAATCATAAACACATCAGGTTTTGCTGCATCAGAAAATGCCCGATCTATCAAAATATAATAACAGCTTTTCACTGGGGATTAACCCCATAACAGAAAATAGTGCCCAAAGTTGAAAATGGCACTTTTTTGCCATTTTAAAAAATATAAAGAGGTCAAAAGGTCGTAAAGTGCTAAAAATAGCATTGTAAATGTCATCAAAAGTAAAAAAAAAAATTACAACCACCCACAGCTCCGTACACTAAAGTATGAAAAAGCGGCAGGAGATGGCAAAATAAACATTTTTTTTGTACAGGAGGTTTTAATTTTTGTAAATGTATTAAAACATTATAAAACATATACAAATTTGGTATCCCCGTAATCATACCGACCCAAAGAATAAAGTAGACATGTAATTTGGGATGTACAGTGAAATTCGTAAAATCCAAGCCCACAAGAATACAACGCAAATGCGTTTTTTCATCAATTTCACTGCATTTGGAATTTTTTCCCACTTCCCAGTACACGGCATGGAATATTCAATACCACCATTTTGAAGTGTTATTTGTTACTCAGAAAATAAGCCATAACACAGCTCTGGTCAAAAACAAAAAAAGTTATAGATTTTTGAAGGTGGGGATTGAAAAATGAAAATGCAAAAACGAAGAAGGGGTTAAAAACATTTCTGAACCCAAGGGCTTTACCTTTTATTTCAGGAAAGCGGAACTTATAATAGATGCATATTAGTAAGTTACCTAATATCCCACCCACACTCATTACAAAAAAAAAAAAAGTGGTCGGTCAAGGGTTTGAGAGGTTGGAAGTCAAGTAATCAGTGTTAGGCAGCAGGCAAACAAGCAGATAACACAGTGGGGGTCATTTACTAAGGGCCCGATTCGCGTTTTCCCGACGTGTTACCCGAATATTTCCGATTTGCGCCGATTTTCCCTGTATTGTCCCCGGGATTTTGGCGCACCCGCGATCGATTGTGGCGTTCAATGCGTTTCAGCCAGCAGCGCCACCTGGTGACGGGGCGGAGGAACTACCTTGATGAATCCCGCCGGACCCGAATCCACGCGAGAACGCGCCTCTGGATCGCGAACGGACCTGGGTAAGTAAAGTCTGCGCGGCTAGCTAACCCAAGTGAGCAGCAATCTAGTTCAAAGAAAGAACCTCACACGGCACTTTATTAGGTCACCTGTCCAACTGTACTCGTATTAACCTTAATTCTAATCAGCCAACACACGATGGCGGGCAAACTCATGCATTTTAGGATGTAGACATGTCAAGACAATCTCCTGCAGTTTACAAACGAGCATCAGTATGGGGGAAGAAGGGGATTGAGTGCCTTTGAACGTGCATGGTGTTGGTGCCAGAAGGGCTGGTCTGAGTATTTCAGAAAGACTGCTGATACTGGGATTTTCAACAAGCACAACCATCTCTGGGTTTACAGAGCAATGTGTCCCGAAAAGAAAACCTCCAGGTAGCGTCAGTTCTGTGGGCGGAAATGCCTTGTTGATGTCAGAGGTCAGAGGAGAATGGGCAGACTGGTTCGAGCTGATAGAAAAGCAACAGTGACCCAAATCGCCACCCGTTACAACCAAGGTAGGCAGAAGAGCATCTCTGAATGCACAGTACGTCGAACTTTGAGGCAGATGGGCTACAGCAGCAGAAGACCACACCGGGTGCCACTCCTTTCAGCTAAGAACAGGAAACTGAGGCTACAATTTGCACAAGCTCATCGAAATTGGACAGTAGAAGATTGGAAAAACGTTGCCTGGTCTGATGAGTCTCGATTTCTGCTGCGACATTCGGATGGTAGGGTCAGAATTTGGCGTCAACAACATGAAAGCATGGATCCATCTTGCCTTGTATCAACGGTTGAGGCTGGTGGTGGTGGTGTCATGGTGTGGGGAATATTTTCTTGGCACTCTTTGGGCCCTTTGGTACCAATTGAGCATCGTTGCAACACCACAGCCTACCTGAGTATTGTTGCTGACCATGTCCATCCCTTTATGACCACAATGTACCCAACATCTGATGGCTACTTTCAGCAGGATAATGCGCCATGTCATAAAGCTGGAATCATCTCAGACTGGTTTCTTGAACATGACAATGAGTTCACTGTACTCAAATGGCCTCCACAGTCACCAGATCTCAATCCAATAGAGCATCTTTGGGATGTGGTGGAATGGGAGATTCGCATCATGGATGTGCAGCTGACAAATCTGCGGCAACTGTGTGATGCCATCATGTCAATATGGACCAAAATTTCTGAGGAATGCTTCCAGCACCTTGTTGAATCTATGCCACGAAGAATTGAGGCAGTTCTGAAGGCAAAAGGGGGTCCAACCCATTACTAACATGGTGTACCTAATAAATTGGCCGGTGAGTGTAGAGTACCAGTGCTGTTTTAAAGGAAGCTCATAATTGAGTGACAATTGACAAAACCACTGAACCATTTTGGAAAATGGTTGTTTGTTTGGAAAAAAATATCTAAGAAAAATAAAAACTTTTCTTTTTCTGTATCTAAAAGAATAAACATGCAACAATTTTCTGTAACATCTGGTTTGAAATTATCAATGTATTTTAGAGAAAGAATTTTACTGTAATGTCTATTCTGTGCAAAACTAGATAATGGAAGGCATTTAGAACCCTTTTGGTTTAAGCTATCATCAAACTACATTGAGTTTTGTATAAATACATGAAAAAGAATTTTGGTGCCAATATCTTGATTGGAATAGTAAGTGTCTAGTCAGTACTTAATTGTATCATTTTATATTCCTTATATTGATGGTTGGAGTAATTTACTAAAGCTCTTCAGATAAAAGTTTATTGAGCTTTGCTTTATTTGGAGCATTTCATAGCATATGACAAATTGAAAAAAAAAGTAAAATAACGTATTCTGGTGTTGATTTTGTCTGCTGCACATGTGGTGATTTTACAGGATCTACTTCCAATTTATAGCTTTATGATGTGAAATTTGATTTAAGCTTGTGTGAGATTTTCTCCTGCAGTCTAGGAAGTCTAAGCTATGGCCCTAGGGGCAAGCCGAGGTCTGTAGATGAAGTTGGCTGCACTGTCTTGAAGTATTTCATGCAATAAGGCAATATGAAGTAGTTGTTTTAGGCTATTTTTTTTGCAGAAAAAAGGGATTAAGAATGGAATTAGAAATACCTCATACAAATCCAACATCTATACAGACTCTAGATTTGCTTAATTGCTTCTGCATTAGCTCTCTTCGGGAACGTTGTTTTATGTCATTATGCGATCCACCGTTTGAATGGAAAACACATGAGCAAATTCATTTCAATGAGTTCATACACACGGCTGTGGTTTCCATTGCCCTGTTTGTCAGGCTAGGTCCTATTCCTGTTCATGTTTGCAATTTGGGCAGTCTGTTCTACTGACATGTGATTGGGCATCACAAGCCCATAGGGCCCAAAACAACAGACCACGTGTAGCCTCAGTGCTAGTCTTCCATATTTGCTTTGAATCAACTTGGATTGGCCCTAAACTTCTGTGCCACCTGCCTTCACCCTTTATGCTGGGATTTTCATATTGACATCACAATTTTGCCTTAACCTTTTGATTGATTATGTATTTATCTCATGATATTTTACTACAAATTCCATTATCCATCAATTTTACACCAGAGATTCGGACCATATTAGTGGCAAGCCAGATGATAAATTATTCACACATGTCTGGTGTCACAGAACTAGTTTAATAAATATTAAAGTTTTGTATACAGATGTATCAAGAGAGGAATAGATTCTCATGAAAAAGACATAGTTTTGCCCTTATACAAATCCCTGGTCAGACCACACATGGAATATTGTGTACAGTTTTGGGCACCAGTGTATAAAAAGGATATAGGAGAACTGGAACGGGTGCAGAGGAGAGCAACCAGGATTATTAGGGGAATGGGGGAACTAGAATACACTGACAGATTAAAAAATTTGGGATTATTCAGTTTAGAAAAAAGACGACTGATGGGAGACCTCATTACAATGTACAAATACCTGAACGGACAGTACAAGGATCTCTCCAAAGATCTTTTTATACCTAGGCCTGTGACCAGGACAAGGGGGCATCCTCTACGCCTAGAGGAGAGGCGATTTTACCACCACCATAGACAAAGGTTATTTACTGTAAGAGCAGTGAGACTGTGGAAGGTTGTTATGGCGGACTCTATGTACATGTTCAAGAGAGGCCTGGATGACTTTCTGGAGAGAAAAAATATCATGGGTTATGGGGATAAAACATTTATTTAATTCTTAAAGGTTGGACTTGATGGACTTGCGTCTCCTTCCAGCCTTATATACTATGATACTATATACTATGAAAATCAGGGGTGGATTAAGACTGCAGTAGGCCCGGGGCTGTATGCATATTATAGTTTGTAGTTCACTTCCTGCATAAGGCTATAGAATCAAGCTTCTTGGGGATTAGAGGAGGAATGCCTTCTGACCACTTTCAATCTGTGGTTTCAGGACCTTTGGAGGACCTTCATGTGTATTAAGAGCAGGAACAGATATTAAAGGATTTCATGGGTGATGGTTCTTTTGAGTATAAATTATAATAGACAATAGTATAAATTCTGAGTATATTATAATCCACTACTGGATAAAATTCATTATCAGTACTTTTGCACATTTGGAATAAAATATATAAATTCATAACAGTGTTTTCTGTAAAGTATGTTTTACCTGAATTCAGTCAGCATCAGCAGACACAAATCACATCCAAAATCAATCATACCAATTTGTGCATGGTGACAGTTTCATATACCTGTTGTTGAAGAGTCTCATTCAACTGCAATACACATTAAATATACACCTGGCACATTCAGACCAAGAAAGTCACTCTGTGTCTCTGATCCATTTTTGTAACCTCTAAGAATGATACATTTGTTGGCCAGAGTCATCAGTAAAGCAAATTAGGCAAATGAACAGACTGCGGTGAGTAATAAATCTGTGACCTTGAGCAGGTTGGAATGCGGCATTGTGTCAGGCCAGGCCTGAAACTGGACAAGGACAAGTCGATGCATTCATCACTTTACCAGCAATTCATTGAGACTGTGAACAGACAATTTTTCTTGATGTTATTTTCAGATTGATGTATGAAGAGATATTTCCTGTGCCAAGCACAGTTCATACATAATTTTATATTGCCACTCTATAAATCTCAACAGTGATAGAACCTTTCACAGCTGACAGGGTATGCAAACAGCAGTGAGCAAGCAGTAAAGAAAAACCTTGGCCCTCTTTCATGCAAGAAGAGAAAAAGCGTAAAAAAAGCGTTGAAACTTGGAGAAATTGTAAGCTTTATCTTCAATCATTCTTCTCAAAGAAAAAATATGTAAAGAACAACTGTCAGTTTTATTCGAGTCTCTGCAAAGCTGCCCGATTAAGATTTACTGCTCTGTGTTTGCTTTATTCAGATGAGCATGGAAATCTAAATTACTGGGTGAGAGCGGAATTGACATATGCATGCATCCCTCTATCTTGCTCCTCATACAATAGCTGCTGCCTGGCATCCACACTCCCAGTCACACAAATCTACTAGAATAAAACACTCTTTGATGTAAATTCAGCTGGTAAAACTCTAACTCTTGCTGTGTAAATGACTCCTTCTCCGCAGATTGAAAATGACATCTCCAGCCGAGTCTCTACTGTAACAATGGGCAGCTCAAGCTCACTAAAACCTTGCAAACATGGATGGATGTACCTTATATCTTATTTTTTTTATGTACAGAGAGATATGAGAATGTTTCCCTGCCAATACAAAATATGTTTTTTGTAAGTTTTATATAGTATCTATGCAGTATCTATAAATCTCTGCAGCAGTTTTGTGAGCACAGATGATACAGATTACAATACTTGTAGCAGGACGAGTTATATGTGTGGCAATATGCAGGTGCTGTAATTAAAGGGGTATTTTCATCACATTGGAAATATCATCACTTTATGACTGATGGGGGGCTTCTACCTCTGAGACATTTACAATTTTTTCTGGATTGTTAAAGGAAACAGGTGGTTGTTCCAACTGCACATCACTATTGTCGATCCACTACTATTGTTTGCTGTATTTCATACACCCACCGCAGTGTAGAGAATGGGATTCGCTATTGTGATATATGATGCATGGGGTCCCTTGTTACCGGCCAAATAACAGCATCAACTACAGTTTCACTGTGTTTGACAGGAAAACAGGGACTCTTTGCATCAAACAAGCAAAGGTAAGTGGAAAAAAAAAAATTGCTATTGTTATTAAATTTCCCAGAAAAAAGAATTCATGAAAAATTGTCTACTGAGTACAAAATGATAGTATTAAAAACTTCTATTCAATCCACATAAAAACAATCTCTCGTACAGATGTGATGATAAATATTTAAAAGGCTATGGCTTTGGGAAGGTAAGTGATTCCTTCCTAATAAAATATAATACAATGGGGTACATTTACTAACAACAGTGCAAACTGCACTAAATGCAGTTTACCTGTGTAGTGTGTAGAGGGTGCCTGATTCAGTATTTCTGGCGCTCGTTCTTCATGAATCTGGCGCCCCCTGCACTACTCTGACAGAGTACACCACTTATTTTTTGGTGCACCTTTAACATGGAGCATGCAACACAATTCGGTTGGACTTTGCATGTTAAATCTGGCGCACGCTGAGCACCGAAACGCCCCTTAATTTCTGTTGCATGATGCGCCACAAAAGGGTCATGTGCGACACAAATGTGGTGCAGACACTTCTTAAATATTTGTGCCAGCAGTTTGCACCTAAAAGAACATGCAAAGTCTGATAGAAAACCGGCCCACGGACCTTAGTAAATGTGCCCCAATGCTTTTGGACTGGAGAATATTATGGCCTTTGCATAACGTTGAAAGCCTGCAAATGAAAGCTGCTATGACACATCAGTGCCTTAACTGTGGCATGTGGAGGGGAGTTGTCATTCAGAAAATTTTGTTGATAGGAACCTCTTACATGCTGCTTCTAAATGGATGTCACTGCAGCAAACCATAAGATGATGCACGACCTGTGCCATGAATAAAGGGCTGAACCATTGGTTAAGAGTTGTGTCCCCTAATCAGTTTTTTCCCCTATAAATTAGTGTGGTAGGTCTCTAGCGTGCAGGTAAATGTAGCACAAAGCCACTAGAAAATACTATTGCTCCTTTTATTTGCTGTGATACCACCAGCAGCTGTACACTAGCATGCCTCATTGCGATCATGAATAAAATAGCTTCATAGCAGATTCACATTCCTCTCATCAGCTGCTGCTCTGATTTATATATGATCTTTCCAAGCTATTTAATATCGCTTCTTTCTAACATTTAGTAAATAGTTTACACAGCAGAACTTGAAGGCGTAGCAAGGTGTTTATGAAAATGACTTTGTAGCAGTTTCAATGTCATTCCTCATTTTTACTTAATGGAAATCACTTTGGTACAGTATCTATCTGTGACCCAGGCATCCGTATTACATTATACGTTCTCCTAGACAGGGTGAGACTGCTGTTTTCCATTTATGCTTACACAATATGGTTATTGAACCATTGAATTTCGAGCTGAGGCATGGTGGTTGTAATTTCATAAATCTCACACTGCAGGAAAGGGAAATTATTGAACACATCATTGTGATTATATATGAGTAAACATATTTTCAAGGTGTGGGAACATATTTTCACCTTTTGCTACAATAATATATGCTATTACCTTTATCGTATCTCCAAGATAACTATTTATAAGCATGTCATTTTATGAACTGCAAAGTTTTCAGCTTCCTATGTTGTATACCAAAGTAAGAGCTGAAATTGAAAATAGTCACTCCTGGAGCTTCATTCTTTCATAGCAGCTGTTAGAATGTCACAAAGATGCAGGATTATTTACAGAAATGTTGAAGAATCAGTTATATAAATCAAAGTGCATTTTGTACCTACTATACAATATCAATGTCCCAACATAGACATCCAATACATGGTCCTCTAAAAGCAGCAGTGAAATTGGAATTTCTGGGGCCCCAAGGAAAGTTAAATCTGGGATCTGTCCTAAATGTCACAGCAAAAAGTATTCAGTTCCTAGCTTAAAACTTCAATGGAGTCCTTAATAGAAAGTGAGTTTCTTGCACTCCTTTGTTGATGCAGCAAAGAACAAATTTATTGACAGTAAAGCAAATCTAACATATGTAACATTTCGGTCCAGGCGGTCTTTGTCAAACACAACAGCCGCGCAAGGGATTTGCTGTGAAATTAGATAGGTATAGGATTTAGACCTGTGTAAAATAGTACAACATTACTGTGAGGAGACTCTTTCTACTCCTCCCAAGACTCTTTTCTACTCCTCCCAACAAAAGAGTGCTGGAACTTCACTTTGTATTGTCTACTGGAATGGGATCCTTAATTCTGAGCACCCGCCAACTATATCAAAGGGCGGCCGCACATTGTCACTGTTTATTGGTGACCTGTATAGGCTGATGTTTTTCCTCGTTCTTTTACAACAATTGGTCCAGTATAATTGACTGTATTGCACCACTATATAATGCTCTCTCATCATAAGGCCGTAAGCATATGTATGGGCAGACCATGGGTGATCAAATTAATTGTTCACGGGCATCCTCACTGTGATAAGTTATGATATTCCTAGCATGACATGTGGCATGGATCAGGGAGCAAACAAAATAGTTATTAGATAATTGGTTAAATATTTCATATTGTTTGGTATTGCTAGATTTGGAAATTTATGCTGGGGAATGTGCTTGACATATCTTCAACTTAGGAGACCACTGTAAGACGATGTGACATAATTAATAATGAATCAGGTGTAGCCACGCCCCACTCAAATAGATTAGGTGATTATTCAAAAAGAGCATGTCAGCATTCACTCAAGGTCATTTTCAAGGAGATGCAACACATTTTTGCAAAGTGGTTCAGGATTTCATCACTTTACAAATATAATTAGTAAGGTCTGTTTTTCTTTATTTTATCCCCTTTCATTTTTCCTGTTTTGCCTTTAAGTATGTATTTCTGTTTATTTCATCTCTTCTTCTAACCCATAAACATTGTGCTTTCTGAATATTAAATTGTCCTTTAGTAAGTTATTCCTTGTGGTTCTATATGTCCCTATACCTTTGGATAGGTGAATTACCACTGAGCTGTGATACCCTGTTAGTGTCTAGCATGCTAGCAGTTAGATATAAGCAATGGGTGTCCAGGTGAACTGTATATTACGTAAAGTAGTGTGTATCTGGGTGTATGTGTGCGGTCCTGGTGTAGGCATCCTGTAAGCCATAATTAACGGGTGGGGAACCATTGCTATATTAGCTACTATGGGGATATTGTTCCTATATTGACTACAGTGGGGGCATAATAGTCATCTCTAGAAAAGAAAGAGAACAGTATTAAATTTGGGATAAGAAGGTAGAGGAGATAATGATGAAGTGAGGAACCAAACATATTTGTTTCACTAAATCTGCAGAATTGTGGCTGGAAATGAATTTGGATTTTCAAGTGCCTTGCTAACCTGTCATCTGAACACAGAGAATCATTGTCCATATTGAGAAGTAAGAAATCACATTTCATTAGAAAATACACCAAGACTGGAAACATGTTGTTATCGGGATTATGTTATACCGGGAAATTTGCATTGTGCATGGAGCATATACTCCGAAAAGTCCAAGACAAACATTTGGATCCCTGATCATGGTTTCTTCCTGAGAGACAGATTCTAAGATCTGCAGAACAATATTCTTCTGTCAAATCACTATTATAATATAATATAGCCTGCCAGCCTCTCCCCTCTCTGTATATAGCCTGCCAGCCCCTGCCCCCCAGTATATAGCCGGCCAGCTCCTGCCACCCAGCATACAGCCTGCCAGCCCTTGTTCCCAGTATATAGCCTGCAGCCCCCGCCCCCCAGTATATAGCCTGTCATCCCCTGCAGTATAGAGCCAGCCTCAAGTTTATAGCCTGCCAACCCCCCAGTATATAGCCTGCCATTCCCTGCAGTAAATAGCCAGCCTAGTGCCCCTGTATATAGCCTGCCAGCCCCTGCCACCCCAGTATATAGCCTACCTGCCCCTGCAGTATATAGCCAGCCAGCCCCTGTAGTAAATAGCCTGCCAGTCCTGCCCCCACAGTATATAGCCTGCCAGCCCCTTCAGTATATAGCCAACTCATCCCCCCAGTTTATAGCCGGCCAGCCCCTGCCCAGAGCATGCCATGGTTTTAATAAAAAATAAACACTGTACTCACCTTTCCGACACCCACCATATGTT
Organism: Engystomops pustulosus; assembly: GCA_019512145.1. Lineage (NCBI taxonomy): Eukaryota > Metazoa > Chordata > Amphibia > Anura > Leptodactylidae > Engystomops > Engystomops pustulosus. The sequence goes on along the minus strand of CM033644.1, from coordinate 106,686,777 downwards.
CTCTTCTTGCTTCGGATGCTCTGGTCCTTGCGCTCCTCTTCAGGCTCCTTTTTGGGTCATTTGGCTCTTCTTTGGGTCAGTCGCTTGCCAACATTATTGTTTATGAGCCGCCGGCATCACAATGGGACCCGAAAAGGAGCCAAAGAGGGGCGGAAGGACCTAAGGAGGCACCGGAGAATCCAAAGCAAGAAGAGGACCTGCGGAGGGCATTGGAAAAGTGAGTACAATGGTATTTTTTTATTGACTCGAGTATAAGCTGAGTCAGGTTTGGCTTATACCCAAGTATATACGGTATACATTTTATTTATCTGCATGGATTTTAGGGGACTTTTTTCAGGTGTTCGAAGCATCTGATAATTATTGTTGTTGCCAGACTGTGTGTGGCTCAAAAAAGCTTGCATGGCAACAAGGTAGCAGAAGAAAATAAAAGAGAACTTCACAATGATAATTGGACTCAACCATATTAGAAGTTTGGGTTTGAAATTTGCTCAACTTCCCAACTTATGCCATTAGCGCCCACGTTTGGTGGGCATTAACTTCCATTGTAATTGCCATTGGCAAAATCACACTGCCATTTTCAGGAGGATCATTGCTCCCTAAAGACATCGGGGCATATTTATAAAAAATGTCCTAAGGTTAGACAGTGCAGAGATAAACTAGACAGTCTTATTCTGCACCAGATTTATAAAAGTGTCTAATTCTGTATAGTCATACTGTCTAGTCATACTCTTCACCTCCTATCAGTTGGCTTACTTTACGTTAGTACAAGAAAGTTAGGACACAATTCTGTCGGGTTAGGCGTGAGGCCAAACTCCCTTTTATTAAGCCACGCCCCTTTTGTTGAGCTACTTTTAGGACAGGCAGAAAACTGTCTAAAACCCTTTATAAATGTGGTGCAGACAGTTTTTTAGTGCAAACTACGACAGAATTCTGTCTGTTAGTGCTGGAGATTTAAATGCCACTGGCGACTTTGTCAGCGGCATTTGAACGGTTAACACCTGTAATCGTTACTGGTGGGGGTTTAGGTCTGGGTTCAGCACCGTGTTAATTAAGATGCTTAATAATTTTGTTATTTTTCTATTCTTAATGTAATTAAGAATTTAGCTTTTTTGGGAATACTACTTCAAAGACATGGATGCTTGAATAACTTGCGCTCCCTCCAAATAATTTTTTTTCACAACTCATTGGTGCTGCCTTGCAAATTTGCCCAAGACCCACTTGGGCATAGTGATCATCCACGTGAAAGCCAAAGGAAACAATCTCAAGGTACCAATGGAGCTTGATAAGGTACCAATGCAACTTGATAAAAACCTTCCAGCTTTATTAATAGAAATTTCTACAGTATAAAAGTTACAAGGATGTTAATGGACCATATGAGCAGCACTAAACGCGTTTCAGGTGTATATAACACTCTTCATGGCTATCTTCATATGTGATGCATCATGTATACCACTAAACCATCCATCCACTCAATCACATGATCGAAGGGTGGATTGTAAAACACAGAATACACGCCAGCATACCAATATACTTTGAAAGCAAGATCTGTACTTCATGTTGTAATAAATATGTATATTTCATGTGCCATCAAGAGAAACCATGAATTCATCACAATAAAAAATTTGTACTCCCTACCTACTCCAAATGGCCGGTGTCCTAGTTGATTGCACCATCCACCCTGTGCTACAAAAGGTCACCCTGTGCTAGAAAGGATACCCTATCAAACATTACATAATGAGGAACCATTTATTTAATTTTTAACCCTAAGTGTAAAGCCTGTTTTTCGTCTTATATATGTTTTTGCCCAGTTTTGGGTACATATAACTTTTTGAAAACTTTTTTTTAACCTTTGTGAGACATTAGGGAGAATATGCAATTACATTTAAAGGTGACCTGTCATCAAGAACAGGAACAATAAAACTTACTCACCCCCTTATGCCCTTCCCAGCTAAAATCTGCCTCCTTCCACCAGTAATATTGATCCCCAAACTCTTTCTGCTTTTGTCTATGTTGGCTGTACCCATCGCCGCTTGGCTCATCAGTCATGTGCTGCATGAAAAAGTGACAAGACCTCCAGTTTCCCACACAGGGCTAACTGCTAGATTCACTATCCAGTGAAAGTGACAGCATTCTGGTAGGGACAGGAATTGGCCAGGAAAGAGGACTTACTGTCTGCTTAGGTTGAGATCTGAAGAGACACTAAACTGTCAATTAAAAGAAGGAGGCGTCAGCCTGGAGAAAACCTGACTCTTCTCTTCAGAAATGACTTTCTACTCATTTGCTTCAGAAGAATAGCTGCAAGATAGGTAGAGGGACTCAGTGGCAGGTAATTATATGTGATACGGGGAGAACTTTTAACCATTTAGCAGAAGGAATTACTAGTGCGTGGAATAAAATTCTGGTGACAGGTCTTTTTAAAGTGTTCAAAGTATGATATTAATATGAAAACAAGTGGCACTGTGGGAGGGAATTAACTCTGTGACACCATTTTGCTTTCACTGCAAATAATGTGGTTTTAGGATAGCAGTTTGGGTCTAAATTTGCAAAAACGTGGATTTGAAAGTGGTAAATCTTACATTAGTGCATGTTCCTGTAGCTCTATGATCTGTAAAATCATAGAGCCTCTTCTGCTCTAAAGTTTAAAAAGTTTTACATCACATAAAGCAATTAACTCCTGCCTTACCAGGCAGGATCTACCACTGCAGAGTTCATCTGTGTTATGTAGTGACATGCTGTGAGACTAATCAGACCCTACACAGGCTGCAAGCTACATGGTGGGACGTATTTGCAAACACAGCTCTGCCTTGCATTGGCGAGGGTGTTGCAGTAGGTTTGAGACAGATCAGAGATGAGAGATGACAAGACCCATGAGATGGATATAACACACAATGGGGGAGATTTATCAGAAGTGTCTGGGGTAAAACTGTTCTAGTTGCTCATGGAAACCAATCAGAGATCAGCTTTTATTTTAGAAAAAGCTGTGGGAAAATGAAAACTGAGCTCTGATTGGTTGCCACGGGCAACTAGAACAGATCTGATCTAAGATACTTCTGATAAATCTCCCCCAATGACACCCTTTAGCTTTGCTACATCTCAGCTATAACACACACAGAATGCCTCCCTTCACCGGATAAAGACTTTATCTTATCTGTAGCTTGTGGAATAAACTCTGCATGCTGCTTGCCAGCAGGAAGTGTCTGTATCTGAGCTCATCTTGTATTTGACGAGGGAGGGGCAGGAGGATAACACTGCAGTATGCATTCAGGAGAAGCTATTCATGAGAAGAATCTGTAATGCCTAACCATAGACAGAACATTTACAACCAGATCCCAAGACAACCAAAGTTGTATACACCAGGACTGATAGAGACAGGTTGGAATTGTATCTGTGAAATGCTGTATTTTTGTTAATAACATTGAATTAGAGAGTGTGTTATTATGTTATACTGAGTATATCTAATAATCTTGTTTAAGATTATTTAAGAATCTTTGCTAAGATTATTTATTATTTATGAGTACATTTATAACTTACGCTTAAACCAAGAAAGTGAAAACAAGAAACTTTTTTATTTGTGTTTCCCCTTCTGATGGGATTTGTTGATGCTTTTTATTAAATGCCAAATTCCATCAGTCAGCAAATCATCTATTATGCTAATATTTTATTAAATATACAGATATGTTAAATGTATCTATGTGAAGTTGGTTTGCTAGGTGTGCAACATGCATTTTTATGTATTTGTATCCAAACAGAATAAAGTATATTTTTTCATGTGTCTAGTAATTAGCTTTTGTTTACTGGACTGGGCACCAATTAAACATGACATCTGAAATTTTGAAATGATATGCATATTTCTTAGGCATATGATTTCTAATGCTACAAACTCTTTAGCCCTGCAGAAATATTCATTTGAGGAGTCATCTATACCACTGGAAAGGTTACTTTGAAGAAAAACTTTGGCGGAAATTGATGCATTTATAAACATGTAAGCAGATGTAAAGCAAATCAAAAACCCATGATAACATGTTTGGACCCCCCACTGTAAAAATTACAGGCTTTGTCTGGATACATCTAATGGCTTCTTGAGAATATTTATGCATTGTTTGTGCAAATAAGATCCCATGACCTCAATTCAAGCGCCTCTGTTCCAGCATAGCAGCAGGTGGCTCACAAATGTAGTCCATAGCAGGACAAGTTTATTTCAGCAACTATTTTCACTGAAAAGCAATGTCATGGTAGTGCTGTATGACACTCCGAGTCACACTCTATGATTATCCACCATAATCCTCCAGGGGAATGATTAATTCATAGATCATCACAAAAGGTATCTTTCTTATGGTACATGCAGGGAAATAGACCTCTTTATAGTATTGCCTAGGGACAGATGTGGAATTTGTACAGGAAATAATACCAGGTAGTCAGTCTTGTTAAAGGACTGTTATTACAAGATAAACACAAGTGATCTATTTGTTTAAGAGTATTACTGCTTCAGATAAGGTATTAAAACAAGCAATGCTTTATTGCCATTTGATGTGACTAAATGTGATCAATCCTTTCATTTTATTACAGCCATGGAGCTTTGGGGGCTGATAGAACAAAAGTACCTGATTGAAATACACCAATGTCCCTATTAAAAGTTATGTCGAAAAAATGAATAAGGAATCTCAATAGTTTTACCTTGATATATGAAGACATAAAAACTTTAACTTTGTATAGTCAAAGTCTTTCATACATTCTCCTTGATTCATTTTTTATCAGTTTTAAAGCTTCTTCTATACCTTTCATCGAGCCAACTGAAAAATTATACAGGAATATTTTTACTTGATGTTCAAGACATATAGGTCACATTATCACATCGCAATTTTCCTTACTTTTTGAGCACATATCTTTATCTTAACTTTTTTTTCTCTTGCCTCGGATGTCCATGTTACAAGTTACAGGCAGAGGCTGTAGAACTGAGTCTATATTTTGATGTTGATATATTTTTGTGAAAAATCTCTATTTAGATTGTATGTGCCAAATTATTATGCAGCAATGATCATGGTGAACTATGGTGCAATATTAAGGTATATTCTAATGGGCTACTGATAAGTCCCAAATGGAGTCCAATTGGGATAAGTCCCAATGGAGATTGTGTAAATCATTTGGAGCTTCACAGATGCTATGAAAGGAAATCTACCATTAAATCAAGCATGATAAAACAGGGACACTTACTCATGCATCCAGAAACCATGTCTGTGTTAATCCTCTTGTAATTTTTATACATAGTCTCCTTACTTCTAAAATGAGCCTAAAATGCTAATGAGCCTGAATGGCTACTGGGGTGGTTCCCAGGGCCCCTCTGTGCAGCAGATTCAAAGGTGGTTACACTGTCTCTCCCTTCCCCCTGCTTAATGTAATCTCACTGCAGAAGAAGTTCCATCACACAGTGTGAGGAAGAAGTGCTCCTTCTACACTGTAACAGTCTGTGAATCTGAAGCACAGAGGTGCTCTAGTAACCTCCCCAATAGCCTTTCATGTTTATTAGCATGATTATACAATGATTTTAGAAGGATGAAGGCCATGGATAACAAATATAGGAACATTACAACAGTCAAGGGCCTGGATCTATAAGTAAGTGACCCTGGTTTATCATCCTTGATTTTGCTGTTGGGTTTACTTTTAAAGCCTTATAGACTTGATAACTACCAAAATTTGAGATGCTACAAGAAAGCAGGGACACATCTGCATAACTGGAGGTCCTTCCAGTCACTGAAAACACTATAAATTCAGAATTTCCCAATAGCAGGTTTATATAGTTTCTGAGGTCTTAAACATAGTATAAGATAATTCTAAAATGGAGTACATGGTAGGCAACAGAAAGGGTGCAGGGAAATCCATCCAAAACAAGTTGACTAGAGGGCTGGAATCTATTAATTATTTTACATATTCATCTTGGCTCTTAAGCTAGCTCTAGCAATAATCAAAGTCCCACTTTAGTTAGAACTTACCGTATATACTCGAGTATAAGCTGACCTGAATATAAGCCAAGGCCCCTAATTTTAGCACAAAAAACTGGGAAAACCTATTGAATCAAGTATAAGCCTGGAGTGCGAAATGCATTGGTCACAGCCTCCCCTAAGTATACAGCAAGCCAGCCCCCAGTATATAGCTATTCAGCCACTTGTCCCCAGTATATAGCAAGCTGGTCTCCTTCCCCTCAGAATATATCTAGTCAGCTCTCTGCCCCTAGTATATAGCCCTTACCCCCAGTATTTAGCTAGCCATCCTTCCCTGAATTCAGTATATAGTCAGGCAGCCCCCTGTATATAGCTTCTCAGCCCCTGTATTATAGCCAGCCCCTTTCCCCAGTATATAGAAAGTCAGCCCTCTGCCCCAGTATATAGCCAGCATTACAATGCTGCATGGACCTGTTGTTGACTGATGGAAGAAGAGTAGACCTGTGGGGGGCATTGAAAATGTGAGTATTCACTTTCTTTTTTTCTTTACTTGAGTTTAGGTTTTTCCGCACATTTTTTTTGGACTGAAAAACTCGGCACATACTTGAGTGCATATGGTAAGTAAGGAACAGATTTATTTACAACATGCCTTTTTGTTCTGTTTATGGACAACTTTTAATTTTATTGTGACATGCCATTGTGTTCATCTTCTGATTTACTACAACCTATGCTTTGGAGTAACAACCTCCATAGCAGCTTCTACGGGGCTCACAGTGTCAGAAAAGCCCATCTGGTCTCCCTTTCTATGTATGCAATGTGCACCAGTGGTCAGGAAGTAAGAGTTCTCCTTCTGAAGACTTATAGGCTAAGGCTAATAAGTTTACAGGATGTAACAAGGAAAACTACGATCTTTTGCTACCTTGTAAGGCAGCCCCATGGCCAAAATACATGACCATCATTACCATTACCTTCACGCATGACTTTCAGGAAGCCTAATGACATAATGTGGGATTAAAGCCTATCTATTCCAGAAGTAACAGAGTCCCATCTTTATCGGAAACCTCAGATAAAGCTTGCCGACACTGCTGCAAAGTACAATAGGAACCAGGGTCAAAGCGGTCCGGGGTATTCATGAGGAGGAGGGACTAGGAGGCGGTGACTGCTGCATGAAGTCTGGCAGTTGCTGGCAGTCGCTGGCAGCCTATGGAATGAGAGGGGAGGTGCGAGGGAGAAGCAGCGCCTCAGACTGCCCCCTCATCAAAATGAAATTTTACTACAGAAGCAATGTAAACATAAAAGTGATGTAAAGGTATTTACATTACATTTGACTTTTACATTTGGGCTTACATCGTTTACATTGAAGCCTCCGAAAAAGCTAGCAGACACTGCCGTGGTCCGGGGAGGGGGAGGGGGGCACTTGCTGCTGGTAGGAAGCCAGGTAAGGTAAAATTAACTATTATGAACTACTGAAATTATTCAGAATGCTGACAAAGGCATTTTTTAAATCAGCATAGCATAGGCTATTGGAACCAGTCACAAGCTAAAAATGGTATTTCTGGTGACATGTTCGCTTTAAAAGAGGAGGTAATCTAAAATGGGCGGTCTTCACTCTATTTTAAATCTTGTAGAACTAACATTAATTATTTCTGTGTATTTGCAGCAATTTACATCAGTCTAGGAGATTTCCTGTTGTGACCCCGGTTCCGTTTCTGACTACGCTCCTTTGCTGCCTGCCCTGACCTGTTGCTACGACTCTGACTATGAACCTGTGCTGCCCGTCCTGACCTCCTGCCTGACCCCGACTATGAGATTGCCTGCCGATTCTGTACCTCGACCTTGGCTGCCACTGCAGACAAGTCACGCCTGTGGAACGACCTGGTGGTACCACGCCGCAGCAAGTCCAACCCGCTTTGCGGCGGGCTCTGGTGAAAACCGGGTGCCACTTAGACTCCGGTCCCAGGTAGTGGCTTGTGCCATCGTCCGCAGTGGTTCAGAGGATCCACAACCTCTAAGCCTGACAGTAAGATCCGGCCATGGATCCCGCTGAGGTGCCGCTTCCTACTCAGCCGACTCTGGCTGCCATCGTGGGTCAGCAATCCCGAGAGATTGTCGCTCAACGCCAACAGCTGGAACAGGTTTCCGCCATGCTGCAGCAGCTGCTGGCCACCCAGCAGCAACAACAGCTTCCTGAGGACGACCCAGTGGCTCCCGCTACCCCGGCTTCTCTTCCCGCCGCTGAACCGAGGCTACGGCTGTCTATGCCCGGGAAGTATGATGGTGATCCCAAGTCTTGCAGGGGCTTCATAACCCAGTGCTCCCTGCATTTCGAGTTGATGCCGTCTCAATTCTTCACGGAACGATCCAAGGTGGCCTTCATCGTCAGCCTTCTCTCCGGTAAGGCCCTGGCCTGGGCTACTCCTCTCTGGGACAGAGGCGACCCGGTCACAGACAATCTCACTGCATTTCTGGCGGAGTTCCGGTCCGTTTTTGAGGAACCTGCATGGGCCTCTTCTGCTGAGACTGCGCTGTTGAATCTCCGCCAGGGGGGCTCATCCGTGGGAGAATATGCGGTCCAGTTCCGTACCTTGGCCACGGAACTCTCCTGGAACGATGCGGCCCTGTCCGCAACCTTCAAGAAGGGACTTGCCCCTCATATTAAAGACGCTCTGGCCGCTCGGGATCTGCCGTCTACCCTGGGTGGTCTTATCACCTTAGCCACCCAGATTGACGTGCGATTTAGAGAGCGTGCCGAGGAATTACGCCTAGAGCAACCGCAAGTTTGCCCACGACGATTTTGTCGCCTGGCTCCTGCTTTTCAAAGACCGCTCCAGCCCCCTGATGCACCACCCGTGGAGGAGCCAATGGAGGTGGACAGGCTCAGACTCTCTTCCCAGGAGCGTATCAGAAGGCGTCAGGGAAACCTCTGCTTCTACTGTGCCAGTCCTGGACACTTCCTGGGGTCTTGCCCTATCCGTCCCCAACCTTCGGGAAACGCCAGCACCTAGGGTTCTTGGGAGAAGCGTCCCTAGGTGTGAGCAAAGCTTCTCCACGTTTGATGATTCCGGTGCTTCTCAGCGTGGGCACTGGCACCCAGATTCAGGTCTCTGCCTTCTTGGACTCAGGCTCCGCGGGGAAATTCGTGGATGCCGCCTTGGTCTCCCGGTATCACCTTCCTGTGGTCCGTCTTGAAAGGCCGTTGGTCATCTCCTCCGTCAGTGGACAAATCCTTTCTGACCCAGTCCACTACCGCACCAAGCCACTGTCCGTGCAAGTCGGTGTGCTGCACAAGGATTGGTTGCAGTTCCACGCACCCGTTCCTGACTGGAAGACGTGGGAGATCATTCGGTGGGGACCCGACTGCCAATCTCGCTGTGTGGATTTGCCTCGTCCTGTGCCTGTTCTGGCTTCTTCTGTGTCCCTTAAGGCCCTGGAGGGTCTTCCGGCATGTTATAAGGACTTTCGTGATGTCTTCTCAAAGAAGCAAGCTGAGACGTTGCCACCTCACCGTCCCTACGATTGTCCTGTGGATCTGTTGCCGGGCACTTCTCCCCCACTGGGGTCGTGTGTATCCGCTTTCTGTACCAGAAACCACAGCCATGTCGGACTATATCCAAGAAAATCTGCAGAGGGGATTTATTCGCAAGCCTTCCTCTCCGGCTGGTGCAGGTTTTTTCTTTGTGACCAAAAAGGACGGGTCACTCCGACCATGCATAGACTACCGCGGTCTTAACAAAATCACGGTTAAGAACCGTTATCCGTTGCCATTGGTCACTGAATTGTTTGACCGCCTTCGTGGAGCCAAGATCTTCTCCAAATTGGATCTTCGTGGGGCTTACAACCTCATTCGCATCCGCCAAGGGGATGAATGGAAGACCGCTTTTAATACCCGTGATAGACACTTTGAATATCTGGTGATGCCGTTCGGACTCTGTAATGCACCAGCCGTCTTTCAGGAGTTCGTGAATGACATCTTTAGAGACTTGCTTTATGTCTGTGTGGTGGTCTATCTGGACGATATCCTCATGTTTTCTCCGGACCTTGAGACCCACCAAGTCCAAGTACGGCAAGTACTCAGTCGATTAAGGACCAATCGTCTCTATGCCAAGCTCGAGAAGTGTCTGTTCCATCAGCAGAGTATTCCATTTCTCGGCTATGTCATCTCGGACAAAGGCCTTCGTATGGATCCTGCCAAGCTGTCGGCGGTTCTTCAGTGGCCTCGCCCAGTGGGACTGCGCGCTATACAGCGATTTCTGGGCTTTGCGAATTATTACCGCCAGTTCATCCCACGTTTTTCCTCGCTGGTGTCTCCAATTGTGGCGCTTACCAAGAAGGGTGCCAATCCCCGACTCTGGCCTTCGGCAGCTGAGGAGGCCTTTAAGAACTTAAAATCTTTGTTTGCCTCGGCTCCAGTCCTGGTGCGTCCCGACACGGAAAAGCCTTTTCATCTGGAAGTGGATGCCTCCTCAGTAGGGGCCGGAGCAGTACTTACGCAGAAGGATCCCAAAGGCCGCACAGTCACCTGTGGATTCTTCTCCAAGTCTTTTTTCTCCGCAGAGAGGAATTACGGGATAGGAGATCGAGAATTATTGGCGATCAAGCTTGCCCTAGAAGAGTGGCGTTATCTCCTGGAGGGAGCTCGGTTTCCGGTCAGCATCTATACAGACCACAAAAACCTCCTCTATCTCCAGACTGCTCAGCGACTCAACCCACGCCAAGCTCGTTGGTCACTCTTCTTCGCCCGGTTCGATTTTCTCATTCATTTTCATCCGGCCGAGAAGAACATCAAGGCAGACACCCTTTCTCGTGCTTCGGATGTCGTTGGGGAAGAACCGGTTCCTCGCCATGTTATCTCTCCTGACCGACTTGTACTGGCCGCGCCAGTGGATCTTCGTCTCTTACCTCCTGGCAAGACATATGTACGACCTGCGCTACGGAGGAGAATTCTGTCTTAGGGACATTGCTCTCGTGTGGCTGGGCATCCTGGGGTGCAGCGTTCTATCGCCCTCATTACCCGATTCTACTGGTGGCCAGACCTGGCCAGGGATGTCCGGGATTTTGTGGGTGCCTGTGCTTCCTGTGCCCGGAATAAGCCTTCACGTCTTAAGCCTGCTGGTCTTCTTCTGCCGTTGCCGATACCCAGCTGACCATGGACTCATATTGCTATGGATTTCATCACGGATCTACCTTCTTCAGGCAATACCGTCATCTGGGTGGTGATTGACCGGTTCTCTAAGATGGCCCATTTTATTCCTCTGCCAGGTTTGCCAGCTGCTCCATGTCTTGCCGACCAGTTCTTTCACCACATCTTCCGACTCCATGGACTTCCACGACACATAGTCTCTGACCGTGGAGTACAGTTTGTCTCAAAATTTTGGCGTTCTCTCTGTAACCAACTACAGGTAAAGTTGGACTTCTCTTCCGCTTATCATCCCCAGTCGAACGGGCAGGTGGAGAGAGTTAACCAGACTTTGGGATGCTATCTACGCCACTTTGTTTCTGCCCGTCAGGACGATTGGTCCCAACTGTTGCCTTGGGCGGAGTTCTCCTATAACTCCTTGGACTCTGCATCAGCGGGCTCTGCTCCATTTTTTATCAACTATGGACTCCATCCTCGCCCGCCTCTACCTCTACCCGTGGCTTCTGATGTTCCTGCTGTTGAGGAGTTGGTACAGGACTTAAAAACCATCTGGGAGCAGACCCGCCTTTCCTTGTTACAGGCTTCGACTCAAACAACAATTCAAGCCGATAAGAGACGCAGGCCTCCCCCCTTCTTCTCTCCTGGTGACAAGGTTTGGCTGTCCTCCAAATACGTCCGGCTTAAAATTCCTGGCTACAAGCTCGGTCCTCGTTTCCTGGGTTCCTTCGAGGTGATGCATCGCATCAATCCAGTCTCATATAAGCTGCGCCTTCCTCCCACCATGCGCATCCCGAACTCCTTCCATGTCTCTCTGCTCAAGCCTGTCATCTTGAACCGCTTTTCCCGACAGCTGTCTCCTCCTGCTCCGGTGGCCGACTCTTCTGACATTTATGAGGTAAAGGAGATCCTTGATGCCAAGACTATAAGGGGTAAGCGGTTCTTCTTGGTTGACTGGAAGGGGTTCGGGCCGGAGGAGAGATCCTGGGAGCCCAAGGACAATATCCTGGACCAGGACCTCCTGCAGAGATTCCTCAAGCCCAGAAAAAGGGGGAGGCCGAAGGGGGGGGGGGGTACTGTCACGACATTAATTATTTCTGTGTATTTGCAGCAATTTACATCAGTCTAGGAGATATGCGAGTATCTACCTGCAGGCTTGTTGATACAGTTTACATAATCTGAAAATATTTGTATTCAGTGAATCAGGAATTATAAACATATTAAGCATAAGACTGGCCCAATATTGGACACATAATAAAGACACTTGACATCTACTGTTTTGGCCCAATATTGGACACATAATAAAGACACTTGACATCTACTGTTTTATTCTGTGCATCACAAGCATATCAGCATATGCACAGCCTGTAACATATTGATGAGGGAGACCTGAAGGTAGAATAACACAGGTCCTTAAATAAACCCTCTCTCTGGGTGCAACATGTTCCGTGACACCTAACAATCACCTCAATATTTGAAGTGGAGCTGTGCAAACGTGTTTTAGGAGGATTATTCAGGTTTGCCTCGTACCTCTGGCATCCAGATATTTATCATTATTATTTAAAAAGGGTTTTGCTTCTGACCTCCTCATTACTTTAGCTTATGAATTAGTGAGAAATTAAATATCAGACATCTAAGTGGTTTCCTCTCATCACTTGACATTTATTCATCCCCTCCTTATGAGTTTCCCATTTCATTTTAATGTGCTCGTTATCCCAAACTCAAATATTTTTGTGAAGTCGAGGGATTAACAATGAACTCGTTTTTAATTTATGTCACATCCAATTACACCACGTAATTAAAAAGAAGTCCAGACAAAGGCCACTGGTCAACAAAGAGTAAAAATTGGAATTTACAAAAAAAAAATTAAGATTTTTTTTTTTAGTTTTTGGATGCTCTTTGCTCTAAATGACCTTTACCTGCTCTTCTATGAAAGAAATGAATCTCATTAGACAGTTTCTTTTAAGTCCAACATCAAGGAAGATACAAATTGGTTTTGTCCATCATAAAATGAAATTCAGACAGTTAATTAAATGGCAAAGTAAATTCTTACCCATGCAGCTCAAATTAAGCTCTGGATAACTGCACAATGCTTAACCCATTCAGTGTTGAAAGACATTGAAATAAATTACTTTTTACTCACTACCATAACATTCATTATTACCCGGTTGTATCTAGGGACTAGCGCTGTTGAATAATTTAATAAAGCACTTTTCATGTTTGATGGAGGGCGTGGACGAATCTTCAGCAGTTTCCATTTCTGACATTTCTTGCAGCCGTTTTCAATGTCTTTTGATATTAGTAAATATACTAAGATCACAGTATATCTAAAATTGCAATTGGAAAGGGGCTGGCTTGAGAAGATGTTGAGAAATGAGCTCTTATTATTACCTATGCCTATGGTGCTAAGCACTGCATTGCTGGCACAAATGAATCCTCATAACACAATAGCAGGTATATGATTTTATATAGACATATATGTGTGTGTTTATAGTGATTGCGGTAATCTGGTATTCTTATTAATATAAAGTCTCTAAGTTTAAACAAAAAGTTGTTCTACTTTACATAAAGGGCTAATGCAGTTAGTGGGAAATTATATACATGTCCTGGCAGTCCCTGACCTCCCTATATACTGTAACCGCTGGTCAAGCTCCCTGGATTCTTTACATTAGTCCCAGGCTGCAATGGTCAACTATAAGGTGTCTGTAATGAAGTTTTATTGATAATTCCTCTTCCCAGCAAAAAGCTTTGAAAAAAAATGTTTGACTGACTTACATATAAATTCATCTTAAGAACAAGCCAAAAGATCCTTTCTTCTATGTAACCTATATATGAAAACCTGCTCAACAATTCATATCAACTCAATACAGGTCCTATCTACACCATTTGTAGTCCAATAATTATGACAGAAGATGTTTTTACATGCTATTACAATATGCTGACATCAATAGCCGGTCTTCTCCCTCCACTGAGAAATTAGGAGGATTTTAATTGATTTCTTCATCAAAATCAACCATGATATACAAGGGAACTTAATTATAGATCGGACACAACGGGGCTCATTTACTAAGGGTTGCAGATTGCACTTTCGCCCGACTTTGCACTATTTTCATGGATTGCACGGCTCAGGCAGTTATTTAGCAAGTGTCTATGCTGTGATCGTGTCGCACATGACCGTTTTTTGGTGCAGGTGCGCTGGCTGCCATGCAACACAAATTTGGGGGTGTGCCATCGGATTTAACTTTCAAATTGTGTCATGAGCCAATGCACTTACATGCACCACGAAAAAGAATGTGAACTCTGCTGGACCTGAGCAGGAAAGCGACACATGCAGGATATCGGGCGCACAATTCACTTTCGGGGAACTCCGACGGACAGGTGAGTAAATGTGCCCCAATGGGATGTAAGAATGTAGGAAACTGAACTAACAGAGCTCTGCTTGTGTATAATGCTCGGAGCGCCAGATTCTTTAATAAATCATAAATCTGGCGTTTCCCTGCACTGGCCCGACAGAGTTCACCAACTTTTTTGTTGTGCACCTTTAACATAGTGCGTGCGGCAGACTTTGCATGTTAAATATGTCACACGGTCCAACTGAGCACTGGAATGCCCCCTTATTTGTGTCGTATGATGCTTGGCACAGCTGCACCACAAAACATGTGCCTGCGACACATTTGTGGTGCAGACACTTCTTAAATACCTCTGCAAGCAGTTTCCACTAAAAAGAACATGCAAAGTCTGTCAGAAAATTGGCGCAAAGCCCTTAGTAAATGTGCCCCAGTGACTATGGCAATCTTCTTATATTTGTTATCCATGGCCTCCTTCCTTCAAAAATCAACTTTTAAAAATATGCTGATGAGCCAAAGGAGCTTTAGGAGCATGAACCCCACCAAATAATATATATCCAAATAATTCACAGAACATAAAAAACTTGTATAGGTTTCCCTAATGCAAATTTTCAATCACTTTGTGACTGAATTTTGTAATAATTTGTGCATAAAATGCCTTTGCCTCATTTATCAAGGGTTAAAAACACTTTACAGGCCATTTTATGACAAGCATGACAAAAGTGGTGTGGGCATTAAAATGGCACATAGCTATGTACTATGTAAGAAAAGATCTGTGCACCAAAGATTATGCTGATGCACCAATATTTTGTCACAGTTTTCTGGTGAAAAATAAGCCAACTAATAGGAGGAGCTAGACAGTCTTATACTATACCAGATTTATCGATAAGCATTCTTTAAAAAATGAAAAAAGAAACAATCTTGCTAATTTAGTATGACTAATCCAGATATAAATTATGAGATGCCGCAAGTTCAATGTGTGTAGGTATCCACAGAGAAAAGTGGTAATCCAGCACTCCTATAAAGCAAGTTAGGCCCTATGCACAGGATACATACTTTGTATATAAACCAATATACATAATATGAGGTGTTCATAATCAATTACATGAGAGAGAAAGAATGAATTTCTTATTGAATTTTTGTTAACAATCCAAAAGTGCTGCAAAAGCTTATTCTAAAAGTCTGTGTGTAGAACAAAACTCCCATAAAACAGGGATTTAGATATAATGAGTAGAGATGAGCGAGCACTAAAATGCTCGGGTACTCGTTATTCGCGACGACCTTTTCCTGATGCTCGAGTGCTCGTCTCGAATAACGAGCCCCATTGATTCCCCCCCCCCATTACATAGGCAGCCAGCATTTCCCCCCCCATTTGATGCAATTATTTTACATAATAAATGAGACAATTTTTACTTTTAGTCGATTTTGAAGACTTGTCAAAAAGGATTATTATCATTTTACAAAACTCGTCTGTTAAAGCTGGCATTTAGGTTGCTTAGCAATGGACACTATTACGCCTGAATGAAGAATGGCTACACCTTAAAAGGAATACTATATATACTGCAAAATTCAAAGTTATGTCCTACCGGCCTCAAACTAACTGTACTGGCCACAGTGAAAGGGAGCAATATGTGAACAGCCCCATGCTGCATACAAACTTAAATGACATGCACATGTGAAAATCCTTATTTCAGCTTTTTGTATAAATTTAAGGATGTAAATGAACACACAGTTTAGAAGACATGAGGTACATAATAAATCAAACAAAAGGTCAAGCGAACTAGAGCATGTTAAATGGTTAATAAAATCCAAAATAAAACCAGTTGCACACTTGTGTTCCATACCTTTTCATGCCCTGACAGCTAGCAGGAAAGGAAACAAACACATATGTGACAGTGACAAAAGAAATGGCGACAGCTTTGACATTTTATCCACGAAATACACAAAGGCACGAGCAGAAAAGTGCACAATAACACTACAAATGTGCACAATAAAAAAAAAACTCTACTATTGTTGCTGCAGTGAAATGCAGAGAATATGATGCAAACAATGGACAAAGCCGATTTAACAATCAATGTTCATGTATATCCATCATCCTCACACCTAGAACTCCACTATATCCAACTGCGGAGATATCTATCCTACATAACTGCTGTGGTGTGGTGCTAACATTACAGTCCCTATCAATTCAGGGTTAGTGTCACTGAAGCACTAGAAAATAAATATGTAAAATCCCAAAAATATATTTAAAAAAAAAAAAAAAAAAAAAACACTAAATAAGGAAAAAAAAAACATTAATGGACATCTTTAGGAATTAAAAACCTATTGCGACATCACAACTGTTCTTATAAACATGCACGACTGTAGGAAAATAAAGGTAAACATCAACACAGTTGTTTTTTATTGCAAAAGTAAAGAACGATTTTGTACCTGTAAAAAATAGAGTAAAACAAAATTAAAGGACCGTATATATACTCAAGTATAAGCCGAGCGATTTGGCTTATACTTGGGTATATAAAAAAAATAAATAAACTGAGTACTCACCTTTCAGTTGCCCCGGGTAGGTCATCTTCTTACTTCATGTGCGCCAGCTCCAGGTCTGTTACAGGTCCGTGCGCACAGCCCATCCGCGCACAAACTGACTGTTTTTTTTATGTGCTGGGCTTATTGGGGGCTGGCTGGCTATATACTGCAGAAGCAGGCTGGCTATATACTACTGGGGGCAGGTTGGCTATAAACTACTGGGGGCAGGTTGGCTATATACCACTGGGGTTTGATTTATTTTACACACTATGCAGAATTTGTTAAAGAAGTGTATTATAAAAATGTTCACCACATCCCCTGCACACAATATTAAAATTATGGTTACACTGTAATGCACTGAAAATTTGTTAAAGGGGTTGTCCCAAGTTCAATTGTTGTGGATAGGGGATAACAATCTGATCGGTGGAGGTTCAACTGCTGGCATTCTCAGTGATCAGCAAGAATGGACGTCATGTTCTCACTAATTGAGGGAAGAAGCAGGTCAAGCATGTGCCTACTATGTGAGCATCATAACTTGACAAGAACAACACTCAGTAATCTCAGACACTCCCATTCACTGTAATTGCCATTGCTCCCATAGTACTGAATGCAGTGGTAGCATGTATGGTCCACCTGAAGATTTATTGAATTACTAAGAATTTCACTGACGTTCTCATGATTGGTCCAAACGGTCAGACACCCACTGTGGATATGGGATGATACATGAACATGGTATAACCACTTTGAATCTTTTTGCCCAATAGCAAAAACATGCTTGTAACAGGTAACACAGACCGAGACACAGGACACAAAAAGAAATTCTCCAATGGGGAAGCAGTGTAAAAAATATTGGATACAAGTTAAAGGAAGTTATCGTTATGGAGGAAGTTGCTGTAACTTGTGTAAGGTCATGTTGAAAAGTACCTAATTCACTTCTGTTAGCACTAGGCTAACGTACAATATCAAAACCTACATCAATTGTGAATCCTCACATGTTATTTACCTGGTATACTGTTACAGATGTTCCTTACAGTAGGTGGGATGTACAGTGAAAAAGCTTAAGGCACGAATCAGTGGACATATCACAGGTGCTAATCCCAGCACGATAGCGAGCACTCGTAATCTCTCAGGCATCTCAAAACATTACAAGGAAGTCCATTCAGGCTCTAAGAATGGGATGCAAGTTATAGCTATTGAACAAGTCTCCCGACCACATCGGGGAGGATCTTAAGACTCTTGGGAAAGTGAGTGTCAAGATTTAAGATCCAAAATGCTTAACTATAAACAGGATCTTATGTATTTTTATTAAAGTGACTTATTTGCAATTACGGTTATATGTCAATTTCCTCTTGGTTAAGTCCCTGCCCTTGGAAGGGGTGTTATCTTTTGCTACACCGGAAACACACCTGGGTTCACTGTGTTTTAATATATTTAAATCCTGCACTAGGTATGAGTAAGGACTAGGATGTTGTAGTCCGAAACGCGTTACTACAGCCCTGTTTTTGTGTCCCGTGTCTCCAGATCTGTGTTACCTGCTTCAAGCATGTTTTTATCCAGACTTATTAAATTTTATGTTGTAAAAGGCTTTTTTCACTGGAAATGCTGGAATCCACCCCTACTTTATGTCTAACCAATTTAAGCTAAGCAGCTGTCTGTGTGCATGGAATCCTAGGTCCAGTCTGGAGTCCAGTCGTGCTTTTAAATTGTCGGATCCACTCATGGTAAGCCATTTTTCTTCTATTTCTTTTTCCTATTTAGCTGTATACTCTTTTCAAACAACAATGGGCTAGACTCATTTTACATATCATAGTATGAAGCATTGACACACGTAACATGAAAAGTAAGCCCAGTTTCACAAGGCAGTATGCTGGTCAATATTTTCACATCAGCGTGTAGAAGCGAAAAACAGAAATGGATTCTAAAATTGAGAATTAAATCTTTCCATAATACTGTTCATACTCAATTCAACATTTACAGATTGGTGTGTGCGATGCAATGACTTTTTACTTATCCCTTTTAATTACATAAAAAGTTAAGGCTTTCTCTTCATAAGTCTAATTACTATCAAAATAATAAATCTGCTTGATAAAGTTTGCATGTGTAATGTGCCCAACTGTAAAAATAAACTTTTCAATGCACCAAAGAATTAGCACTGTGACCAATAGTGATACAATATTGCCAGCTTAGTGTCATACATATATCATTGTTTCATTCACATTGGGGGAGATGCACTAATGGGCCGATCTTTAGACCAGTGCAGAGTAGAACTAGCCAGTTCTCTGCTGGGCCAGATTATTTCCGGTTTCTGATTCTGGATAATTAATCTGGTACAGAATAATTAGAATGGTGAGGCGTACTTTGCACTTAATATTAGCTGGTCTAGTTTGTGGCACCACAATATTGAATTTTCTGGTGCATGGACTGATTACTATGTTACTATGTTGATCATTTTATAGCTTACAGAAAGATGAAGAAAAAAATGGTAGTCACATACTTTAAATGGCTAAAATAGAAGATATACACAGCAGAAAGTGAACACATTGAGAGTTTCCACTTAATGCATTATGTAACTTGGAGGCTTGTTCCAAATTCAAAAATATCATCTTCTCATACAGCAACATTAAAAGCAAATGTACTATATGTTCAAGATTACATACAAATGTTACATACACACCCTTCTAGATGCTGTTACATTTGTTCGTTCTTTAAGTTGTGGATCTGTAGGTAGGTTTGTCCATATAATGTATGGCGTGTCATACTTGTCTCGAAGTCTTGGGCATCTCTTAAAAACGAAGTCAATAAGGAAAAACTTAATGCCGGCATAAAGCCCTAAAAAGAGCAAACAGAAAATGTGGTAAAGCAACAACAATTATCATACATATCTCAACATAGATTCAGATCTCCGTTTCCAATTCAATATAAATCTTTCATTCAGCTCAATTTAGTGCTTTAGACTAAGTGAATAGAGTCTAGCTACTGTCTCATGGGTGAGGACACAATGGTAGGTGCATTCTACACAACGGTATAGAAGTGATCAGACCTTCAAAATAAAAGTACATCCTTTCCTAGCAATACAATATTATGTGTTTGTGATACCCTTGATATGATAGAAATGGATGCATATAGCGATGTTATGTTACTAAAATTTTGTATTAGTCGACAGGTTGGTTTAGATGCCACACATTGTTACGCATGAACTACCTTTTAGTACTCTACATAGTAATGTCAAGTCTTCAAACGTTACTCATAAATGTTTCTAGAACTCCACGCTAAAGAGAGCTTCTTTCTGTATAATAAAACATTAGTAAATACACTTACCTATACAGAGTCCAATTAATCTATATGGAAAAAAGCAGGACGCAATGAAGGCTGCCCATAGACAAACATATAGTTTCTGTGTAATCTCTGGCTGGACCCACATGAAAAGACTGCAAAATTGAAACGTAATAAGTTATATTTTTATTCAAACCTTAAAGGGAATCTGACACCAAAACATCTTTTTCAGGTCCCAACAGTCAATACTAAATATATCCTAAAACAGTTAATCAGAATTCTGCCTTTCTTCTTTCAAACTATAGCTTACCGTATATACTCAAGTACAAGCCGAGTTTTTATGCACAATTTATGTGCTGATAAAGCTCTACTCGGCTTATACTCGAGTTAGTATAAAAAGCACACCCGATACAGCGGGGTGTGGGGGAGCCGGGCAGCAATGTGAGCAGGGTGTAGGAAGCAAAATCACCTCAGCATAGATCGCTGGCTGAGAGGCAGAGCGGGGGAGCAAGGGACAGGCTCCTGACCACAAGAACAGAGCTCAAGCACGTGCAAGCTGAGCCTGCAAACAGGGGATATAAAGCACCTTTTGCTCGCATGAGCAGTGAATACGGAGGATCATGCAGACCGGAAGCTCGGCAGGTCAGGTCAACAGTGAGACTGCAGTGTAAACTAGGAGACTGTCTGCAGAGGGAAAGAGCAGTCCAAGCTATAAAAGCTGTATGTGTGCAAGACAAGTACAACAGAGGAGCGGATTCTGCAGGTACCTGAAGTGTGTTTTAGCTGCACTTACAACTTTACTAACTCTTATACAGGCAGTCCCCGGGTTACGTACAAGATAGGGTCTGGAGGTTTTGTCTTAAGTTGAATTTGCATGCAAGTCGAAACTGTATATTTTATAATTAAAGATCCAGACAAAAAAAATTTTTGGCCCAGTGACAATTGGAGTTTAAACATTTTTTGATGTAATGGGACCAAGGATTATCAATAAAGCTTCATTACAGACACCTTACATCTGATCATTACAGTCTGGGAATATAGTAAAGCATTCAGAAAGCTCACCAGAGGTCAGAGGGGACTGTCTGTAACTATGGGTTGTCTGTAAGTCGGGTGTCCTTAAGTAGGGGACCACCTGTACAACTCTTGTAAAAATTAGATACACTTCTCCCTGCTGAGAAACTAGACTGTTCACTATCTGCAGGATATAATAAACTGACTGTGCTCAAGTAAAACAAATGTAGTCCTGCCACTCAGTCAGTCTGTCTGTCTGTGTACCTAACATGTGTGCATACAAGGACCTTTACATCTGCACATTAACATCTAAACAAACTGAACTGTGGCTTAAAGTGGTGTTGGCTGCAGTCAGCCCTAAACCCCTGATGACGCCAGTATCGGCAAAACATGTCGGGAGGTTCTGGTTTAGCAGTATGTTTTAATTAGCAGTGGACAGTGCATAGGAAAATGTTAAAATCTGATGTTACATATAGGACAATTAATTTTTGATAGCCTTGTAGATAGAGAATTGGAGAGGTGTTGCATATAACAGGAAGAGCTGGGATGAGTCTATGAACATTTCTTATCTACCCATAGATGCTCACTATAGTATTGGTTGCTATAAGAGAGGGAACTGACCAATCCCTCTAGCACAAGTTTGCTCGTAGAGCATCCCAATCCTGCTATATTTCCATTTTCCAGCCCCTGCCCATTGTGTATTTTAATACACTTTAGGTCGTTTGTTCTTAACTAGAATTCTAATACAAGTAAATTTTTATTATACTGTGCCCTGGTGGTCTAAGGGTAATTTTGGTCGCTTGCCGGGCAACTATGAGTCTTTTTCAATAAACTGACTGTGCTCAAGTAGAACAAATGTAGTCCTGCCACTCTGTCTGTCTGTGTTACTAACATGTGTGCATAACAAGGACCTTTACATCTGCACATTAACATCTAAACAAACTGAACTGTGGCTTACAGTGGTGTCGTAAACCTACATGGAAGGGTATAGAAGCCGGTAATAGGATTCTGCTTTTAATGTGTTGTAAGCAATTTAATATCCCTACCATCAATGCTGCATTAACTAATGCATTTCATTACTCAGGGAGCCTGTAACCAATGCATTTCATACCCTCCGCTTATACCCGAGTCAATAAGTTTTCCAATTTTTTGTGGTAATATTAGGTGCCCCGGCTTATATTCGGGTCAGCTTATACGGTATATAAAACTTTACCTAGCTCCCTGCCTGCTTGTGTCCATCAGGCATCCTGGCTCAAAGAAAGTACACCTCCTCCACAAACTACCTGGCTCTCAGCCTGGACGAGTGGTTTGTGTAGGAGGCGTACTAAAGCCCAATTCACAGGAACGTGAGGGGGACGTATGTACGGCCGCACATACATCACCCTTAGACGGCTGTAGGCGCACGGAGCAATTCGGTGCTGCACATATGTGGCACCATACCGCTCTGTCCACAAAGAAAAACATGCCCCATCTTTCCATCTGTGTGCATGGCCATGTATCTCTATAGAGAGGGTGGGGGTCACTCTTCCTCCTTTCCAACGCACCGGGCAGGCATACACCTGTCCAAATTCACCCTTACTTTTAGGATGACCATGTGGGCAGGCAGGGAGCTAGGTAAATTTTTATATAAATTATAGTTTAAAAGAAAAAAAAAGGCAGAATTCTGAAATCAAAACTGTTCGGTTATGCTTGTTATTGAATGTGGGGACATGGGAGAGACTAAAAACACTTTTGTAACACTTTAACATATCCAGGGTATTTTGAGACTGTTTTCTCATCAGGCATTGAACTTCAAATTAGTTGAAAATATTGGATGATATTTTTTGTGTTAAACTACATTCACATGTATGGGAAACGTATATACGGCTGACGTATATATGGCGTATATACATTCCACATACATCGCAGTGGCCTCACGGCGCCATACAGGAGCGGTATGGTAGAGCAAACATGCGGCACTGCAACGTTCCTAGCCCATAGAAAGATAGGACACGGAATACGGCACCAGGCTCTATGTTAGGCTATGGAGAGGAGTGGGGGAAAGAGGCGATCTCCCCCTCCTCCCCCCGTCACTTAAACACTTTGAGAGGTAAAAACCTGTAAATTATGTTGTTATTTTAGAAACTACACCCCTCAATGTATTAAAAATCAACTTTAAGAAGTTTGTTAACCCTTTAGGTGTTTTACAAGGGTTAAAACCAAATAGATGTGGAATTTACAAACTGTAATTATTTTTTTTGACAATACACAATTTTGACCAAAAATTAAAACACACAATATATTAAATGATGAAAAACGCCATAGAGTTTAACACCCAATTTCTCCAGAGTATGCTTATACCCCATAAACTTGGTAAACTGCTGCATTGTCACATTTATAACATTACATGTTATAAAATGTAAACTTTTTTGTAATTTGGGCATATGGGGGATTATTTTTTCAGGATGAGAACGACTTTTCAGGTACGTCATTTATGAGCTAATAATGAGATTTTCAATACCTCTTCTTGGTGGTTTTTAAAAAAACAATTATCAATTCTTGTTTAGGGTTTTCAGTTTGTTTGTTTTTTTTCCCCTCCCTTCACCATATAATAAAAATAATAAGTTATCTTTATTCTATGTGTTACAATGATTACCCCATTTATATAGTATTTTATGGTTGACTTGTTTTGGAGACTACAAAACTCATTGTTAGAATTTAATTTGTTTTTGCATCCCCATGTATTAACAGGCATAACATTTTTATTTATTTTTTGTTTACAGAGCGGTTTTAGGGCTTGTTTTTTGCAGGACAAGCTTTTTAATGGTGTTATGTCAGGGTAAACAATACTTTTTTTTTAGCACATTTTATCCTGTTGTTATGAGGTTAGATGTGAAAACATGAAAATTACAGTCACCTCCACAGCAGAACAGACAGGAGAGATTCCCCGCCTCCCAGGGACAGGAAACAACATGGAACAGAATAAAAGGGAGATCCCTCTCCTCGTTCCCCAGTTAACACCTTTATAATTTTAGAATACATTCGAGAAAAGAAACACAAAAACCTGAAAAAAGGAAAGGGTGAATATCTTTTCCTAGCACCACCACAACGGCACTAACAGGAGGATAAAGGAGTAATCTACTCAGGGCGGGACTACTGCCAAGAGCACCTTCCTGCCAAAGTATAGATCTAGGTCTGACCACACATCTAATTTATAATGACAAAAAAAGGGTTGAGGGTTTTTCCATGTAGCAGCCTTGCAGATCTGCTCTATTGAAGCAGATGCTCTTCCTAGCCACTATTTGTTAATAACAGTGAATTAGAGTGTGGTATTTTGTTATCCAGAGTATATTTAAGAATTTTGTCTTAGTGGGAATACTCCTGCCATTTAAATCAACTCACCCAAAAGAAAACTATAATTAAAAATGAATGCTCTTACCCCTAAATGGTTGCTTTTCACGCAGTGTAACTAACCTGCGGTAAGTCCAATGACATTAATGGGGTCTTGCATATTACATTTTACTTGCATTGTCCTGCCTCCTTGTACATGTTCGACAGGTCTCACTGCTAGGACATGCTGCTGTATGGAACTAGCACTTAGTGACTGTCTGCCAATATTCAGCTACAGACAGATACAGCTCTGTTCACTTATTATTAGAGGTAGAAATGTGTTACACAGTGCCTTGCAGGAACATTGAGAGGGAGTTCTTTTACATCCTGTGATCAGGGTGATGTCATCCAATGTCCTTTCCTTTACCCATTAACTTTTGTAAACTCTACCTCATGCATGTATCTGATCACATGAAATTACAGCATGCTGTGATTTCATGCAATCAAATACACACATTGGGTTTAATTTTCAAATGTTATTGGGTAAATGACCTTACATTACATCACCCTGGTCACATGCAGGGTTGGCTTCAGGTTTCAGTAGGCCCCTGGAGGCATTAAAATTCAGAAACAAACAAAATCTCCCGTTTCCTAAAATATTCCCTAGTTTATCATACCAAACAACGCATGGTTTTTGGATATACAGCACCCTCATGGTTATTTAATATAAAGCCCCCCTCACTCCCATGGATTCCTTATGTACAGCCTTATGAGGGCCCCCCAGCAGCTCTGGGCCCTGGCACTTGACCGGGTATGCCCAGTGCTCGCACCGGCCTTGGTCACACGACATGAAGTGCTGAATGGTGAGGAGGTATATGGCATGGCGAGTAGATGGGGGGTGGGGACAAGCAGAACACTCCCCGCAATGCCAGGTGAGCGGAAGTTGATTTTATGGGGATGTTAGGGAAACAGTTTTTAGCTAAAAGGGTGTCAGTTAGTTAATGGGGGCTCTATGGAAACCAGATACTAACTGTATTTGTGAAAAATGAGGTGACTGGTTCCCTTTAAATCACAGAAGGTTAAAAATAACAAAATCTTACTTTTTAATTTTTTCCAATATGTCTGACATCTTTCCAAACAAGTTCTGGAAAAGGAATAACAGTGTTAATATACATGTGTGACATCAAACAGAACTAATATTGATGGGAATCATGAAACATAAAAATAATATAATAGTACAGCAGGTATAGTGCCCTGATGCCATTATTAGAACAGGAAAATGTAACTACATTTGGCTTCAATAAAAGTTGATCAAGTGTGTCCATAGCCTTGAACATTAGAAGTTTTTCTATTGTACTGGAAGAGTATTCTCAACCCTTTAAACAAACCTGTGCTTTCTGTGCTACATCGAGAACTAACTGAAATTTCTCAGAAACTGTTAGGTCTTCCTTTGGAGGCTCCTAAAAAGAAAAAAAATATGAATACATTTTGAAAGTTCTTAAATTATAACAGCAAAATCCCTTGGTTTGTAATAAAGACTACCTCTTAATAACTCTATAAAAACTTGACTTTACAAAGCAGATTCCACCAAGCCATGTTTTGGCCATGGGTCTAATGAAAGAAGAATGTATACATTCCAGTTGGACATGAGTTTTATACGGCAGACACTTTTCAACTACAGGCAGTCCCCTACTTGAGAACACCCTACTTACAGACGACCCCTAGCTTTATTGTTAATACTGGTTCTTATGACAATCCAACATTTTTAAAATTGAGTTGTCACAGAGACCAAAAAGAAATTGGCTGTGGTTACAATTATAAAATATTCAGCTTCGACTTACATACAAATTAAACTTAAGAACAATCTAATATGTAACCCGGGGACTGCATACTATAAAAAAAGAATATTGTTATATAATATGTTTATATTAATCAGTCATTTTTGTGGTTTTGGAGGCATGCTCCTTTTTGTTTACAGGGGCAAGACCACTCCAATCTGACAACTTCCGGTGACCTGGCACACCCACCCATCCTGTTTAAGAACAGATGTATTTGGGTGCTGTAGAGGCAGTCTTTCCACCATAAGCTTGCTCTGGTATTACAGTCCTCTATGGCCATAGAACATGTGCAATTGACGGGAGGCAAGTGTAACCCCTTAAGGACGCAGGGTATTTTCGCTAATTTCTCGCTCTCCATCTTCAAAAATCCATAACTTTTTCATTTTTCCGTGTACAGACCTGTGTGAGGGCTTATTTTGTGCGTAACAAATTTTACTTTCCCATGATGTTATTTATTATTCCATGCCATGTAGTGGGAAGCCGCAAAAAAATTCCAAATGTGGAAAAATTTAAAAAAAACTGCATGTGCGTCATGTTCTTGTGGGCTCAGTTTTTACGACTTTCACTCTGCGCTCCAAATAACACCTCTACTTTATTCTTTGGTTCGGTACGATCGCGGTGATACCAAATTTATATAGGTTTTATTGCGTTTTAATACATTTTCAAAAATTAAACGAATGTGTACAAAAAAGAAAAAAAAAATTTTGCCATCTTCTGACGCGAATAACTTTTTCATACTTTGGCGCATGGAGCTGTGTGAGGTGTCATTTCTTGCGAAATGAGCCGACGTTCTCATTGCTACCGTTTTGAGGACTGTGCGACATTATATATCCGTCACGGAGCGTGAAGGGATTAAGGACGTAACTATTTTGTAGCTTAAGGCTCAGCCCCATTTTTTTGGATTCTGATTTGCGTCGCTTTATATGGTTATAACTTTTAAACACTGTTCATTATCAAAGTGATTCGGAGATTGTTTTTCCCCACATGTTGTACTTCATTTTAGTGGTAAATTTTGGCTGATAAGTTTTGAGTTTATTTACAAAAAAAAAGAAAAAAAAAAAATTATGTATCTTTTGAAAAATTTGCCATTTTTGAAATTCTAAATCATTGCGCTTTCAGGTAGATAGATTTACCACCTAAAATAGTTGCTGAATAACATTTCCCATATGTCTACTCTACATTTTCATAATTTTTGAAATGTCTGACATCAAAATAAATAAATATCCACACGGCTTACAAATCGAATATCGCTTTTCCGGATTTTCAGAATTGACTATATAACCAACCCATTTTCAAATCTGCACCCCTCAAACTATCAGACACAGCTTTTAGGAAGATTGTTAACCCCCTTGAGATCTTCATAGTAACTGAATCAAAATGCAGGTGAAATTTAGAATGGTAAAATTTTGACGATTATATGTTCGGTTAGCCCTAAAATTTACACATTTCCAAAAGATAGAAAGAGAAAACCCACCATACAATTTGTTCT
The DNA here is from genome assembly GCA_019512145.1 of Engystomops pustulosus. NCBI lineage: Eukaryota > Metazoa > Chordata > Amphibia > Anura > Leptodactylidae > Engystomops > Engystomops pustulosus. The sequence goes on along the minus strand of CM033644.1, from coordinate 106,658,917 downwards.
ACAATTTCTACTGAGAACAGAGAGCTACAGCGAGGCGCAGAAGGGAAGGAGCATCCTGCAGCTGCCAGGATTTTAGTTTCCTCATTGGCCCCTTTTGTAGGCCATAAAATTTTAGCTTTTGCGTTCTTGGGGCCATGTTACAGCATTTTTTTTGCGGGTTGAGATGCTTTTTCCAGTGTTACCACTTTGGGGTTGGTATCATCTATTGTTGAAAATGTAGCAACTTTTTTTTGAGGGCCGGAGTAGAAAAGCATCAATTCTTTTTTTGGTTATCTTTATTCGATGGGTTGATACGATTACGGGGCTACCAGACATGAATATTTTATCTTACGTTTTACTAAATTTGTCAAATAATACCCTAATGTGGGGAAAAAAAAAGATCTATCATTTTTGCATTGCTGTCTTCCAAATGGAATAACATTGTTACTTTTTTGGCTATGGAGCCGGTTGATGGCTTGTTTTTTTGCAGGACATGTTGTACTTTGCACCAGTATCATTCTGGAGTACATAGGTCTTTTTATAGCATTTTTTGTGGGATTGAATAGGTAAAAAAAAATCATAATTTTTGGAGGGTTTAACAGTCTTTTATGCAGGTTCAATAATTATTTACTGTTATTCTATACTATACTATATATGTGGTATTTGTGTTATGACTTAGACTGAGCGTTATGTGTTTCTTTATATGTTTTGGGGCTTATGGGAATTTTTATTGATTTACTGTATAAACTTATTTTTTATTGAATAACATTTTTTTTTTGACTATTTCCACCATGGGACATGAACAAGCAATCATCTGGGGGAAAGAGCCCACTCTGACTGCGGGTGTTTCACTGTCACAGCCGGCACCCCGTGTATCCCAATGCCGGTTTAGCTCAAATCTTCAGCTGAACCGGCATCAGCTCTGCGTCCGATATATCGGACGCTGAGCGCTAAGTCACTGCGCTCAGCAACCGATATATCGGACACAGAGTGGGAAGGGGGTTAAAAAAAAACCCCACCAATGTTGTTTTCAAGAGACAGGTGGTTTGTGGAGGTAAACTTAATATTATAGGAATATATTTTTATTTACCAAGTAGTTATATGTCAGATTAAAATGCCAATAAAAAATGAATTTAAAAAGTTTTTGCATAAATCCTGCAATAAAACAATTAAAAATTGTTTAAAAAATTGCAAGAAAAGAAGGTCTTTCAACAGGCCAAAATACATATCAGGCTTGTGTTCTTAAAAGGAGTAGTACTTTGCTGATGTATTTAGAAAAACTTTCATGTAATGGTAGTGTAGGACTTGCCATGCAATACTGATGAATGCATTTTTAATATTACACCACCACAGCAGCCTGGGCAGTTAGCACCCTCATGACCGTTGGCAATCCTACGAACAAAAACAAAGGCTTTCATACGTCCCCAAAATAGTCATGTGCCATATACCTGTACAAAGTGTCTTTTACTTTAAAACCATCTTATCATTTATCTGTGAATAAAATTTATTGTGAATTTGAAGCTACAGACAACTTCACCTGAAAAATAAAAAATACTCCGGAGAGGACTCTACCCACCCCATGCATCTGGGGGAGCGGGGTTACATGACTGCCTGATTGCATCATACAAAAGAAAAGATGATTTTTCATTCATTCTGTAACCTAGAAATATGCAAAACAAACCTCCAGGGGGCGTACATATTACAAAGGAAGGTAATGTTTTTGGGCTTAGAGGGGTTAGTATGGTGACTGGTTCGCTTAAACTCCTTTGCAACTGCCATACCGCTTTATAAATCCTATTTGCATATAAAACACAATTGTAGTGTACCATTAAAAAAGTAGAAACTCCCCAATTATCAGGTTAGCTTGTCGGCTAAAGGCAGAATGCAGAAGGAGCTGCAGAAGACACCTTATATACATGCACTCTCTGTCTTAGTCTCTGAACCTGGAAAATGGTGATTGTTTGAAACTGTCCATATTTATAACATTTTTTTTAAAGGTTTATACAATTTTACTTATTAAAAATAATTTTAATGGAAAAACATTATAATCCAATATTTTGTTACTAGTTTAATTCTCAAATAACATGAAAAAAAAGAAAAGAAAAAAAATTGTTACGATATGAAAGGCAGTTCCAAAGATAATACCATTTCGGTCATTTAACAAAAAAAAAAAAAAAAAACAGTACATAAAATTGTAAAAACTAACGTTGAGATTCAGACATCCAGGAATAAAAAAAAATAAGATTATATATGGCTGTAAAAATTGTAAAAATTAATAAACCGCTTGTACTCACCTTACTTCAGACCCCCGTTTAACCACTGCTGGTCTGTTTTATATACAGAGGAAGGCAGTGCCAACACAACAACAGACACGCACCTACTACAATCAGAGTTTATGGCTAAAGGAGGCACTAGGTTTATAATTGTTATAGCCCCCCTTCTATCCCCCTTGTGCCATATATAAAAATTATTTTATTCCAAGACACCCTCTGATTAAAAGATTCCGGTGACATATGCAAACAACAAAACAAACTTACTATGGGTTCTGAAACTTGAGGCACAATGCACCACTGTATCCTCCAACCCCTATATACAGAAAGACAGACAGAAAGACAAACAATGAAAAATAAACAAATAAAAGAATGCAAACAAAATGGTTGATTTTTGCCAGATTTACTACTCTAGTAAACAGTTTACAAAAAGTTGAAAAGGATGACATCCACCTCTACCACCTACTAGCTAACCCACAAGTGAAAGCAGCATTTTGTGAGTAACTTTATTAGATTTCCCCTGAAATCTGTTATTTTGGAGAAAATTCAATTTTTTACCTTTATGCAATTATCTTCCTGGTGCACCAGATTAGGGCAGTCTCAGATGGTATAACAAATGGATACAAAATTTTCAGTTAAAAAACTAAATGATTGAGAAATGAGTCAGGAATGTCTTGAAGGTTTACCAAGTAAACAATGCTGGTTTTATTTGTGAGAAAGATGGGAGGGGGATGCTTCATTACAAAGGGAACCATAAACAGACATCACAAGTAAAAGTGCTTAATAACACTGATGAAGTTATAGAACATAGAAGGTAAACCTGACCAATGAAGATCATCACGCAAATTAGAACAAACACAGTTAAAACATGCAGGGTATTATACATGGAACAATTAATTTTATATATCCCATCAGATTTAAAAATGGTGCAAAATACAATAATTTCAGTTTGTACAAAAGTGGCCTATATTTGTAACAGTTGACCCAAGTATCCAAGTTATTATTAAGGGTTCAACTGAATTGGAATAAGTAACATTTCATTTTTAAGAACCTAAGACCTGTTGTGAACAATGGAATACAGGCGGTCCCCTACTTAAAGGGGTTTTCCCATCTGGGCATTTACATTTAATTGAATTCATTTGCCATATGTAAACATTTCTTGAATGTTATGAATGTTGCTGTGTGAAGATAATCTCTCATAAATGCAGTCACTCTGTCCCTTAGAAACGAGATAGCTTCCTCGGATACGACCCGCCTAACATTTTGCCAGCGGTGGCCAGACATGCGCTATTGAGCTCTACCTGACCACTTGGATTCAGCTTTCATTACCACAGGACGGCTGTGGGACATGCAGTAACTCCCGGACATTTCATGTACAAAAACCTTTCGTTTCTTTGTGCAATCCCTCAGGCAGAGGTGGCCGTATCCGAGGAAGCCATCTCGTTTGTAAGGGACAACATTTATGAGAAATTATCTTCACGCAGGAACATTTTTTTAAAAATAACATCCAATTGAAGAAATGTTTTGCATTTGGCAAATGAATACAATTAAATGTAAATGCCCAGGTGGGAATACCCCTTTAAGAACACTCAACTTACATACGACCCCTAGTTACAAACGGACCTCTGGATATTGGTAATTTATTGTACTTTAGTCCTAGGCTACAATGATCAGCTGTAACAGTTATCACAGGTGTCTGTAATGAAGTTTTAGTGTTAATATTGATTCTTATGACAACCCAACATTTTTAAAATCCAATTGTCGCAGAGACCAAAAAAGTTCTGACTGGGATTACAACGATAAAGTATACAGTTCCGGCTTACATACAAATTCAACTTAAGAACAAACCTGCAGACCCTATCTTGTATGTAACCCGGGGACTGCCTGTAATTATAAAGGCCTATAAAAAAAGCATATTAAAGGGGTTGTCCCAATAATCCAAGTTATCCACTATCCACAGTATAGGGGATAACAAGGTGATCAGTGAGGGTCTAACCTGCTGGTAGCCCCAGTCCTCCAGAGAGCACAGAGTTCGAACAATATCCGTCTGCTCCAATAGACAGTGAATGGAAAAGCAGGACACACGTCAGCCTTCTGTTACACACAATAGTGAGAATGGGATATCCTGGTTCTCTGAAGACCTGGGGTTCCCATTCTTGTGATTTGTTGGGGGTCACTTTAAGTATCACTTTATTTGATTTTTAGCATTTCCATTATTTAACTCCCAGTCAAACATTTAACTTTTTTTTATTATTTTTTTGTATGAGGACTTTTTTTCTGCCTAACAAATTGTACCTCCTGGTGATGACATTTCATATTTTATGCCAGTAACTGAGATGCTGGAAAAAAATTCCAAATGCAATGAAATTGTAGAAAAACCGCATTTGCACCAATTTCTCGTGGACACAGTTTTAGCAGCTTTCAATATACGCAATGTACGCCACCTCTACTTTATTCCTTTGGTTGGTACAATCACTGGTATTCTTGATTTTGCCATATCCTGGCAACAATAACTTTTTCATCCTTCGGCATACAGATCTGTTTAACAGGATCTATTTATTAATTTGCTCGTTTTTGCTATGATTTTGTGTACATAGTAATTAATCACATTTATTCATTTTTACTACTATAATGTGTACATGCATACATTATTAATTCTTAAATATTGTCTTTTATATAATATATTTATTTTGTATAATATATCATTATTTATATTCATATTATCTTTATATTATTTATTACCCTTTGTGTGTATATATAGAATTTATTATAGGGGATAGATTAAGCTTTTAACATTTCTTTTTATTATACTGTTACATTGGTATTGATTATATTTAATATTTTGTGTTAATACCACCTCTTATTGAATATGTATCATGTATTACTCTCCGCTATTATTCATTTACCGGTATTTTGTTTTATCGCATAGGTATTATTCTTCATTATTATTCAAGAATATTCATTTCCCATTAATCTAATCTCTAAACCCCCTTCGTTTACAGAATTTCCTCAAACATTATACATTGAGTTAATATCCTCATCAGCACCTCGTCCCATAGTCTAAAAGACAAAGTTCATGTGCAGATACTCCGTCACCTAGTTTACATTGTTCAGAAGCGCTGCCCCAAAGTATTTTCCAGTCCAGCTACCATCACATACACACGACTCATATCACTATGAACATATGACTGCGTTCTTTTTCACCATTGCAACTACTGCCTCGATACAAGGTGAATATGTGTACATTTCTTTTTCTCTGGATACTTTTGTTAATGAAATAGTTAATGTACAGCTATGTATCTCAACCTATTTAAATGTTGTCCTCCTCTGATTTATTTGCTGGCTGGCACACACAATATATGCACCAGAGCGTCAAACTGACCTGCCACCGCTGGACCGAAGAAGAGAAGACCCGCGGGAGGCGTTGGAAAGGTGAGCATCGCATTTCTTTTTTATTTTGACGTGAGTATAAGCTGAGTTTGGGTTTTTCAGCACATTTGTGGTTAAAAACTCGGCTTATACACGGGTATATACGGCACTGAAGGTTTTTGTTTTCTATTAAATTTATCAAAATGGTGTAGCCTGATGACAAAAGAAAAAAAATCCTTCACAAATTCCAGGATCAGAGGTCCCATCGCAAAAAGCTAGATCAGAAGTGTAGTTAGTCTCTCTACTCTTACAATAGAAGAGCTTTACAAGCACTCCCAAGATCATTAGAAATATCTCTGTACTGTCCATTCAAAATTGACCTACCTGGCAATGAGGTAATTTAGGGATAACCTCAAAATAGCTAAGAATAAAAACATAGGGATGGCCCAGCCATGCCACACAGCATACATGTAGATCTAAAAGAAATAACAATATGTGTTACAACAAAGGAGAAATATATTTTGCTTGAATCAACAGGGCTCTTTCAATCAGGGATGATTGGGAGGCGCTGGTATTAAAACGAAGATTGGGTGTACTTCAAACCTCATGACCACACCCAAGGCGCAGAGAAATGTTCATTTACATATTAATAAAAAATTAGATTTCTCTGCACTTGGGCTTCCAATATGGATGACTTTAACTTCAGGTCCACATGTTTAGTTTGTATGTGCCCACATAGCAGAGACGTTGCTGTGGCACCTGTCATGGGGATTAAGGCCCATAAGCTACCATCCACCTGTTATATGAGAAAGTAACAGAATCAGAATGATGCATTTCTCTATTCTCAGCATTATGCTGCATTCTGGTTACTTAAAAGGAGTACAAGGGGTGGAGAAGAGTCACACTGGTCAGACCTCTTGACTTGAATAATGCCTCAAAGGACTCGTACACATTAGCAAAGGCTACCCCCAACTGGTGACTCCTGACAATGTACCTGGACAACGGGAAAAGAAGATGGACAACGGGAAGATTTATTTTCCAGTTGTCCAGGTACATTGTCAGTAGTCACCAGCTGGGGGTAGCCTATGCTGATGTGTACTAGTCCTTTGTGGCATTATTCAAGTCGAGAGGTCTGACCAGTGTGATTTTTCTCCACCCCTTGTACTCCCTTTTAAGTAACCAGAATGCAGCAGAATGCTGAGAATAGAGAAATGCATCATTAGCCTTCTGCACCCTAGTGACTCCTTGCAGTTCATCCAAATATAACGTTCAGAGTTTTTTTTTTATTGGAATAGTACTGAATCTCTGAAGATACAGAATTATACATTTTGATCCAGTCTCTATTCTCAGGGACTAGCTGTGGACAATTTTAATAATTCCTCATAATAATTCCTTTAATAATTCCTCATGATAGAAGTGCAGTGTGGCCACCTATTGTGTCTCCCATTTCTTAAAAGGAAACTCAACCGTACACATTATATCATATTTAATAAAGTAGCAAACACTTACAATAAAGGCAATAGCAGACGTATAAACAGAATGCCAGTCTGATAAGGCAGAAAGGTTCTTCACAAAGTTTGTAACAGGTTTGGCACCTCGCTCTAAAAAAAAAAACAACAAAAATAATAATAATCTGATTAAAAAAAACTATCTCAAAATGGATTGCAATCATGTTGCCTAGCTTTTAAAAATTCATGAACTATTCTTAGGACACATTATAAAATGGAGATTGGAGAGGGTTCAAAATCCAGCACTCCCAGTTAATTGTTCTTGGTAGCGCCATATTCCACATGCCAGGCTAGGGACAACATGTCCAGTCATCTTGTGGCCTGTAAAGAGATAGTTCAATATAGAATTCTAGTATTTTAGGAGTTAAACAGCATAATACTGCTGTCAGCTCTCAGGAGATGTATTAGGAAAGGATAATGATGATAATGAACCTGAAGAGTTTCTGGGGTGGTGCCCAGATTCACAGACTGTTAAACTGTGCACATCCCCCGACCACAGTGTGTTGAAACTACCTTTGCTGTAATGAGATTACATCAGCCAACGAGGGGGGGGGGGGGGTGTTGAGGAAGCAGACGGGGGAGGTGAGACAGTCTAACAGTGAACCAACTGTGAAGCTGCAGCGTGAGGGGCTCTGGGAACAACCCCAGTAGCCCTTGTGGCTGATAAGAAGAATTTTAAAAGTTTATTTTAGAAGGAAGGAGGCCATGGATAACAAATACAAGGAGCCTGTCGAAGTCTCAGTGCCTGGATCTATGAGTAAATGTCCCTGCTTGATTCTGATGGTAGATTTCCTTGCTAATATCAGATAAAACTTAACAGTCGGGTTAAGTACAGTAGATCTCAAAGGGTCTCACGCTGCAGAATCAAATCAGATTCTAATTCTTCATTTACTGGTCAAACAAGTACCAACTTTAACAGGAGCAAGCCAAAACATTTGATACTTACTTAATCTTCTCATATTTTCTGTCAACCTAAAAAAAAAAAAAGAAAAAAAAATTGAAAGCATCAAATTTATTTTGAAATACCAAACATAGGCAATCATAGTTTCTATCCAGTGTGAATAATACAGTAAAATGAAAGATCATAGTGTTCTCCAGTTGCAAATGCTTTTGGACCAGTGGTTTAGCTTTCTAGATTTCGTTTTTCGCACATTTTTTAGCGAGAAAAAAAATGCAACCCTAAAGACACACAATGGTGGAAAAAATACACCACTGAGTGTGCAACACCACATTTATCAACTTTCAAAAGAATGCAAATTTAATCACAAAACTACACCACATAGGTGGTTTATGTGCGTCCATTGCTACTACAGGGGGAAGTTTTTGCTCAATTTTATGTTTAAGGTATCTGAGAATTTCAAGGCAGAAAGGCAGAAATTGAGCAGATGTTAAACATACTTGTGACTGGTGCAGTCTATTCTCATAGAGCACACACAGCTGTCACATCAGAAGGCATTTAACACTGCACATACACCGGACCATAAATCCAACCGTAGGAAACCTGCCAGTCTAACACATAGACAACTGCTCAAAATCCTGCCTAATGATAAATCTCCCCCAATGGGGCAGATTTATAAAAATTGACCCAAGGTTAGACTAGACAGTGTTATTCTGCACCAGATTCATATAAGTGTCTGGTGCTGGATAATAAATCCACTGCAGTATAATATTGTCTAGTTGTATTAGGACACAATTCTGTCGGGTCAGCAGTATTTCTGGTGCACTGACATTTCTTACACAAGGCCGCGTCCCCTTTTCATAGGTCACATCCCTTTTGTCAAGCTAGTCATAGGAAAGCCAGAAACCCTTTATAAATGTGGTGCAGACAGAATTTTGTCGTAGTTTGCACAAAAAAACTGTCATAGACAGATTAATAAATCTCCCCCATTATGTAATAGTTTATTACGCGAGGATTCGAACAGCAAAACAATGGTACAACATGCTGGTGATTCAATTAACTTGAATACTGGTACTTGGTATGTGGTTGTACATGGGCTCAAATTACCTTCGAGCACTTAGTGGTTCTTCAGTTTCAACAGTGTTCTCTTCTGGCTGAAATCGAAAATCCTCAATATATTCACCAAATCGATCGTAAAACCATTTCTGAACTCTAGAACACATGGTTTGTCTTCTGGGTTTATCTAAAAACAGATAAGTGAAGAGTTAATGATGTTATCCTTACAAAAAAAAGACTGATAATTCTGATGCATGATAGGATTGGATCCTCTGATCTCCGAGTGGTAAGGGTCTGACATCCCCCACATCCACAGATCAGCTATTTGCACTGCAGTGGACACTAATCTTCACCCTTCACAATCCACTCATGTTAACGTTATTCTTCATATGAGCTATTTTCAGGGCAATTCCCCTCAATTCAATGGGCCTGAGCTGCAATAAAGTGCAGTCGCTGTACAATAAAGGCAGTGTGCTCGGCCCACAGTGAAGTCTTTTCTATCACCCAATCGATTAACTATCCTAGGGGTAGTTGATCCAAGAATATTACCCATTAGGGTGATGTCAGACGTGGCGCTTTGTCTGCGCTTGCAAACGCAAACAAAGCCGCACCCACCGGGGCGGGCCACGGGCCGATCGCATCGGCGTTTCTATGGTAATGCCTGCGATCGGGAACGAGCCGGTGATTTGCATTACGTTACGCAAAAACACCGGCGCTCGTTCCTGAATCGCAGGCGTTACCATAGAAACGCGATGCGATCGGGCCCGCGGGCCGCCCCGTGTGGTTGCGGCTTTTGTCTGCGTTTGCAGTGCAGACAAAGCGCCACGTCTGACATCACCTTAAGTATCCCAAAAAACCTTCCCGTAAAACGAACTTTGGGCTATGTTTCAATTCTATGATTCCATTTTTGTCACCTGTGCAGGTTAGAAACAAAACCATTGGCTACTGTAAAATGTGAATGCACCCTTAACCGCTGTTGCTGTGGTGGGGTGCTGGTGGGGACACAGGGCCCAGAACCATGGGGGCTTAGTCTGCCAGTATGAGTATTGGTGGGCTGTTGGGTCTTGATTCCTGCTGGTGCTTTGTTGAAGCGATGGTGGACACTATGTGATGCTGTACCCATTAGTGTAAGGACACACTAAAACAAGGCCACTGTGTTGTGGTTAGTAGGCTCATGCAATTTTAAGCAAAACCACTCAATTCAAGAGCACAAGATATGTTTTTGCATCAGGTAGCTACACACATTTTCTATATATTTTGGTTCCATTAATGCATAAAACAAAAATGGTAGTTTTCCTTTAATGAGTTAGATCAGGTGACGAGACTTCAAAAGTTTAGTTACGCTTCAAGTTAATATCCATAGTAGCTGGTTATTAAACGTACTGCTCCATTGTTTTGAGATTGTCCCCTTGAAGCAGGCTGCACCACAAATTCTTCCACTCCTAAAAGAAAAGTACAACATTAATGAAGTGCGAGGGCTCGAAAGTGGCAGAGGGGCGCAGTCATACATTGCAGATAAAAACGCATTACAATCGGTGAAGCTTTGTTAATGTAACAGGTCAAAGACATGAATTGAATGGGTGAATTGATTTTAAAGGGTAAACCTGTTAGAACAAATGTCCTTTCCCCTGTTAGATTAACAAAACTACACGTACAAAGCGATTGCAATGCAGTTTTAGCTAAGGGTGCGTTCACCCGTTGCAGTTAAACTGCCATCACAATTAGTTTTGAGGTGTTTTAGGTGCAGTTTTGTCACTTTCACGGTGAAGGACAAACTGAATGGTAATTTATTTGAGGGTGCGTTCACAAGTTGGCAGTTAAAACTGCATCGCATCAGCTTTGAGGTGGTTTTAGGTGCAGTTTGTGTCAATTGAACAGGTGATTTGATTTTGAGGGGGACACCTTCTCCACAATGTCCATTCACTCATTCGTGCATGTTCTTTCAACCTGTTCAAATTGACAAAACTGCACCTAAAACCACCTCAAAGCTGATTGTGATGCCGTTTTAACTGCAACGTTTAAGGAGAAAGCTGTTCTCCACAGAATTTCATTCACCTGTTTGATTTGATGTCCTTTCACTGTTAAAATATCCCCCCCCCAAAAAATTTGGGGTTTTTGAGCAGTTTTAACTGCAATGTGTGACTGGAACCTTACATGTGACTGCACCCAGAATGAAGGTGTGTAATCAATATACAAAAAGAGGCAATTAAAATGGTTTCTCTGCAATCCCTGTAACAGAAAGAAACAAAAACTGTCATTTAATAGTACAGATTTTTCAGTCAATCTGTTAGCGGGTAGCTAAAGCAGATTTTGCCGCTGAAATGTGTATTTTGCCTAGGGGAGAAGAAAGATGCGGTTTAATGCATGGAGGAGCAGAGGCGGGTCTGAAGAGTTAATCAAGCTGCTGTGTCTAATTAGACCCAGTACACCTCGATCATCACCACAGTGGTTTTTTCCTCTGCAACTGAGTAAAAGAATACAGTAAAATTAGAGGAAAAAAAAAAGTGAAATTGTCCCGCCAGGGTCTTTTTATGAACCTCATGGGGACATATGAGGCGCGTTCAATAGTAACTACCCCCTGTTAGAATAAGACACCATTTCTTCCACAAACAGATATTCAACATAGTCCTCTTTTAGAAAGATACACTTCTCCCCATTACTCTGCCATTTTCTTAACCCCTCTAAAAAAATAGGATTTGTCGAACTCTCCAAAATACCCACTGTCTTGACAATGACTTCCTCCGTTTGAGCTAAAAAAAATTCCCCCACAAGCCATCTCTCTTCATTTTAGGGAACAAGAAAAGTCGCAGGAGCTAGACTGGTGAACTACGGGGGTGCAGCAGCATTCTAACGCCAATTCATGCGGTTTTGGCGGCGACAACTCCGGATGAATGTTCCTGGTGCATTATCGTGCTGAAACAGCACCTTCTTTTTCTCTCCCAAATGCGGCCGTGTCTCCTTCAATTTCAATTGTGTTGAAGCGGTCCAATAATCACTGTAGTATTGTCCATTGATCGTTTTCCTTTTTCTAAAAATACATGAGGAGGCCATTGGCATCCCAAAAAATAATTGGCCTGACCTTTCCGGCCGTTGGGACAGTCTTTTTGCCTTCTTTGGAGCTGATTCATCCACCGGGAAAAATCCATTGTTTTGATTATTGCCAAGTTTCTGGTGTGTTTGATGAATCCAGGTTTCATAAACGGTGAAACTCAACGCAAAACGGATCTCGCTTAAATTGCTACAAACACTGCTTCAAGTTAAAAACCACACCACTGCTTGTGTCCACCATAAGCAATCGCGCAACTCATTGCTGTGACCATTTTTTCAATCGCCAACTACAATACAAAAAACAAAATCGCCATAGTCGCCCCATGGGGCCCTACATGATATAGCTGAACTTTCTCCTACCACACGAGCGAGGTGATGCAAACAGGAACACAACCTCAATCATTAAACCACTTTACAGAACAGGACTCCAAGGGCTCGAAGCTTCTCACAATGAGGTAATTGAGCAGTAGGGAGAGGTCCGGGGGAACCAACATCTCTTAATGGTGACATTATAGTGGCAGCCATAATGAACCTGGATATCCAGGGTTGGAGGATTTTAAAATAATGAGCTGAAAGTAGATACCTGTACTTTGAAGAGCAGCTAGTTCGAGTCCCTTATCTAGTCCTGCCTGTAGAAATCCAGATTTTTGCCACATCTGGGTGGTCAAAATCTATGTTAGGAGCAAATCAGGAACAGGTTCCCGGGTCACAACGGGAGGTCAACACTTGGAGGAAACACTGTGGAAAGCTTCCTCATAACATGAACGGGGATGCTGGAGCCGCCGGTCTTTATAGGAACCCAGGAACTGGGCACGCAAATCGCGCCGGACTGGCGCTTAAATCTGAGTGTCGTGTGCGCAGATGGCCAGCCAGGACATAGCCGGAAATGGTGAGTTCAGAGAGCTCGTAAATGGGCACGGCCACAAAGAGGGGCACAGGTGTGCCTGATCCAAGATGTAAACTCACGGGGGCACCGTGACACTGGGACTACCTATCTACTGGGGGGGCATGTCATGGTACTGCTCTTACGGAATAATTTTAAAATATGTGGTGTCATGGCTTCTCCCAGTCAAAATGGTTCCTCACCCCTGCTCTAGATGTAGCAAAGATCATAATCAAGATTCTACATAGCACCAATAGGCTAATGTAACGCATGCAGATAACAAATGTACATGAACATTTGAAGAGTTTTGCGCACTGGGCAGAATTGCACCAGCACAATTTGATTCAGATTTCTTAACCCACATGTAGATCATTAAATAAAATCACCCACATGGATTAATGGTTTACCCAAGCATTAGTACATGCGGCATGTGCCCCTAAATTAGGACCTGTTTTCTGAATTTAGCAGTTAATGGCTTATTTTTTCATAATACGAAATATGGCCTTTGTATGTATGTGATCCTATGTAGTCGTCACAGCTCTCACCGATTCTATGGTAGTGATATGGGCGGGCATAAACAACCGTAGGAGGAGTGAACAATAATAGCTGATAAGGCAGAATGGGCTCATTTGCATATTTTTAAAAGTTATTTTTCCACAAAACTACTGTATTTTGGACTATAAGACACTTTTTCCGCAAAAAAAAAAAAAAAATCTTGCTAAAAAGTGTCTCCGTCTTTAGACCGAAGGTGAGGAGAATCCAGCCTGCCAACCACCATCCTAACCGCTGTAAGGGAGATCGGCTTGATATAGAGCTCACCCCGTCCCCCCTGTGATTAGAGTCTCCGCACTGCTCTCCCTCTCCTCTCCCTTTCCTGGGTGTCCTACAGGACCTGTGGGATGTCAGAATCATGTGACTGATCACATGCTTCTTACATCACCACATACCATCCCCCCTACATAATGGGGACATGCTGCCCTGAACAGTGTAAGAAGAAAGGAAAGGGAAATAGGTAAAGAGGGGAGGGGGGGGCTGTCTTTATGTTATAGCTGAGCTGTGTGTGTGTAAACGGTATGGATGAGGCAGTGCTGTGTGTGTGTGTGTGTAACGGTATGGATGGAGCAGACTTTTGTGCGTAATCGGTAGGAGGGACAGAATCTTGTGTGTTTTTGCATTAGTGCGACCACAGGGATATTTTTTATTGGTGTCAAAATATATTTTTCCTTTTTTGGAAGTCTAACAATCTGGGGTGCATCTTATGGTAGAGAAGAGTCTTTATATTCTGAAAAATACGGTAAAGCCATTTACAGCTAAATGAAGACAGTTCTGGGGCACATGCGAGTAATGCTTGGGTGTAACCACGTTTTAAAAGACTAGGGCATTTTCTTTATTTTTCATTTTTCGCACCCAATTCTTTAAAATCAATTACTTTTTTTTTTATTTTTGGCATCTACACAGCTGTAGACTTGGGGCTTGATTCTTCATACAAATTGTCCTTCCTTGTTGACAGTATTTAATATTCCCATGCTTTGTATTGGGAACTGGGAAAAATTTCAAATGAGATTATAAAAAATGTATTTGCGCCTTTTTTTGTACACACTGTTTTTATGGCTTCCACGTGCTCTCCAAATGACACCCTGTATTGTTAGGGTTGGCACATCACAGTGATACCAAGTTGTATAGGTTTTTAATAGATTTAAAACATAAAGCCTTTTTGTACAAAGTAAAATGTATTTCATTTTGCCCAATTTTTCATACTTGTGTGTACAGAGCTTGGCAAGAATTTCATTTTTTGTGAGGCAAGCTGAAGTTTTCAAATCTACCTTTATGGGGGTTTTAGAACTTTTGAGAACTAAAAAAATTTTATGATTTTGCAAAATGGTGAAAATTGAGATTCTGAGATTTGGGCACATTTCCATTATGGGATTTATTGTTGGAAATAACAGTTTATATTTATGATAAATCAGGATTTTTGGACACAGTGATACCTGACAAGTTTTATGATTTAAAGGGATATTCCAGGATATGAACATCGTGACACAAAACCCATGATGATTAAATAAATGAATACAACAATACTCAGTGTCAGTCACAAAATGGAGCTTAAATAGTTTGATTTTATGATTCACAACATTTTTATGTCCTCTCTAAGTAGGTGGAGTTATCACCAAGATGGCCGCCACTGGAAAAACAAGTCTCATGATCCTTTAGTTCTCAAGTAACTCCTCCTACCTCTCGGCTCTGCTACCAGTGATGATGTAACGGTTTTCTTGCACTGTTCCATAGTAATGATGTGTAAACTGCCATCACCACAACACTGACAATACTGGATGTGCGGCAACCAACGAACTACAGCCAACATAGTGGTGATCACATGACCTGCCCCAGGCAGGTGCAGACATGTGATGGTGGGACATGTGACCACGGCCATCTCTGTTCTGTGACGGACTGCGCGGAGGAAATCAACAGACTGATTATAGGACCAGTAGTATTTTTAATTCTTCTTTACAGTCTATGTCAGCATCATTTTTCTGCTAGGGGGAGCAAAATTTTAAATAACATAACAACTAATTAACATTAGCTTATATTTTGAGTTTTCATTTGCATATGATTATGTTGATTCCTGGAATACCCCTTTAAATGTGTTCTAGAAAGGTGCCCCTAAAGCTGCTTGTTTCTGTGAAATGATCCGTTTTGACCACACAACTAATAGGTTACCTGCCATCACTGTTGCCAGAACCACAGTATCAACAATTACCATGGAATAGAGCGTGAAAAGCATTTGGTATTCGGAGCTGCATTTTTGGTACAGCTTGGTTAGGGTGCTGCATTTCTGTACGCCAGATCTGGTGCTGGCGATTTAGTGAAGCATTCTTTTCAGCCATTACACAGGATACCTCCCTCTCCCCTGATAGATTTTGTTTAAACCAATAAAGGAACTTTTTTGAATACAAGCAACAGAATTCTGGTGAGTCTTCTTCGAATCTTGTCCTATGCACAACTAGTTGCTTCATCGGTAATATGTTAGAAATACATTGTACATAAATTCACCATTGGGGTTTCTCCAATTAATGATTATTAGAAAGATGAAGCTGAACATAAAACCTGTTTCTGGAATATAACATAAATGCTCTTTAGACAGAATGTGAGCACAAAAACATTGGATGTTACTGCACAGACGTCTTTCTATACAATACAGTGCCAACGGCTACATCGTAAGGGATAAAGGCTCAACGAGTCGTACTAATTAAATACCAGGCAGCATCTGTTCCCATCAAGGTTTCAGCTAAGGCAGCATTGAATGCATTAAGGCAAGAAGAATACCTTTTCCCCCATCTCAAAACAATTACAAAAATATATATAATATAATGATATATCTTTAAAAAGACATTCACAACATATATATAATAACAAGCGAAAAAAACAAAAAAGATAAGTTATTTATGGGATTTACAGGTAACAAGGGACTAAAATTTTACATGTATATTACAAAAAAATATATTTTTTGTACAAAATAAAACTTTAACCAAATGTACCAACATGCTTTAAACCCAACCGTCATTTCAATGAAATTGTGTAGAGGGGAATGTTGGTGAACATTTTTAGATATACAGCGCGTCCCCCTACTTAAGAACACCCGACTTACATATGACCCTAGTTACAAACGGCCTCTGGGTAATTGGTAACTTAGTGTACTTAGCCTTGTTTTACAATAAACACCTATAACCAGTTATCACAGGTGTCTGCAATTAGGCTTATTGCTATTCCATGGTTCTTTGACAACCCAACATTTTTAAAATCCATTGTCGAGAGACCAAAAATTTCCCGGGGTTAGCATTATAAAGTATACATTTCCAACATAATGCAACAATTCAAACTAAGAACCGATCCTTTACGTAACCCAGGGGACTGCTGCACTGTACTCTCCGAAGTGATTAAGTACATTCTTCTTAGTATGTAAAAGAAAAGACTGGCTATGGTTCCTCTTAGTTGAATGTTACTACGTTCTTACAATTGTTTATGGCAAATCCTGTCTACAGGACTGGAAAGGACTCTCTCCCTCACACATATGAGAGAGTTAACCCTTCCCCTGCTCTCTAAGTATGCATATTCACAAAACATCAAGCTTAAAAGTCAAAGGGGGATATCCTCATTACCAAGCTATTAACCAAAACTGGGAGTTTTACCATGTAGCTCCATGCAGTTCCATAGATGTAGTAGCATGAATTTTTGTATTAATACCTTAAGCAGAATTTTTAATTAGTATATAACTATATATAAGCCCTCACACAGCTCTTTACACTTGAAAAGATATAAAAAATATAAACATAAAAACCTCATGAGAAACTATTTTTAACATGTGGGGGCAAGAAAATGGTGCACAACAGGGAAAACAACAAAACGCAAGCAAATACAAGAAAAGGGCGGCTACAAGCGAACATCGATCGGCTGGATTCCGCGTTAAAATAACAACTAGCACGTCATATAATTTCTCCTAATCCAGTACCTCCAAGGGTTCAACTTAACAATTATGTAGGGAGCACGTACTGTGTGACAACGCGAAGGGTAGGGCAGCCACTCAAATCGTGTTCTGCAACAGCGGCGCACTGGGGGAGATGTAATTCAATGGGTCAGTCTTTAAGACCAAAAAGCAGAGTAGAACTAGACAGTTTCTCTGCTGTGCCAAGATTTATCAAAGTGTCAGATGCTGGATGTTAACCTGTGCAGTGTAAAACTGGCTATCCGCCTGTTCCACCTCATATTGTTTGATCTAGTTTGCTATGGCTCTCATCATATTTTTCTGTCACAAACAGACTGAATACTGCATGGACTATTTCTTTCTGTGATTATGCCTTCGTTTTATATACCAAGGACAGAACAATTTTTGAGGCTAAAAAGTGTCTGCAATATCTCCAAAGAGTTTTGTATGTTCTCTATGTGCATGTTGCTCCAGTCCTCCAGTTTCCTCCCACTCCTTCATAACATACTGGTGGTTGATTAGATTGTCAGCCCCTTGGGGACGGGACCGATTTGGCAAGCTCTGTGCAGCGCTGCGTAATCTTTTGTGCGCTATATAAAGAATTACTATTAAATTATAATTAAATTGCTAAAGTATCTCGCATAGACAGAATGATGCATCCCCCCCCATTTTGAGAAAAACATTGGTTACATTAATGGATTAACCCCTTCACAATAATGTGATATACATGATTTGCATTCAATGGTGTATGTGTACCACTTTTTTTCCATTTTTGCTATCCATACATAGTATAAATGGAAAAAAAAGAACTAAAACAACTCTGTATGCTACAATTAAAAAAAGTGCAAAATAGTAAATTTGGTTTCTCCTTTATGGTACTGGCCTAAAGAAATAAAAGTGACCATACAGTGCTAGAAATAAAATCCCATAAGAAAATGACCAACTGTTTTTTTTGTGTTTGTTTTTTGAATCTTTTCCACTTTTCCAGTAACCTGCACTGGATATTAATTGTACCAATAAGAAGTCATACTGTGCCCCAGATATTTAAAAAAAAAAAAAAAAAAAAAAAAAATGTAAAAAGGATTAATTGATAGATTAGATAGATAATATGGATTTTTTTAAACTTTTGTAAATGTTGGAAAACATAAATTTGGTATCCCTGCGATTGTACGGACCCCAAAGATTATGTAGACATGTCATTTGGGGCCACAGTGAAGCGTAAAATCCAAAGCCCAGGAGAAATGGCATATTTTTTTTCACCAATTTCACTGCGTTTGGATTTTTTTTTCGTTCGCAGTACAACACATGGAATATTAAACAGTCACGAAGTGCAATTCGTTATGCGAAAACAAGCCCTCAACATACCTATCTACATGGAAAGAAAAGTTGTAATTTTTGCAGGTGGGAGTGGAGAAATGAGCATAATACATAAAACGGGTCTGTCGTTTAGAGGTTAAACAGAAATAAAATAAAAGCTTTAGGAACAAATTTGCATTAACATATTCCTTATTTTTAAAACTTCCATGCACAGAGTTGTGAAAAGTGTTTATTGATTGGTCACATATCAATTATATTTTACAGATTAAGCATTTTAGGACATGGGATTCCTAACGAGGTTTTTTCTTACGAGTTTTTTTAAATATAAGAAGGGGGGGATGAATTTTTGTTTTCTGGAATCCATTTTTTTTTTTTCAAAGAAAAAAAAAAAAGTTACATTTTCTTGATTGTTCAGAAAATATCCGGCAGCTGTACTTTATTGCACATTAGGGTGCTTTCAGGCAGCAGTGTACTTGCCAGAACCTCTTAACTTTTATGGGTCCGGATCATGGTGTGGTGACCACATGGTGCATGACTGGACCAGTCGAGCGGCCGCCCCACTCGGTCTTGGTGGCGGTGACAGTGTAATCCCCACAATGATTTAGTCTGTAAAACATGCAACCAAATCACTACCCCTGAACGGCCATGTGAATGAGCCCTTATTGTGAATAAACGGCTTAGCTCTATACCCTGAATCCCTGATGCCGTGACAGACCTAGAAGCCTGTAGGAGGCTACAAACATCATCATGGCAGATGCCCTTGCATGACATTAGGGGAGGGAGTTAGCGCTAAATGGTGCTCATGTTTTAGGAGTAGCATCTAACCACATGCAGTTTTGAAAAGGGGACGAGAAAAAAAAAAACACAGAAGCCAGTTGTATTATGTATTTACGACGCGTAGATGTCATTAAGTTGGCTATAGGGTCTCGCGTATAGGGAATAATAGGCAAGGGTAGCTATTAATGACCTATTTAGCATATTCTACAAGTCTGCTTTGTAAATAGTTTAAATCAATTAGGGAACATACATCGCCCCTCAACCATCATGTACTATTTAATATGGACGAGTTGATGTGTACAGCAGCATCATAGCATGTAATCTGTAAGTGTACATCTAATTGTCCCAGGAAAACACAGGAGCAGTCATGGCAATGTTTAGCAAGGCTATCTATTTTTACAGCTGATGCCTGCAGGAGGAGGTTATGCGTGTGATTACACTTTCTTCTCAATAACAGTGTTATTTGTTGTCCTGGTTCACAAATAGCTCCTGTATCTATATACCTAACGATGGAACAATTTTGACTTTCCATTTACTTTTCCCATTCAACGCTTTTTTTTTTTTGGGCACATCAACTAAAAAAATAATAATAAAAAAAAAAAATCAAAAAAAAAAACAGGTTCAGCATGAAACCGAATATCCATGACAGAATCGCCGTATTGCACACACATATCATAGATTGGCCTATTGGTGTACCTGTTATATGAGAAGAATGGCAGCTGCTGATAGAATATAGGAGTTGGTCTCACAAACTGTATGCCTTTTATTTACCATACTCCAGCACGATCAGGGATTGTAATAAGATGCCAATGTTACAAGTCTGGCCACTACAGACACTCGACCACTGTTCATTCATGGCACAAACACAGTGTCCAGTGTCTTCACAGCTTTGTACTAAAATATAGTACAAAAGCTGCATTCATTAGGCATGCAAAAACACACAATTAATCTCCATCCTAATAGATGATCCCTTCTTGAGCCTATTAAATCCTGCTTACATTGGCAGTATTGTACTACTGCCGCCCATACCGGGTCAGATCGCAAGCTGACCTCTTTTGTGTCCGTGATCTAGTGCTGCCAGTGACGGTCAGATAAGTGTGTGCATGTAGCCTAACATTATTTACAGTCACTAAGAATCAGAGTTTAAATCACAAGTTTTACATTACCTTGCCTTTTTACCATTCCGTCATCTTCTGTTCTAGTTCTACCTTTTTTGCCTTTCCATTTTCTCAAGGTCCTCTGCTTTAACGTTTCAATGTTGGTCCTCTCTTCCCTTACTTTCCGTGAGCCTTCCTCTTATTACAAAAGGAAAACAGAAAAAAAATTCTAATGTCTTGTAAGCACGGGAATCGTGGTAGAACTCTTTGTAAGTTTCTGACCAGAATCCACTGTGCACCACAGATTACCCACCAGCATACCACCATGACATGGGTAAAATATGGAGTACACCAGCCCACAAATACAGCTATTATACCGGCAGTATAAAACAATGATCATGTGCCGTTAGCGGGTTGTGTAAACGTGTTTTCATATCCGAGTGGGCCAACCCATAAATCACTGTGATGTTGCCCGCACCAACCACAAAAATCAGCCCCAAAAACCCAAATACGACCAGGGGTGCATCAGTTTTTTTGGGAGCAGATCTGACCACACAACACGATATTAGAATACAATATGTGAATTTTCCTCAGGGCACCCGAAGTGAATTGGCCCCCACCTTGTTTCAATCAAACAAAATTGGTGTCAAACAGTTGTGCTACTTTGTGCAGCAGAAATTTATTTGTGCCGCTATGTTTTGATATTAATAAAGTTTCCCAAGTCAACGCACCCCCCCCCCATCCCAAATAACAACTTGAACTAATCAATTGTGCTACGTTTGTGCTGCTCCAATTTTCGTTTTGCTGCTTTTATTTGAATGATGGGATAAAGATTTTAAAAAGGTCAAGTCAACCATCCCCCCCCCCCCACATTAACTGAATAAACACAAAGCTGGTGTGTCAAACAGGTAGAGCTACGTTGTGCAGCAAAAATTTTTGTTTGTGCTGCTGTCATTTTTATATATTCATAAATTTGCCAAGCATATTCACTTCCTTCCAATATACAATGTGTTTGCTAGCTCCCACCGGTGATCAAACAGAGTGACACTAGGTTTGTTTTTTTTTTTAACCAGTTCATCCTAAACAACCTGAACCTATGTTAAACACCTCAAACATACCTTAAAATGATAGCACACACAACTGAAAAATGTTTCTGCACAACTAGCACTAACGTTGTGAACCCAGTTATTGTCCTTTAAAATTTTGTCCATGTTTCAAACAAAGCAGCACAAACAACAATGTGATCATCCCAATGTATCAACACATTGATTGGCCCAGTGGCAATGTGGGGGGGCTGGTTGACTCTCAGAAACTATAATATCTTAAAATCACATGAAAA
Organism: Engystomops pustulosus; assembly: GCA_019512145.1. Taxonomy (NCBI): domain Eukaryota; kingdom Metazoa; phylum Chordata; class Amphibia; order Anura; family Leptodactylidae; genus Engystomops; species Engystomops pustulosus. Next base: position 106,636,896 of record CM033644.1, on the reverse strand, counting down.
GTTCTGCTGCACAACCCTCACCAACATGAGCAAGCACAAAAGTGACACCAATGTTGTTTATTTTGACCAACTCACTCACGGCCGGCACTGTGTTCAGGCAAAGGGCTGAGGAATCGCTGAGGCATGAGCCCACAGAAACCAAGGGCCGGATACATAGCCGGCACCAAAAACAAAAAACACACACACTACATTCAATTTTGCTGGCGAATTTTATTGGGTCAAAAACACAATAAATAGAAAACTTTTTATTTTTTTTTTTTTTTAACAGCTCTTCAACTTCTATTTCATGTCCGGTTCATCGTCACTGTGGATATATAGTAGTTTCTCTCGACTGTGACTTTGATAGAGAAACAAAATCCTTCCATCCGTTCATGCCTAATTTGGAATAACGAGATGGAAGGAAATGCAACTGGAGCTATTTGTCTTTGCAATTTTTGCCTATGATCATTTTCATAAGATATGAAAACTCATGTAAGTACAGTTGCTGCCTGTCATCATAGCAAATTTGGGGACGATAAAGGTAAGGGGTTCATCAAAAATGTTAAAACAATTATTAATCGCTTGTCACTATAATAAGTACCTTCATCTATTTGATTGCCTGTCTTAGAACAAAACGTCCATCCATGGTAACTCATTGTAATTTCTGCTTGTTTACTTCCTTCATAAAGCTGTCTATTCAGCATGCTCCAAGTCAATTACATAATAATGCTCCTATGAAATTGCTTCAGAAGTCTACGTAATGATCACATTAACAGTAGATGTGACTTTTTGGGACACACTAGGAAAGATCACAGCAGAAGCAGAAAGCGCAAAAAGGATGCCAGACTACCGTTCCTCTAGTACAACAACGTTTTTTCAGCATGCAAGTTTATATGTCGTACAATACTGTAAATATTCACAACTCCATGGGGACATTCACTCAGGCACTCGGCGATCATTTTTGCCTGGTTTGTTTTGCGCATTGCCTATTAGGTAGTTGCGGTTGTCTGCTATTAAGTGTTGCTGCCGCACTATTGTCAATAGTCACAAGTGATGATGGACTAAGCTGTTAAACGAAAAAAAGATAAGCCAGCTACCCGGCCGTCGGATATACTCGTAGCATTAACGAGTTTTTCAGATTTGTGCTGGTAGTTTCCACAGTTAGTACGCCACGGGTCAACAGAGGTTTCGCAGTTTGTGCGGCTAATAGGTGAGTCCTGCGGCATGAATACTCGCTGGCCGCGTCATCAATTATACCAGTTTAATTTTTTGCTGGCTGCTCTATCGGTAGAGTGTTTTGTCGTTTTTTAATGGGTCCCAACTCGCACTTAAAAAGAGTATAACATTTGCGAATCAAACTAAGTTAAGATATGTTGATTTGCTTTTTATAATGTATAGGGAAACATCTGGCTAACTTTTTAGATCTGTACCGTCATAATCCCCACCAAAAATGGAAGATTATAACATTCTATATTTAGTATTTTTTTCATGTTGCATACCAGTTAAATGTTTCATTTGGGAAGCAAGACCTTTGTTTCAGTAACAAACAGGGAGGTTGTTTTTCATAGGTTGCAACCTGCTCAGAAAGGAATGTTTTTTGGTGTCAATTTTTCCAGCTACTTTTTAACGCAAATATGATAGATGGCATGGTAAACTCTGCGAACCCCATTTCACCATCCTCAGATAAGGTACAGAAACTCAAAACCTTGAAGTTTCTGACTTTGCAATGCACCCAAAAAAAAACGCACAATGGCATTTAATACTCTCAAAAAAATTGTGCAAAAGTCAAAGCTATCTAAAAATTACGATCATATCTTCAATGTCATTATTCACAAATCAAGCCTGAAATAGTGCTTTTCTGATTTACAAATTTAAGGGGTTTTCCTAAAGTAGGCTGACTTAATCTTCAAGATGGCCACCACCTACACTCCGTATTACTCAGTAGATACGAGAGGAAGAGGCGTGCTCCATCTTTAGCCGTACGTACGGCCCGGCAGCACACCTCCTTGTGGAGAGGGGATGAGCAGTCCAAGCCCAGTCGTAGCATATGTTTGTGTAGAAGAAGCCCAGGTAGAGAAGCTTGTACTACAGTGTTCTACCCGCCAGCATTAGATGAGAACAAGACAATGCGGTAGTGTGTTTGCCTAACTTACAGAACGTATTTAACAACATGACAATGCGGGCTTGCTCTCCTTTTTTTTCTTTATTAGTTACGCTCTCCTCTTTCTGAAGAAAAAAATAAAGAGTGTGAAATAAAAAGAAGCATTCTTCTTCCTGCCATTTTCCACTTCGGCTAGTGGAAAAAGCGTATACCAAGTCTGGCAACAAAAAGCCACAAGAACTTAATGAGGGGAGAGATTTTTCTGCATATGCACAATACGAAATACATATGCACGAGCTCTGAGAGAAGATGCTCCAGAACAATAGCCATTCTCTATGAAAATACACGTCAGGTAAGGTGATCCTTGAAGCTATGCTTTCTTCAAGGGAAATAAACACTATGGTGCTAAGGATCCTGTAGTATTTTTTCTGTCATGCATTCATAATAATCATTCACAATTGCCCTATTTCAGAGTCTTGGCTTTGGGGTGGGGTCCTTGCCCTAGCACTAGAGGCCCTAGACCTCCTGCCAGATACTGCTCTCTCCACGTTCTTACTGGAAGTGAATATACTGAAAGACACATTTTTCACAAAATCTTATCTTTTCCATTAATACGGCTAATTTCAGGAAGATGAAAGACGAAGTGAACATTACGGTTGCGTCAGTAGGTGGCGATGGCTGGGATAAAATGCCTTGCCAGAGCTTGAGGGTTGCCCTGCCAGGCAGAACTTGCAATGCGAAGCTTGTCCTATCCAGCTGCATTTTCCGTGAAACACATGCAATCATTAACGAGCTCCATTGTTTTTGCATTGTTTACAAGTGCAAACACCGGGTGCGTGTTGCCAATCACGTTGTTATTTCACTCAAAACGCAGATATGCTTGGGCCCTAAGCCTCCACCCCTGTTGCAACTGGGTTCTTCATAAATGCATTTTCAAGCGCCGTGGTACTGACAGTACCCTTACCATGTAGAGAAGGAGAGGATTGTCCTGCATTCATGGCCTCATGTCTTCTTCCTCTACTCCACTACATCCTCCTTTCCCCCTGCTCAATGCATTGATATGCAGGAAGTGGGTACAGGTGAGGGCTGCATGAGTTTAGAATATTAAGACTGACACAAGGCTGCAGATTGATAATACCTCTCCTAGGGACCACCACAGTGTTGCAAGCAGGGAGCCATGTCTGTGAATTAAAAACTTATTTAAACTACTGAATGAATTCAGAATGCTGACATCCCTTTTAAAATCCGACATAGTATCGGCCAGTGATGGCGAAACTTTTTGGGAGACAGAGTGCCCAAGCTACAACCGCAACCCACTTATATGTCACAAAGTGCCAACATGACAATTTAAGAGCAAGAACTTATTGTCCCTACAGGGCGTTAATCGTATTGGCCTCCTGAGTTCAACAACACAATAGAAGATGGAGACATTTGGATTGTCGCCGGCTTCCCTCCATGGTGCCCTGAAGAGGAAGTATCAGGGGACCCAGACAGGAGCTCCAATGACAATTCCATCTCTATCCACACCTTCTCGCTCCTCCTGTAGTCCGTGGCAGCCAGGAGGTTGCTTTAAAATAGCACTGAGCAAGACACGACCTTAGCTGTATTGGATCACCGAAGAATCCATTGGTCTTGGCTTGCAAACTATGTGTTGGGTGAAGGCCTGGGTGCCCACAGAAAGGGCTTTCTGATTGCCACATCTGCACCCGCTCCATAGGTTCGACACCACGGGTATAGTCCTATTGAAGCTCGCCACAAGCTAAAAATCACATTCCTTGTGACAGGGTTATCTTTAAAGGGAACCTGTCCACCACGGGGCCGAATTTCACTAAAGAGATTGTAAAAGCCCATGACCACCTGCAGTGCCAAATCTGCCTTTCTCCTTTTCCCTAAGCAGTTTGCCATTACAATTATAATTGTGTGTTATAACTTACCTTGCATACCTGACAATCCTGGGTAGTCCAGGGGCTGGACTTGTGGTGGTTTGCATGCATTTCAAAAACAACATGTGACTTGTCTGCGTCTGCATGCTACCTCCATACTTGTGCTCCTGTACCGTTGTCCCTTCCCCCACTGATGTACGGCTGATTCGGCTGTGACCTCTGATAAGAAGCAGGAGGTGGAGCTGACAGGAGTCACAAAGGTGGGGGGCCAAGCCTGTAGGTAGTGGGTACCACAGACAGGCCACTGTAGATTTTTTTTAAAGTATCAAAACAAAAGTCCACCCCTGTGACTACCCCGACGTTGTCTGGGGATCAAGGCAAGTTATAACACACAATTATATTGTAATTGCAAATTGCTTAGAAAAGGCAAAGAAGGCATATTGGCACTGTCTGGTGTGAAGGGCTTCTGCACCTGTCTTTAGTGAAAATGAGACAGCACCTGGTGACCGGTTCCCTTTATACTCTGTTGCAAATAGTTTCTGGGGTGAAAAGCCCCACATACACACACAGTCATGTGAACTAACCCTTAATGCTCTTTTAGTAGATTGACACACAAACACATGGTAATACACCACAAATGGGGTCGAATTATATAAGATGAGATATTACACTTCCGCAATATGGGTAACTGTTTTTTTTAGCCTAAAGAGGTGTGATCTGGCATTGTAATCAGCATCAGCAATCACATGGGCCATTTGGATACATCTCTCTAGGTCCAGGTGAAAGTCTAAAACCCCATATTCATCGATCAGGCCCAATATCAGTTGTTATAGGCTACCTTTTTTGTACTTGATTATGCAAAGGTTATTAACAAAACATTTATCATCACATAATTTTGATTGAATACACAAGGAAACACAGTTTATGATACATCCAGTGCCTTTTTACCAACAGATATAATGACACACGGCCCAGAGGCCTGCTAGCATGCTAGTAATCTCATGACCGTTTTGCAATGATCCACAGTAACTTACGCGAAGTGTTGTTCCAGTAGGCATTTCCAGATGTCCCTTAACCTCGTTGAGTCGTCCGTTTTCGTCCGTTTATATTCCGGTATTCCGGACGCCATGGGATTGTTTCTGAATTAGTCGAGGAGAGGGTTAACATCAATCACAGATGTCCAGTAAACACATGACTCACACTGCAATCTGCAACATATTAATAATCTCACCTTATTACTTTATGTACATAGCAAAAATTAACGAGTGCATTTCTCCTTCTGTCCTACACAACTGTTCAATAACACAGTGCCTGTCTTCTAAATAAAGAAAGCCTGCCCCGAAACATGGGTAAACAGGGAGCAATAATTCTTATTATATGTGCAGTGGTCAGAGAACAACCCTGCTGTGTCTGATGTGTCACGAAAAGTGAAAAGCAGCCGATTCTGGTGGAGCGCTCCATAACTAGAGCCAGATATACGCCCTTTCGACCATGGTCAGGGACATACAAGTACACTTAACGTCCGACATGAGCACTTTCAGCATTCCTTTCATCAAAGTGCGATGAGGATATTAGCGAGTCCCTGGATGCCTTATTCCCAACTGGATAGGAGCTGGATCCCCCCGATTAAGAAACAACTGCATGGTCTGCTAAGAATTTTCTGCATCCTTTTACAGCTACGGGAATGGTCAAACCAGAATCATTACGCTGGCCGCTCATTAGAATGACACATATTTCACACCTCGCTGTTATAATATACTTTATGGCGAATTGCTGTAAATGACAATATCAGGAGCTACGGCCACTGCCATCATGTGGGATTCTGTAACAGGGCCGTGAAAACATATTCCCTCTGCATTGCTTTTCTCGCAACACAAATAATAGTCAATAGGGCTTTCTAAAAAATTAAATCAAACAGTCTTTTGTCAAAAAACAAGAGCTGTATAATTTCCCCTGCAGAGCGTAAAGCATATGCAACATTCAATCTGTAAAGCTGCCGCTCACATGTTCGCTTGTTATATTCATGACAATATATATTAACGCAATGACACCATGCGTTCGAATGATCACATAAAGGAACACTGTCAATGGCTTGCTACACATAATGGTACAGTCTCACTAAGAGCCATTGCTAGAATGCTATAGTAGTGATCTACGAAGATAAAAGCCTTTGCTTCTGGTGCAATGACTTAATAACAATAAACAAATTAGCAGGTGCTTTAAAATAATGAAAACAATTGTTCCAGAATGTGATTTCCATAAAGGAGGGGAAGAAAAAAAAAAAAAAAGTCCAACTCTCCACTTTTAATCAAACAGGCTATAGACTTCATGTAACTGGTTTACTGATTTATTCCACTTATTACAAGTTCCCTGCTCCTCCACGTGATGGAAGCTGCCAGGCTAGTTACCATATACATCCTGTATGTGCACTGTTTAGTGGATTTACTTGTGGGAAACTAAATGGATTTAATGCTAAATTAGTAAAGAGAGATCAGAAGGCATCATGGGATGTGTGGGCAAGCTATCTGGCCTTAGACTGAGGGCATAGACTGACGGACCTTAGTCTGCACCCACTTCACCTCTGGTGAGAAATATTTTTGTCAAACACTTTCAGAGCGATGGTGGACACTATGTGATGCTGTACCCATTAGTGTAAGGACACACTAAAACAAGGCCACTGTGTTGTGGTTAGTAGGCTCATGCAATTTTAAGCAAAACCACTCAATTCAGAGATCAAACAAGATATGTTTTTGCATCAGTGTAGCTATTTTCTATATATGTTTGGTTCATAATGCATAAAAACAAAAATGGTAGGTTTCCTTTAATGAGTTAGATCAAGTGACAGAGACTTCAAAAGTTTAGTTACGCTTCAAGTTAATATCAATAGTAGCTGGTTATTAAACTGGTACCTGCTCCATTGTTTTGAGATTGTCCCCTTGAAGCAGGCTGCACCACAAATTCTTCACTCCTTAAAAGAAAAGTACAAATCATTAATGAAGTGCGAGGGCTCGAAAGTGGCAGAGGGCGCAGTCATACATTGCAGATAAAAACGCATTACAATCAGGTGAAGCTTTGTTAATGTAACAGGTCAAAGACATGAATTGAATGGGTGAATTTGATTTTAAAGGGTAAACCTGTTAGACAAATGTCTTTCCCCTGTTAGATTAACAAAACTACACGTCAAAGCAGATTGCAATGCAGTTTTAGCTAAGGGTGCGGTCACACGTTGCAGTTAAAACTGCATCACAATTAGTTTTGAGGTGGTTTTAGGTGCAGTTTTGTCAGGTTTCTCTGCAATCCCTGTAACAGAAAGAAACAGAAAACTGTCATTTAATAGTACAGATTTTTTCAGTCATCTGTAGCAGGGTAGCTAAAGCAGATTTTGCCGCTGAAATGTGTATTTTGCCTAGGGGAGAAGAAAGATGCAGTTTATGCATGGAGGAGCAGAGGCGGGTCTGAAGAGTTAATCAGAGCTGCTGTGTCTAATTAGACCCAGTACACCTCTGATCATCACCACCACCGGTTTTCCTCTGCAACTGAGTAAAAGAATACAGTAAAATTAGAGGAAAAAAAAAAAGTGAAATTGTCCGCCAGGGGTCTTTTATGACCTCATGGGGGACATATGAGGGCGGTTCAATAAGTACCCCTGTTAGAAATGAAGACACCATTTCTTTCCAAAAACAGATATTTCAACACTCTTTTAGAAAGATACACTTCTCCCAACATTACTGCCATTTTCTTAACCCCTCTAAAAAAATAGGATTTGTCGAACTCTCCAAAATACGCCACTGTCTTGACAATGACTTCCTCGTTTGAGCTAAAAAAAATTTCCCACAAGCCATCTCTTCATTTTAGGGAACAAGAAAAAGTCGCAGGGAGCTAGATCTGGTGAATACGGGGGGTGCAGCAGCAATTCATAACGCAATTCATGCGGTTTGGCAGGCGAAAAGAATCGGAATGAATTCGGTGCATTATCCTGCTGAAACAGCACCTTCTTTTTCTCCAAATGCGGCCGTGTCTCCTTCAATTTCAATTGTGTTGAAGCGGTCCAATAACTCACTGTAGTATTGTCCAATGATCGTTCTTCCTTTTTCTAAAAAATACATGAGGAGGCCATTGGCATCCCAAAAAATAATTGCCACCATGACCTTACCGGCCGTTGGGACAGTCTTTGCCTTCTTTGGAGCCGATTCACCGGGAAAAATCCATTGTTTTGATTATTGCCAAGTTTCTGGTGTGTAATGATGAATCCAGGTTTCATAAACGGTGACAACTCAACGCAAAAACGGATCTCGCTTAAATTGCTACAAACACTGCTTCGAAGTTAAAAACCACACCCGCTTGTTGTCCACCATAAGCAATCGCGGCACTCATCGGGCTGACAATTTTTTCATCGCCAACTACAATACAAAAAACAAAATCGCCATAGTCGCCCCATGGGGCCCTACATGATAGAGCTGAACTTTCTCCTACCACACGAGCTGAGGTGATTGCAAACAGGAACACAACCTCAATCATTAACCACTTTACAGAACAGGACTCCAAGGGCTCGAAAGCTTCTACAATGAGGTAATTGAGCAGTAGGGAGAGGTCCCAGGGGGGAACCAAACATCTCTTAAATGGTGACATTATAGTGGCAGCCATAATGAACCTGGATATCCAGGGTTGGAGGATTTTAAAATAATGAGCTGAAAGTAGATACCTGTACTTTGAGAGCAGCTAGTTCGAGTCCCTTATCTAGTCCTGCCTGTAGAAAATCCAGAATTTTGCCTACATCTGGGTGGTCAAAATCTATGTTAGGAGCAAAATCAGGAACAGGTCCTGGGTCACAACGGGAGGTCAACACTTGGGAAGGAAACACTGTGGAAAGCTTCCTCATAGACATGAAGCGGGGAATGCTGGGAGCCGCCGGTCTTTATAGGAACCCAGGAACTGGGCAGCGCAAATCAGCGCCGGACTGGCGCTTTAAATCTGAGTGTCGTGTGCGCAGTGGCCAGCCAGGACAGAGCCGGAAAATGGTGAGTTCAGAGAGCTCGTAAATGGGCACGGCCACAAAGAGGGGCACAGGTGTGCCTGGGATCCAAGATGTAACTCACGGGGGCACCCGTGACACTGGGACTACCTATCTACTGGGGGGGGCATGTGCATATGGTACGGCTCTTACGGAATATAATTTTAAAATATGTGGTGTTCATGGCTCTCCCAGTCAAAATGGTTCCTCACCCCTGCTCTAGATGTAGCAAAGATCATAATCAAGATTCTACATAGCACCAATAGGCATAATGTAACGCATGCAGATAGACAAATGTACATGAACATTGAAGAGTTTGCTGCACTGGCAGGAGTGCACCACACAATTTGATTCAGATTTTCTAACCCACAAGTAGATCATTAAATAAAATCACCCACATGGATTTAATGGTTTTAACCCAAGCATTAGTACATGCTGGCATGTGCCCCTAAATTAGGACCTGTTCTGAATTTAGCAGTTAATGGCTTATTTTTCAGAATACGAAAATGGGCCTTTGTATGTATGGGATCCTATGTACGTCACAGCTCTCAACGATTCTATGGTAGTGAATAGGGGGCGGGCATAAACACCGTAGGAGGAGTGAACAATAAATAGCTGATAAAGGCAGAAGGGGCTCATTTGCATATTTTTAAAAGTTATTTTTCACAAAAAAAAATACTGTATTTTTGGACTATAAGACACTTTTTCCGCAAAAAAAAAAAAAAAAAATCTTGCTAAAAAGTGTCTCCGTCTTATAGACCGAAGGTGAGGAGAATCCAGCACTGCCAGACCATCCTAACCGCTGTAAGGGAGATCGGCTGATATAGAGCTGCACCCGATCTCCCTGTGATTAGAGTCTCCGCACTGCTCTCCCCTTTCCTGGGTGTCCTACAGGACCTGTGGGATGTCAGAATCATGTGACTGATCACATGCTTCTTACATCACCACATACCATCACCACCCTACATAATGGGGACATGCTGCCCTGAGACAGTGTAAGAAGAAAGGAAAGAGGGAAATAGGTAAAGAGGGGAGGGGGGGGGCTGTCTTTATAGCTGAGCTGTGTGTGTGTAACGGTATGGATGATGCAGTGCTGTGTGTGTGTGTGTGTAACGGTATGGATGGAGCAGATCTGTGTGTGCGTAATGGTATGGATGGAGCAGATCTGTGTGTGCTTTGCATTAGTGCGACCAACAGGGATATTTTTATTGGTGTCAAATATATTTTTCCTTTTTGGAAGTCTAAATCTGGGGTGCATCTTATAGTAAGAAGAGTCTTATATTCTGAAAAATACGGTAAGCCATTTACAGCTAAATGAAGAACAGTTCCTGGGGCACATGCAAGTATGCTTGGGTGTAACCGTTTAAAGACTAGGGCATTTTCTTTATTTTCATTTTTCGCACCCAATCTTTTAAAATCAATTACTTTTTTTTTTATTTTTGGCATCTACACAGCTGTAGACTTGGGGGCTTGATTCCTTCATAACAAATTGTCCTTCCTTGTGACAGTATTTAATATTCCATGCTTTGTATTGGGAAGCTGGGAAAAATTTCAAATGAGATTATAAAAAATGTATTTGCGCCTTTTTTTGTACACACTGTTTTTATGGCTTCCACAGTGCTCTCCAAATGACACCATGTATTGTTAGGGTTGGCACGATCACAGTGATACCAAGTTTGTATAGGTTTTAATAGATTTAAAACAATTAAAGCCTTTTGTACAAAAGTAAAATGTATTTCATTTTGCCCAACTTTTTCATACTTGTGTGTACAGAGCTGTGCAAGATTTCATTTTTTGTAGGGCAAGCTGAAGTTTTCAAATCTACCTTTATGGGGGTTTTAGAACTTTTGAGAACTTAAAAAATTTTTATGAGTTGCAAAATGGTGAAAAATTGGAGATTCTGAGATTTGGGCACTATTTTCCATTATGGGATTTATTGTTGGAAATAACAGTTTTTATACTTTGATAAATCAGGATTTTTGGGACACAGTGATACCTGACAAGTTTATGATTTAAAGGGATTTCCAGGATATGAACATCGACACAAAACCCATGATGATTTAAATAAATGAATACAACAATACTCAGTGTCATCACAAAATGGAGCTTAAATAGTTTGATTTTATGATTCACAACATTTTATGTCCTCTCTAAGTAGGTGGAGTTTATCACCAAGATGGCCGCCACTGGAAAACAAGTCTCATGATCCTTTAGTTCTCAGTAACTCCTCCTACCCTCTCGGCTCTGCTACCAGTGATGATGTAACAGGTTTTCTTGCACTGTTCCATAGTAAATGATGTGTAACTGCCATCACCACAACACTGACAAACTGGATGTGCGGCAACCAACTGACTACAGCCAACACTAGTGGTGATCACATGACCTGCCCAGGCAGGTGCAGGACATGTGATGGTGGACATGTGACCACGGCCATCTCTGTTCTGTGACGGACTGCGCGGAGGAAAATTAACGGACTGATTAAAGGACCAGTAGCATTTTAATTCTTCATTACAGTCTATGTCATCAGCATTTTTCTGCTAGGGGGAGCAAAATTTTAAATAACATAACAACTAATTACACATTAGCTTATATTTTGAGTTTTCATTTGCATATGATTATGTTGATTCCTGGAATACCCCCTTTAAATGTGTTCTAGGGAAAGGTGCCCTACGTAAGCTGCTGTTTCTGTGAAATGATCCGTTTTGACCCACACAACAATAGGTTAACCTGCCATCACTGTTGCCAGAACCACAGTATCAAACAATTACCATGGAATAGAGCGTGAAAAGGCATTTGGTATTCGGGAGCTGCATTTTTGGGTACAAGCTTGGTTAGGGTGCTGCATTTCTGTACGCCAGATCTGGTGCTGGCGATTTAGTGAAGCATTCTTTTCAGCCATTACACAGGATACACTCCCTCTCCCCTGTAGATTTTGTTTAACCAATAAAGGAATCTTTTTGAATACAAGCAACAGAATTCTGGTGATGTCTTCTTCAATCTTGTACCTATGCACAACTAGTTGCTTCATCACGGTAATATGTTAGAAATACATTGTACATAAATTCACCAATTGGGGTTCTCCAATTATGATTATTAGAAAGATGAAGCTGAACATAAAACCTGTTTCTGGAATATAACAATAAATGCTCTTTAGACAGAAGTGAGCACAAAAACATTGGATGTTACTGCACAGACGTCTTTCTATACAATACAGTGCCACGGCTACATCTGTAAGGATAAAGGCTCAACGAGTCGTACTAATTAAATACCAGGCAGCATCTGTTCCCATCAAGGTTCAGCTAGAGGCAGCATTGAATGCATTAAGGCAAGAAGAATACTTTTCCCCCTCTCAAAACAATTTACAAAAATTGATATAATATAATATATATCTTTAAAAAGACATTCACAACATATATATATAACAAGCGAAAAAAACAAAAAAGATAAGTTATTTATGGGATTTACAGGTACAAGGGACTAAAATTTTACATGTATATACAAAAAAATATATTTTTTGTACAAATATACAAACTTTAACCAACATCTTACAACATGCTTTAAACCCAACCGTCTTTCAATGATAATTGTGTAGAGGGAATGTTGTGACCATTTTTAGATATACAGCGCGTCCCCTACTTAAGAACACCCGACTTACATATGACTCCTAGTTACAAACGGGCCTCTGGTAATTGGGTAACTTAGTGTACTTTAGCCTTGTTTACAATAAACACCTATAACCAGTTATCACAGGTGTCTGCAATTAGGCTTTATTGCTATTCCTCGGTTCTATGACAACCAACATTTTTAAAATCCATTGTCGAGAGAACCAAAAATGTTGCCCCGGGGTTACATTATAAAGTATACATTTCCAACTAATGCATAACAATTCAACTTAAAACCTATCTCTTACGTAACCCAGGGACTGCGCCTGTACTCTCCGATATGATTAAGTAATTCTTCTTAGTATGTAAAAGAAAAGACTGTAGGTTCCTCTTAGTTGAATGTTACTACTTCTTGACATTGTTTATGGCAAATCTGTCTACAGGACTGGAAAGGACTCTCTCCCTCACACAATATGAGAGAGTTAACCCTTCCTGCTCTCTAAGTATGCTATATTCAAAACATCAAGCTTAAAGTAAAGGGGGATAATCCCTCATTACCAAGGCTGTTTAACCACACAACGGGGAGTTTACTGGAGCTCATGCAGTCTCCATAGATGAGTAGCTTGATTTTTGTATTAATAACCAAGCAGAATTGTTTAATTAAGATATACTATATATAAGCCCCTCACACAGCTCTTTACATTGAAAAGATATAAAAAAAATATAAAATAAAATCCTATAGACTGCTTTTTAACGTGGGGGAAGAAAATGAAACAGGAAACAACAAAACGAACAAAGAAAGAGGGGTCTCGCGTTAAAACAGCAGCAGTCATTAATCTTCTCCTCCATACCTCAATCAATAACAATTAGAGAGCGTACTGTGTACAACGCAGTAGCAGCCACCAAACTTCTGCAACATATGGGGGAGATGTATTAATGGGTCAGTCTTTAGACCAAAGCAGAGTAGAACTAGACAGTTTCTCTGCTGTGCCACTTTATCAAAGTGTCAGATTCTGGATGATTAACCTGGTGCAGTGTAAAACTGGCTATCCGCCTTGTTCACACCTCATATTGTTTGATCTAGTTTGCTATGCTACATCATATTTTTCTGTCACAAACAACTGAATACTGCATGGACTATTTCTTGCTGTGATTATGCCTTCGTTTTAACCAAGGACAGGAACAATTTTTGAGGCATAAAAAGTGTCTGCAATATCTCCAAAGAGTTTGTATGTTCTCTATGGCATTTGCTCCAGGTCCTCCAGTTTCCTCCCACTCTTCATAACATTCTGGTGGTTGATTAGATTGTCAGCCCCATTGGGGACGGGACCGATTTGGCAAGCTCTGTGCAGCGCTGCGAATCTTTTGTGCGCTATATAAGAATTACTATAAATTATAATTAAATTGCTAAAGGTTTCTCGCATAGACAGAATGATGCATCCCCCCCATTTGTGAGAAAAACATTGGTTACATGATGGATTAACCCCTTCACAATAATGTGATATACATGATTTGCATTCAATGGTGTATGTGTACCACTTTTTTTCCATTTTGCTATCCATACAAAGTATAAATGGAAAAAAAAGACACTAAAACAACTCTGATGCTACATATAAAAACAAGTGCAAAATAGTAAATTTGGTTTCTCCTTTATGGTACTGGCCTAAGAAATAAGTGACCATACAGTGCTAGAAATAAAAGTCCCATAAGAAAATGACACAACTGTTTTTTTGTGTTTTGTTTTTGAATCTTTTCCAGCTTTTCCAGTAACTGCACTGGATATTCAATTGTACCAATAAGAAGTATACTGTGCCCCAGATATTTAAAAAAAAAAAAAAAAAAAAAAAAAATGTAAAAAGGATTAATATGATAGATTTAGATAGATAATATGGATTTTTTTAACTTTTGTAAATGTTTGAAAACATAAATTTGTATCCCTGCGATGTACGGACCCCAAAGATTATGTTAGACATGTCATTTGGGGCCACAGTGAAGCGTAAAATCCAAAGCCCAGGAGAAATGGCATATTTTTTTTTCACCAATTTTCACTGCGTTTGGAATTTTTTTTCGTTTCGCAGTACCACATGGAATATTAAACAGTCACGAAGTGCAATTCGTTATGCGAAACAAGCCCTCACACACTATCTACATGGAAAGAAAAGTTGTAATTTTTGCGGTGGGAGTGAAAATGAGCATCGAATAAAAAACGGGTCTGGTCGTTTAGAGGTTAAACAGAATAAAAATAAAAGCTTTAGGAACAAATTTGCATTACATATTCCTTATTTTTAAAACTTCCATGCACAGAGTTGTGAAAAGTGTTTATTGATTGGCACATATCAATTTATATTTTTACAGATTAAGCATTTAGGACATGGGATTCCTACGAGGTTTTCTTACGAGTTTATTTTAAATATAAGAAGGGGGGTTATGAATTTTTGTTTTCTGGAATCCATTTTTTTTTTTTCAAAGAAAAAAAAAAAAAGTTACATTTTCTTTGATTGTCAGAAAATATCCGGCAGCTGTCTTTATTGCACATTAGGGTGCTTTCAGGCAGCAGTGTACTTGCCAGAACCTCTTAACTTTTATGGTCCGGATCATGGTGTGGTGACCACAAATGGTGCATGACTGGACCAGTCGAGCGGCCGCCCCACTCGGTCTTGGTGCGGTGACAAGTGTAATCCCCACAATGATTTAGTCTCTAAACATGCAACCAAATATTACCCCTGAACGGCCATGTGAATGAGCCCTTATTGTGAATAAACGGCTTAGCTCTATACCCTGAATCCCTGATGCCGTGACAGACCTAGAAGCCTGGAGGAGGCACAAACATCATCATGGCAGATGCCCTTGCATGACATTAGGGGAGGGAGTTAGCGCTAAGATGGTGCTCATGTTTAGGAGTAGCATCTAACCACATGCAGTTTTGAAAGAGACAGAAAAAAAAAACACAGAAGCCAGTTGTAGTTATGTCTTTACCGCGTAGATGTCTGATTACGGTGCAGCTATTAGTGTCTAGCGTATAATAGGAAATAATAGGCAGGGTGCTATATAATACCTATTTAGCATTTTCTACAAGTCCTTTGTAAATAGTTTAAATCATAGGGAACATACATCCCCTCAACCATCATGTGACTTGATATGGAAGTCGTGATGTGTACGCATCAGTCATAGCATGTATCTGTCATGTACTCTAATGGTGTCCCCGAGGAAAACACAGAGCAGTCAGGCCATTATTAGCAAGCAAATCTATTTTTACAGCTGATGCCTAGGAGAGGCTATGCTGTGAGTTCACACTTTCTCTTCATCTGAACCAGTGTTATTTGTTGTCGTTGTTCCAAATGCTCCTTTCTATAATACCCTAACGATGGAACAATTTACTTCCATTTACTTATTCCTTCAGCTTGTTTTTTTTTTTGGCACATCAACTTAAAAGTTAGAAAAATAATAAACAAACAAAAATCAGCAGGTTCAGCAGATGAACCGATATCCATGACGAATCATGCACACACGTAATATGTAGTTTGTCCCTGTTATATGAAAGAATGGCAGCTCTGTAGAATATAGAGTACTGTCTCACAAATGTATTCCTTTTATTTACATACTCCAGCACGATCATGGATTGTAATAGGATGCCAATGTTTTACAAGCCTGCTCTACAGAAACCCTTTCTGTACCACTGGTTCATTAACATGGCACATAACCAGTTGTGTCTTCACCAGCGTTGTTGTACTAACATGATAGGACACGCTTGCATTCAGCATGCAACAACACACAATTTCTCCATAATGAGATGAATCCTTCTTGAAGCATATTAGATCCTGCTTACATTGGCAGGTAGTGTATACCTGCCGACCATCCGGGTCATGATCGGAGCTGTAGACCGTCTTTTGTGTCCGGAATCTAGTGCTGCCAGGTGACGGTCAGAATAACGGCTGTGTGCATGTTAGCCTAACATTATTTCAGCACAATAAGAAACAAGATTTAAAATCACAAAGTTTACAATTACCTTGCTTTTCCATTCCGTCATCTTCTGTTTCTAGTTCTACTTTTTTGCCTTTCCTTTTCCAGGTCCTGCTTTAAAGTTTCAATGTTGGCCTCTTCCCTTTAGCTTCGCGAGGCTCTTCCTCTTACAAAAGGAAAACAGCAAAACAAAATTCTATTCTCTGTACCACGTCGTGAATGCTGTGGATAACTGCTGCTTTTGTAAGTTTCTGACAGAATCCACTGTGCACCACAGATTACCCACAGCATACCCACATGACATGGGTAAAATATGGAGTACACCAGCCCACACATACAGCTATTCATGGCCGCATAAAAACAATGATCATGTGCCAGGTAGCGGGTGTTAATAGGCGTGTTTCCATTATCGAGTCTGGCCACCCTAAATGCAGTGATTGTTCCCAGCACCAACCACAAAAATCAGCCAAGAACCCAAACAGTTACGCCAGGGGGGCAATCAGGTTTTTTTTGGGAGACCCCATGAATCTGAGCCACAAACACGATTGAGAATAGCAGGACTAGTATTTTCCTCAGGGCACCGCTGAGTGAGTTGCCCCCCTTGTTTCAAATCAAAAAAATTGGTGTCAAACATTTGTGCTACTTTGTGCAGCAGAAATTTTAATTGTGCCGCTATTGTTTTTTTAATAAAGTTTCCCAAGTTCACGTCACCCCCCCCCATTACCCACAATAAAACTGTGCTAATCATTGTGTCTACTTGGTGTGCTGCTCAATTTTTCGTTTGTGCTGCTTTATTTGAACGATGGATCAAAATTTTAAAAGGTCAACCACCCCCAAACGCCACCCGCACTAACTGAATAAAACAACTGGTGTGTCAACAGGTATAGCTAACGTTTGTGCCGCAAAAATTTTTGTTTGGTGCTTCTATCATTTTTAATATATTCATAATCATCAGATGTTCATTCCTTCAAATACAATGTGTTTGCTACCTCCCCCTGGTGATCAAACTCTCACTAGGTTTGTTTTTTTAACCAGTTCATCCTAAACGCTGACCTATGTTCACCTAAATCATACTAATTAACATGATAGCATGCACAGAACAAAAATGTTGATGCACAACGTAAGCACTAACGTTTGACACCAGTTTTTGCTTTAAAATTTTGTCCATGTTTCAAACCTAAAAGCAGCACAAACAAAGGTGATCACACAATGTATCACAATTGATTGGCCCACAGTTGCCGATGTGGGGGGGCTGGGTTGACCTCAAGAAACTGATAATAACTTACAAACGTGCCAAATGAAAAGTTCTGCTGCACAAACCCTCACAATAGCGAGCAACAAGTTGACACAACAATTTGTTTGATTTTGGACCAAACTCACTCAAGGTCCGCACCTTGTGTCTGTGCAAAGGGTCGTAGGATCCTGAGCATGACCCACATAAACACAAGGATCCGGATAGACATGCCGTAGCACAAAAAACAAAAGCACACACACTTCATTTTGCTTGGCGAATTTTTTGGGTCGAAAAACAATAGAAAACTTTTTATATTTTTATTTTTTTTAACAGCTCTTCAACTTCCTTTTCATGTCCCGGTTTCATGTCACTGTGGGAATATAGTAGTTATTCCTCTACGAACTGTGACTTTGAAAGAAACAGAATCCTTCCAATCCGTTCTTCCTAATTGAATACGGGTGGAAGAAATGGCAACTGGAGCTAATTTGTTGCTTTGCAATTTTTGCTCTTAATGATTACATTTTCATAAGATAGAAAACTCTGTAAGTACATTGCTGCTGTCATCATGCATAGAGTTGGGGACTAAAACGGTAATGGAGTTTCATCAAAAATGTTAAAAAATTATTAATCGCGTGTCATAAGATATACCTCGCGTGCATCTATTTTGTGTCCTGGTTGTAATTTTGGCTTCTATGTAAGTTTTGTGTATTGGTGTCTGTGGCCTTCATTAAATGGTTTTTGCATTGTCGCAAGGGGTCAATTCTTTGCCCTTACTTGTTGTCAAATTATGTCCTAACAAGTAGATCTTATTTGGGAACAATAGAAAACTCGAAAGCTAGAAGCTGAGAAACTAAAAAAAATCCGACTACCGTAGGTCCTCTAGTCTAAGCAGAGTTTTTTCAGGCACCAATTTTTTGTGCTGTATATTCCCCATTGCCGGCTATACTCGGCACAGCGGCACTACACTGTTGTGCGCCAGCCTGGGTCCGTTGCAGGTCGCCGGACCTGAGAATGATAGGTGCTGCGGACATGATTGGTAAGCGAGCGTGCCCGGGCCGCGAATGTGATAACGGAGATTTTTTTTTGGGGAGGCTTTAGTCTGTATCAGCTTATACAGTCACTCGAGTCAAGTAGGTTTTTCCAGTTTTTTGTGTAACATTAGGGGTCCTCGGCTATCTCTGTCATCTATACCCAGTATATACATTAGCCTTTTGCTGTATGGGCAGCCACTAAAAGTATAAGTCTGTTTAGATAATTGCTTTTTTTTATAATGTATAGGAAACAATCTGTCTAATCCTTTTTAGATCTGTTAACCATTCAATAATCCCACTCAAAAATGATAAGATGGATAACATTCTATATTTAGTATTTTGTTCATGTTGCATACGTTATGTGTTTCATTTGGGAAGCAGAGACCCTTTGTTTCATAAGCAAAAGGGAGGTTTGTTTCCATAGAGTTGCACCTCGCTCAGAGAAGGAAGTTTTTTTTCAATTTTTTCCTCCAGCTACTTTTTTAGACGCAAAATATGATGATGCATGGCAAACTCTGCGAACCCGCCATTCACCTCTACGACTAAGGACAGAACTCAAAAACCCAACTTGAAGTTCTGACTTTGTCATGCACCCAAAAAAAAACAGCCAATCGGAGACAGTTATATAGTAAAAATCCGCTCTCAACAAATTGTGCAAAAAGTCAAAGCTATCTAAAAAATACGATCATATCTTCAATGTCATTATTCAGCAATGCAGAGCCTAAAATAGTGTTTTCTGTTTACAAACGCTTAAGGGGTTTCCAAGTAGGGCTGACTTAATCTTTAAGATGGCCACCACCTCGCTTTCCGTGATTACTCAGTAGATAAAGAGAGGAAGAGGTCGTGCTCCATCTTTAGCCGTACGTTACTGCCCGGCAGTCACCCTCCTTGCTCTTGGAGAGGGGATGAGCTAGTCCAGCACATCGTAGCACATCATGTGTTGTGTAGAAGAAGCCCAAGGTAGAGAAGCTTGTACTACTTTCTTCTTCCCGCCAGCGATTAGATGAGACAAGACATGCGGTAGTGTGTTTGCCTAACTTACAGAAAAACTATTTAATCGCACATGACAGATGCTGGTTGCTTGCCTCCTTTTGTTTTTCGGTTTATTATTAAGCTCTCACTCTTTTCTGAGAAAAAAATAAGAAGTTGAATAAAAGGAAGTCATTTCTTTCCTTCCTGCCATTCTCTGCATTCACTTCGGCTAGTGGAAAAAGCGTTATACCAAGTCTGGCAACAAAAGTCCACATAGAACTATGAGGGGAGAGATTTTTCTGCTCGGCATGCACAATCGACCAATACATATGCAACAGAGCTCTGAGAGAAGATTGCTCCAAACATAAGCCATTCTCTATGAAACACGTCAGTAAGTGATCCGTCGGTGAGGCGAAGGCTATCTTTATTCCGGGAATAAACACGTATGGGTGCAAGGATCCTGTATATTTTTCCTCTGTCATGCATTCATAATAATCATTCACAATTGCCCGAATTCAAAAGGGCAGTCTTTAGGTTTGGTGTGGGTGTTTCCTTAAGCCCTAGACATAGAGGGCCCTAGACCTACCCCTGCCAAGATAGCCTAATGCTCTCTCCAACAGTTCTTACTGGAGTAATATACTGAAAGACCTTTTTCACAAAATCTTATTCTTTTTTTTTCCATTAATACACTTGCTAATTTCAGGAAGGAGACGAGAGTGAAATCTGACCCAGGTGCGTCAGTAGGGTGGCGATGGCTGTGGATAAGAATGCCTTGCCAGAGCTTGAGGGTTGCCCTGCACAAGAACTTGCATGCAGCGTTGTCCTATCCATTTCATTTTTCCGTGGAAACCATGTCAAATCACTTAACGGAGCTACCAGTGTTTTTGCATTGTTTACAATGCAAACAAACCGGGTGCGCTGTTGCCATCACAGTTCACTTTCACTCAAAACGCAGATATGCTTGGGCCTAAGTTAAACCCCACCCCTTTGCAACGGGTTCTTCACTAAATGCATTTTCAAGCTGCCGTGTACTGACATACTCCCTTAACATGTAGAGAAGGAGAGAGGATTGTCCTGCATTCATGGCCTCATGTCTTCTTCCTCTACTCCACTACATCCTCCTTTCCCCCTGCTCAATGCATTGATATGCAGGAAGTGGGTACAGGTGAGGGCTGCATGAGTTTAGAATATTAAGACTGACACAAGGCTGCAGATTGATAATACCTCTCCTAGGGACCACCACAGTGTTGCAAGCAGGGAGCCATGTCTGTGAATTAAAAACTTATTTAAACTACTGAATGAATTCAGAATGCTGACATCCCTTTTAAAATCCGACATAGTATCGGCCAGTGATGGCGAAACTTTTTGGGAGACAGAGTGCCCAAGCTACAACCGCAACCCACTTATATGTCACAAAGTGCCAACATGACAATTTAAGAGCAAGAACTTATTGTCCCTACAGGGCGTTAATCGTATTGGCCTCCTGAGTTCAACAACACAATAGAAGATGGAGACATTTGGATTGTCGCCGGCTTCCCTCCATGGTGCCCTGAAGAGGAAGTATCAGGGGACCCAGACAGGAGCTCCAATGACAATTCCATCTCTATCCACACCTTCTCGCTCCTCCTGTAGTCCGTGGCAGCCAGGAGGTTGCTTTAAAATAGCACTGAGCAAGACACGACCTTAGCTGTATTGGATCACCGAAGAATCCATTGGTCTTGGCTTGCAAACTATGTGTTGGGTGAAGGCCTGGGTGCCCACAGAAAGGGCTTTCTGATTGCCACATCTGCACCCGCTCCATAGGTTCGACACCACGGGTATAGTCCTATTGAAGCTCGCCACAAGCTAAAAATCACATTCCTTGTGACAGGGTTATCTTTAAAGGGAACCTGTCCACCACGGGGCCGAATTTCACTAAAGAGATTGTAAAAGCCCATGACCACCTGCAGTGCCAAATCTGCCTTTCTCCTTTTCCCTAAGCAGTTTGCCATTACAATTATAATTGTGTGTTATAACTTACCTTGCATACCTGACAATCCTGGGTAGTCCAGGGGCTGGACTTGTGGTGGTTTGCATGCATTTCAAAAACAACATGTGACTTGTCTGCGTCTGCATGCTACCTCCATACTTGTGCTCCTGTACCGTTGTCCCTTCCCCCACTGATGTACGGCTGATTCGGCTGTGACCTCTGATAAGAAGCAGGAGGTGGAGCTGACAGGAGTCACAAAGGTGGGGGGCCAAGCCTGTAGGTAGTGGGTACCACAGACAGGCCACTGTAGATTTTTTTTAAAGTATCAAAACAAAAGTCCACCCCTGTGACTACCCCGACGTTGTCTGGGGATCAAGGCAAGTTATAACACACAATTATATTGTAATTGCAAATTGCTTAGAAAAGGCAAAGAAGGCATATTGGCACTGTCTGGTGTGAAGGGCTTCTGCACCTGTCTTTAGTGAAAATGAGACAGCACCTGGTGACCGGTTCCCTTTATACTCTGTTGCAAATAGTTTCTGGGGTGAAAAGCCCCACATACACACACAGTCATGTGAACTAACCCTTAATGCTCTTTTAGTAGATTGACACACAAACACATGGTAATACACCACAAATGGGGTCGAATTATATAAGATGAGATATTACACTTCCGCAATATGGGTAACTGTTTTTTTTAGCCTAAAGAGGTGTGATCTGGCATTGTAATCAGCATCAGCAATCACATGGGCCATTTGGATACATCTCTCTAGGTCCAGGTGAAAGTCTAAAACCCCATATTCATCGATCAGGCCCAATATCAGTTGTTATAGGCTACCTTTTTTGTACTTGATTATGCAAAGGTTATTAACAAAACATTTATCATCACATAATTTTGATTGAATACACAAGGAAACACAGTTTATGATACATCCAGTGCCTTTTTACCAACAGATATAATGACACACGGCCCAGAGGCCTGCTAGCATGCTAGTAATCTCATGACCGTTTTGCAATGATCCACAGTAACTTACGCGAAGTGTTGTTCCAGTAGGCATTTCCAGATGTCCCTTAACCTCGTTGAGTCGTCCGTTTTCGTCCGTTTATATTCCGGTATTCCGGACGCCATGGGATTGTTTCTGAATTAGTCGAGGAGAGGGTTAACATCAATCACAGATGTCCAGTAAACACATGACTCACACTGCAATCTGCAACATATTAATAATCTCACCTTATTACTTTATGTACATAGCAAAAATTAACGAGTGCATTTCTCCTTCTGTCCTACACAACTGTTCAATAACACAGTGCCTGTCTTCTAAATAAAGAAAGCCTGCCCCGAAACATGGGTAAACAGGGAGCAATAATTCTTATTATATGTGCAGTGGTCAGAGAACAACCCTGCTGTGTCTGATGTGTCACGAAAAGTGAAAAGCAGCCGATTCTGGTGGAGCGCTCCATAACTAGAGCCAGATATACGCCCTTTCGACCATGGTCAGGGACATACAAGTACACTTAACGTCCGACATGAGCACTTTCAGCATTCCTTTCATCAAAGTGCGATGAGGATATTAGCGAGTCCCTGGATGCCTTATTCCCAACTGGATAGGAGCTGGATCCCCCCGATTAAGAAACAACTGCATGGTCTGCTAAGAATTTTCTGCATCCTTTTACAGCTACGGGAATGGTCAAACCAGAATCATTACGCTGGCCGCTCATTAGAATGACACATATTTCACACCTCGCTGTTATAATATACTTTATGGCGAATTGCTGTAAATGACAATATCAGGAGCTACGGCCACTGCCATCATGTGGGATTCTGTAACAGGGCCGTGAAAACATATTCCCTCTGCATTGCTTTTCTCGCAACACAAATAATAGTCAATAGGGCTTTCTAAAAAATTAAATCAAACAGTCTTTTGTCAAAAAACAAGAGCTGTATAATTTCCCCTGCAGAGCGTAAAGCATATGCAACATTCAATCTGTAAAGCTGCCGCTCACATGTTCGCTTGTTATATTCATGACAATATATATTAACGCAATGACACCATGCGTTCGAATGATCACATAAAGGAACACTGTCAATGGCTTGCTACACATAATGGTACAGTCTCACTAAGAGCCATTGCTAGAATGCTATAGTAGTGATCTACGAAGATAAAAGCCTTTGCTTCTGGTGCAATGACTTAATAACAATAAACAAATTAGCAGGTGCTTTAAAATAATGAAAACAATTGTTCCAGAATGTGATTTCCATAAAGGAGGGGAAGAAAAAAAAAAAAAAAGTCCAACTCTCCACTTTTAATCAAGGATTTTTGGGACACAGTGATACCTGACAAGTTTATGATTTAAAGGGATATTCCAGGAATATGAACATCTGACACAAAAACCCATGATGATTTAAATAAATGAATACAACAATACTCAGTGTCAGTCACAAAATGGAGCTTAAATAGTTTGATTTTATGATTCACAACATTTTATGTCCTCTCTAAAGTAGGTGGAGTTATCACCAAGATGGCCGCCACTGGAAAATACAAGTCTCATGATCCTTTAGTTCTCAGTAACTCCTCCTACCTCTCAGGCTCTGCTACCAGTGATGATGTAACAGGTTTTCTTGCACTGTTACCATAGTAATGATGTGTAACTGCCATCACCACAACACTGACAATACTGGATGTGCTGCAACCAACTGACTACAGCCAAACATAGTGGTGATCACATGACCTGCCCAGGCAGGTGCAGGACATGTGAGTGAGTTATCAGCTGAGTTTTTTGGGTTTTCCCAGCACCTTGTGGTAAAAAAACCGGCTGTAACACGGGTAATACGGCACTGAAGGTTTTTGTTTTTCTATTAATTTATCAAAATGGTTAGCCTGATGACAAAAGAAAAAAAATCCTTCACAAATTCCAGGATCAGCAGGTCCCATCGCAAAAAGCCTAGATCAGAAGTGTAGTTAGTCCTCTACTCTCTTACAATAGAAGAGCTTTACAAGCACTCACCCCCCAAGTATCATTAGAAATATCTCTGTTACTGTCCATTCAAAATTGAACCTACTGGCAATGAGGTAATTTAGGGATAACCTCAAAATAGCTAAAATAAAAAACATATGGGATTGGTCCCGCCATGCCACACAGCATACATGTAGATCTAAAAGAAATAACAATATGTGTTACAACAAGGAGAAATATATTTTGCTTGAATCAACAGGGCTCTTTCAATCAGGGATGATTGGGAGGCGCTGGTATTAAAACGAGATTGGGTGTACTTCAAACTCATGACCACACCCAAGGCGCGAGAAATGTTCATTTACATAGTTAATAAAAATTAGATTTCTCTGCATTGGGCTTCCAATATGGATGACTTTAACTTTCAGGTCACAATGTTTAGTTTGTTGTGCCCACATAGCAAAGACTGTTGCTTGGCACCTGTCATGGGGATTAAGGAGGCCATAAGCTACCACCATCCACCTGTTATAGTGAGAAAGTAACAGAACAAAATGATGCATTTCTCTTATTCACCTTCATCATTTGCTGCATTCTGGTTACTTAAAAGGAGTACAAGGGTGGAGAAGATCACACTGGTCAGACCTCTTGACTTGAATAATGCCTCAAAAGGCCTCGTACACATTAGCAAAGGCTACCCCCAACTGGTGACTCCTGACAATGTACCTGGACAACGGGAAAAGAAGATGGACAACGGGAAGATTTATTTTCCCAGTTTTTTGTCCAGGTACATTGTCAGTAGTCACCAGCCGTGGGGGTAGCCTATGCGTTGATGTGTACTAGTCCTTTGTGGCATTATTCAAGTCGAGAGGTCTGACACGTGTGATTTTTCTCCCACCCCTTGTTACTCCCCTTTTAAGTAACCAGAATGCAGCAGAATGCTGAGAATGAGAAATGCATCATTAGCCTTCTGCACCCTAGTGAACTCCTTGCAGTTCATCCAAATATAACGTTCAGAGTTTTTTTTATTGGAATAGTACTGAATCTCTGAAGATACAGAATTATACATTTTGATCCAGTCTCCTCTATTCTCAGGACTAGCTGTGGACAATTTTAAATAATTCCTCATAATAATTCCTTTTAATAATTCCTCAATGATAGAATCAGGTGGCCACCTATTGTGTCTCCCATTTCTTAAAAGGAACTCAACCGTACCACATTATACATATTTTAATAAAGTAGCAAACACTTACAATAAAGGCAATAGCAGACGTATAAACAAGAAATGCCCAGTCTGAAAAGGCAGAAAGGTTCTTCACAACAGTTTGTAACAGGTTTGGCACCTCGCCTAAAAAAAAAAACAAAAAATAATATAAATCTGATTAAAAAAAACTATCTCAAAATGGATTGCAATCATGTTGCCTGTTTTAAAAATTCATGAACTATTCTAGGACACATCTTATAATATGAAGATTGGGAGGGGTTCAAATCCAGCTCCCCCCCAGTTAATTGTTCTTGGTAGCGCCATAATTCCACATGCAGGCCTAGGGACAACATGTCCAGTCATCTTGTGGCCTGTAAAGAGATAGTTCAATATAGAATTCCAGTAATTTAGGGTAATTTAAACAGCATAATACTGCTGTCAGCTCTCAGGAGATGTATTAGGAAAGGATAATGATGACAATGAACCTGAAGATTTTTCTGGGTGGTGCCCAGATTCACATGACTGTTTAAACTGTGCACATCCCCCGACCACAGTGTGTTGAAACTACCTTTGCTGTAAATGGATTACATCATCCAACGTGGGGGGGGGGGGGTGTTTGAGGAAGCAGACGGGGAGGTGAGACCAGTCTAAACAGTGAGCACTGTGAAGCGCGCGTGAGGGGGCTCTGGAACAACCCCCAGTAGCCCTTGTGGCTGATAGAAGAATTTAAAAAGTTTATTTTTAGCAAGGAAGGATGCCATGGATAACAAATACAAGGAGCCTGTCGAAGTCTCAGTGCCTGATCTATGAGTAAATGTCCCTGCTTGAGTTCTGAATGGTAGTTTCCTGCTATAATATCAGATAAAACTTTAACAGTCGGGTTTAGTACAGTAGATCTCAAAAGGGTCTCACGCTGCAGAATCAAATCAGATTCTCATTCTTCATTTACCTGGTCAAACCAAGTACCAACTTAACAGGAGCAAGACCAAAACATTTGATACTTAACTTATCTTCTCATACATTTCTGTCAACCTAAAAAAAAAAAAAGAAAAAAAATTGAAAGCATCAAAATTTTATTTTGAAATACAAACATAGGCAATCATAGTTTTTCTATCCAGTGTGAATAATACAGTAAAATGAAGATCATAGTGTTCTCCAGTTTGCAAATGCTTTTGGACCAGTGGTTTAGCTTTCTAGATTTCGTTTTTTCGCAAATTTTTTACCGCGAAAAAAAATGCACACCCTAAGAGACACACAATGGTGGAAAAATACACCACTGAGTGTTGCAACACCACATTTATCAACTTACAAAGAATGCAAATTTAATCACAAAACTACCCACATAGGTGGTTTATTGCGTCCATTGCTACTACAGGGGGAAGTTTTTGCTCAATGCTTTTATGTTTAAGGTATCTGAGAATTTCAAGGCAAAAGGCAGAAAATTGAGCAGAATGTTAACATATCTTGTGACTGGTGCATGCTATTCTCATGAGCACACCACAGCTGCTGTCACATCAGAAGGCATTTAAAACACTTGCACATACACCGGACCATAAATCCAACCGTAGGAAACCTGCCAGTCTAACACATAGACAACTGCTCAAAATCCTGCCTAATGATAAAATCTCCACCCCAATGTGGGGCAGATTTATAAAAATTGAGCCCAGGTTAGACTAGACAGTGTATTCGCACCAGATTCATATAATGTCTGGGTGCTGGATAATAAAAATCCCCTGCAGTATAAATATTGGTCTAGTTTGTATTAGGACACAATTCTGTCGGGTCAGCAGTATTTCTGGGTGCACTTGACATTTCTTACACAAGGCCAGCCGCGTCCCCTTTTCATAGGTCACATGCTCCCTTTTGTCAAGCAGTCATAGGAAAGCCAGAAACCCCTTTATAAATATGTGGTGCAGACAGATTTTGTCGTAGTTTGCACAAAAAAACTGTCATAAGCAGATTAATAAATCTCCCCCCATTATGAAATAGTTTATTACACGAGGATTAAACAACAGCAAAACAATGGTACAACATGCTGGTGATTCCAATTAACTTGAATACTGGTACTGGGTATGTGGTTGTACATGGCCTCAAATTACCTTCGAGCACCTCAGTGGTTCTTTTCTTCAGTTTCAACAGTGTTCTCTTCTGGCTGAATCGAAAATCCTCATATAATTCACCAAATCGATCGGTAAACCCTTTCTGAACTCTAGAAACACATGGTTTGTCCTTCTGGTTTTTATCTAAAAAAGATAGTGAAGAGTTAATGATGTTATCCTTACAAAAAAAAGACTGATAATTCTGATGCATGATAGGATTGGATCCTCTGATCTCCGAAAGTGGTAAAGGGTCTGACATCCCCCACATTCCCACAGATTCAGCTATTTGCACTGCAGTGGACACTAATCTTCACCCTTCACAAATCCACTCATGTTTAACGTTATTCTTCATATGAGCTATTTTCAGGGCAATTCCCCTCAATTCAATGGGCCTGACTGCAATAGTGGCAGTCGCTGTACAATAAAAGGCAGTGTGCTCGGCCCACAGGAAGTCCTTTTTCTATCACCACAACATCAATTAACTATCCTAGGGGTAGTTTATCCAAGAATATTACCCATTAGGGTGATGTCAGATACTGGCGCTTTGTTCTGCGCTTGCAAACGCAAAACAAGCCGCACCCACCGGGGCGGGCCACGGGCCGTTCCCATCGGGTTTCCATGGTATGCCCTGCGATCGGGAGAACGAGCCGGTGATTTGCATTACATTAACGCAAAAACACCGGCGCTCGTTCCTGAATCGCAGGCGTTACCATAGAAACGCGATGCATCGGGCCCGCGGCCGCCCCGGTGGGGTGTGCGGCTTTTGTCTGCGTTTGCAGTGCAGACAAAGCGCCACGTCTGACATCACCTTAAGTATCCCAAAAAACCTTCCCTAAAACGAACTTTGGCTATGTTTCAATTCTATGATTCCATTTTTGTCACCTTGTGCAGGTTAGAAACAACACATTGCTACTGTAAAATTTGAATGCACCCTTAACCGCTTTTGCTGTGGGTGGGTGCTGGTGGGGACACAGGGCCCAGACCATGGGGGCTTAGGTCTGCCAGTATGAGTATTGTGGGCTGTTGGGTCTTGATTCCTGCTGGTGCTTTGTTGAAGCGATGGTGGACACTATGTGATTGCTGTACCCATTTATGGTAAGGACACACTAAAACAAAAAACAAGGCCCACTGTGTGGTGGTTAGTAGGTCCATGCAATTTTAAGCAAAACCACTCAATTCAGAGAGCAACAAGATATGTTTTTGCATCAGGTAGCTACAGCATTTTTCTATATATGTTTGGTCCATCATATGCATAAAACAAAATGGTAGTTTTTTCCTTAATGAGTTAGATCAGGTGACAGAGACTTCAAAAGTTTAGTTACGCTTCAAGTTATATCATAGTAGCTGGTTTATACTGGTACTGCTCCATTGTTTTGAGATTGTCCCCTGAAGCAGGCTGCACCCCACAAATTCTCTCCACTCCTAAAAGAAAAGTACAAATCAATTAATAAGTGCGAGGTGCTCGAAAGTGGCAGAGGGGCGCAGTCAGTCATACATTGCAGATAAAAACGCATTACAATCAGGTGAAGCTTTGTTAATGTAACAGGTCAAAGACATGAATTGAATGGGTGAATTGATTTTAAAGGGTAAACCTGTTAGACAAATGTCCTTTCCCCTGTTAGATTAACAAACTACACGTCACAAAGCAGATTGCAAGGCAGTTTTAGCTAAGGGTGCGTCACACGTTGCAGTTAAACTGCATCACAATTAGTTTTGAGGTGGGTTTTAGGTGCAGTTTTGTCACTTTCACGAGGTGAAGGACACTGAATGGTAATTTTGATTTGAGGGTGCGTTCACAAGTTGCAGTTAAACTGCATCGCATCAGCTTTTGAGGTGGTTTTTAGGTGCAGTTTGTGTCAATTGAACAGGTGATTTGATTTTGAAGGGGGAACCTTCTCCACAAATGTCCCATTTTCACTTCATTCAGTCATGTTCTTTCAAACACTGTTCATTGACAACTGCACCTAAAACCACCTCAAAGCTGATTGTGATGCGTTTTAACTGCAACGTGTGAAGGAGAAAGCTGTTCCCCACAAATTTCATTCACCTTTTGATTTGATGTCCTTTCACTGTTAAAATACCCCCCAAAAAATTGTGGAGCGTTTTTAAACATAACTGCAATGTGTACTGGACCTTACATGTGACTGCACCCAGAATGAAGTGTGTGTAATCAATATACCAAAAGAGGCAATTAAAAATGTTTCTCTCCTCTGCAATCCTGTAACAGAAAGAAACAGAAAACTGTCATTTAATAGTCCAGATTTTTCAGTCAATCTGTAGCGGGTAGCTAAAGCAGATTTTGCCGCTGAAATGTGTATTTTGCCTAGGGGAGAAGAAAGATGCGGTTTAATGCATGGAGGAGCAGAGGCGGGTCTGAAGAGTTAATCAAGGCTGCTGTGTCTAATTAGACCCAGTACACTCTGATCATCACACCACAGTGGGTTTTCCCTCTGCAACTGAGTAAAAGAATACAGTAAAATTAGAGGAAAAAAAAAAGTGAAATTGTCCCGCCAGGGGTCTTTTTATGAACCTCCATGGGGACATATGAGGCGGTTCATTAAGTACCCCCTGTTAGTAATTAAGACACCATTTCTTCCACAAACCAGATATTTAAACATATCCTCTTTTTAGAAAGATACACTTCTCCCCAACATTACTCTGCCATTTTCTTAACCCCTCTAAAAAATAGGATTTGTCGAACTCTCCAAAATACGCCACTGTCTTGACAATGACTTCCGTCGGTTTGAGCTAAAAAAAATTTCCCACAAGCCATCCTCTTCATTTTAGGGAACAAGAAAAGTCGCAGGAGCTCGAATCTGGTGATACGGGGGGTGCAGCAGCATTCATAACGCAATTCATGGCGTTTGCTGCGGCGACAACTCCGGATGAATGTTCTGGTGCATTATCGTCTGAAACAGCACCTTCTTTTTCCTCCAAATGCGGGCCGTGTGTCTCCTTCAATTTCAATTGTGTTGAAGCGGTCCAATAACTCACTGTAGTATTGTCCATGATCGTTTCTCCTTTTTCTAAAAATATACATGAGGAGGCGCCATTGGCATCCCAAAAAATAATTGCCGCCATGAACCTTTCCGGCCGTTGGGACAGGTCTTTTTTGCCTTCTTTTGAGCTGATATTCACCGGGAAAAATCCATTGTTTTGATTATTGCCAAGTTTTCTGGTGTGTTAATGATGAATCCAGGTTTTCATAAACGTGACACTCACGCAAAAACGGATCTCGCTTAATTGCTACAAACACTGCTTCGAAGTTTAAAAACCACACCCGCTTGTTGTCCACCATAGCAATCGCGGCAACTCAATCGGGCTGACAATTTTTTCATCGCCAACTACAATACAAAAAACAAATCGCCATAGTCGCCCCATGGGGCCCCTACTGATATAGGCTGAACTTTCTCCTACCACAGCGAGCTGAGCTGAGGTATTGCAAACAGGAACACAACCTCAATCATTACCACTTTACAGAACAGACCTCCAAGGGCTCGAAAGCTTCTACAATGAGGTAATTGAGCATAGGGAGAGGTCCCAGGGGGAACCAACATCTCTTCTAAATGGTGACATTATAGTGGCAGCTATATGAACCTGGATATCCAGGGTTGGAGGATTTTAAAAAATAATGAGCTGAAAGTAGATACCTGTACTTTGAGAGCAGCCTAGTTCGAGTCCCTTATCTAGTCCTGCCTGTAGAAAATCCAGAATTTTTGCCACATCTGGGTGGTCCAAATCTATGTTAGGAGCAAAATCAGGAACAGGTCCCTGGGTCACAACGGGAGGGTCACACTTGGGAAGGAAACACTGTGGAAAGCTTCCTCATAGACATGAAGCGGGGATGCTTGAGCCCGCCGGTCTTTATAGGAACCCAGGAACTGGGCAGCCGCAAATCAGCGCCGGACTGGCGCTTTAAATCTGAGTGTCGTGTGCGCAGTGGCCAGCCAGACAAGAGCCGGAAATGGTGAGTTCAGAGAGCTCGGTAAATGGCACGGCCACAAAGAGGGGCACAGGTGTGCCTGGGATCCAAGATGTAACTCACGGGGCACCGTGACACTGGGACTACCCTATCTACTTGGGGGGGCATGTGCATATGGTACGGCTCTTACGGAATAAATTTTAAAATATGTGGTGTTCATGCTCTCCCAGTCAAAATGGTTCCTCACCCCTGCTCTAGATGTAGCAAAGATCATAATCAAGATTCTACATAGCACCAATAGGCATAATGTAAACGCATGCAGATAGACAAATGTACATGAACATTGAAGAGTTTTGCTGCACTGGCAGAAGTGCACCAACAATTTGATTCAGATTTTCTTAACCCACAGTTAGATCATTAAATAAAATCACCCACATGGATTTAATGGTTTTAAAAACCCAAGCATAGTACATGCGGCATGTGCCCCTAAATTAGGACCTGTTTCTGAATTTTAGCAGTTAATGGCTTATTTTTTCAAATACGAAAATGGGCCTTTGTATGTATGGATCCTATGTACGTCACGAGCTTCTCAACGATCTCTATGGTAGTGAATAGGGGCGGGCATAAACAACCGTAGGAGGAGTTGAACAATAAATTAGCTGATAAGGCAGAAGGGCTCATTTGCATATTTTTAAAAGTTATTTTTTCACAAAAAATACTGTATTTTTTGGACTAAAGACACTTTTTGCTTTTTTTTCCGCAAAAAAAAAAAAAAATCTTGCTAAAAAGTGTCCTCCGTCTTAGACCGAAGGTGAGGAGAATCCAGCACTGCCAGACCATCCTAACCAGCTGTAAGGGAGATCGGCTGATATAGAGCTGAACCCGATCCCCCTGTGATTAGAGTCTCCGCACTGCTCTCCCCTCCCCTTTCCCTGGGTGTCCTACAGGACCTGTGGGATGTCAGAATCATGTGACTGATCACATGCTTCTTACATCACCACATACCATCACCCCCCTCCATAAGGGGACATGCTGCCCTGAGACAGTGTAAAAGAAAGGAAAGAGGGAAATAGGTAAAGAGGGGAGGGGGGGGCTGTCTTTATAGCTGAGCTGTGTGTGTGTAACGGTGATGATGCAGTGCTGTGTGTGTGTTGTGTGTAACGGTATGGATGGAGCAGTCTGTGTGGTGCGTAATGGTATGGATGGAGCAGATCTGTGTGTGCTTTTGCATTAGTGCGACCAACAGGGATATTTTTTATTGGTGTCAAATATATTTTTTCCTTTTTGGAAGTCTAAATCTGGGGTGCATCTTATAGTAAGAAGAGTCTATATTCTGAAAAATACGGTAAGCATTTACAGCTAAATGAAGACAGTTCCTGGGGCACATGCGAGTATGCTTGGGTGTAACCCGTTTAAAAGACTAGGGCATTTTTCTTTATTTTTCATTTTTTTTTCGCACCCAATCTTTTAAAATCAATTACTTTTTTTTTTATTTTGGCATCTACACAGCTGTAACTTGGGGCTTGATTCTCTATACAATTGTCCTTCCTTTCTGTGACAGTTATTAATTTCAGGCTTTGTATTGGAAGCTGGGAAAAATTTCAAATGAATTATAAAAATGTATTTGCGCCTTTTTTTGTAACCACTGTTTTTTTATGTGGCTTCCCACAGTGCTCTCCAAATGACACCATGTATTGTTAGGGTTGGCACGATCACAGTGATACCAAGTTTGTATAGGTTTTAATAGATTTAAAACAATTAAAGCCTTTTGTACACAAAGTAAAATGTATTTTCATTTTTGCCCACTTTTTTTTCATAACTTGTGTGTACAGAGCTGTGCAAGAATTTTCATTTTTTGTAGGGCAAGCTGAAGTTTTCAAATCTACCTTTATGGGGTTTTAGAACTTTTGAGAACTTAAAAATTTTTATGAGTTGCAAAATGGTGAAAATTGGAGATTCTGAGATTTGGGCACTATTTTCCATTATGGGATTTATTGTTGGAAATAACAGTTTTTTAATATTTTGATAATCAGGATTTTTGGGACCAGAGTGATACCTGACAAGTTTTGATTTTAAAGGGATATTCCAGGATATGAACATCTGACACAAAACCCATGATGATTAAATAAATGAATACACAATACTCAGTGTCAGTCACAAATTGGAGCTTTAACTTAAATAGTTTGATTTTATGATTCACAACATTTTATGTCCTCTCTAAAGTAGGTGGAGTTATCACCAAGATGGCCGCCACTGGAAAATACAAGTCTCATGATCCTTTAGTTCTCAGTAACTCCTCCTACCTCTCAGGCTCTGCTACCAGTGATGATGTAACAGGTTTTCTTGCACTGTTACCATAGTAATGATGTGTAACTGCCATCACCACAACACTGACAATACTGGATGCGCTGCAACCAACGGACTACAGCCAAACGTAGTGGTGATCACATGACCTGCCCAGGCAGGTGCAGGACATGTGATGTGGACATGTGACCAGCGGCCATCTTCTGTTCTGTGACGGACTGCGCGGAGGAAATTAACGGACTGATTAAAGGACCAGTAGCATTTTAATTCTTCATTACAGTCTATGTCATCAGCATTTTTCTGCTAAGGGGAGCAAAATTTTAAATAACAACTAATTACACATTAGCTTATATTTTGAGTTTTCATTTGCATATGAATTATGTTGATTCCTGGAATACCCCTTTAAATGTGTGAGTTATCAGCTGAGTTTTTTGGGTTTTCCCCAGCACGTTTGTGGTTAAAAAAACGTTCGGCTGTAACAGGGTAATACGGGCAACTCGACAGGTTTTTTGTTTTTCTGATAATTTATAAAAATGGTTAGCCTGAATGACAAATAGACAAAAAATCCGTCCACAATTCCAGGATCAGACAGAGGTCCATCGCAAAAACGGCCTAGATTCAGAAGTGTAGTTAGTCTCTCTACTCTCTGCAATAGAAGAGCTTTACAAGCACTGCACCCCAAGATCCTTAGAAATAATCCTCTGTGTACTGTCCATTCAAAATTGAACCTACTGGCAATGAGGTAATTTAGGGATAACCTCAAAATAGCTAAAATAAAAAACATATGGGATTGGTCCCGCCATGCCACACAGCATACATGTAGATCTAAAAGAAATAACAATATGTGTTACAACAAGGAGAAATATATTTTGCTTGAATCAACAGGGCTCTTTCAATCAGGGATGATTGGGAGGCGCTGGTATTAAAACGAGATTGGGTGTACTTCAAACTCATGACCACACCCAAGGCGCGAGAAATGTTCATTTACATACTTAATAAAAATTAGATTTCTCTGCATTGGGCTTCCAATATGGATGACTTTAACTTTCAGGTCACAATGTTTAGTTTGTTGTGCCCACATAGCAAAGACTGTTGCTTGGCACCTGTCATGGGCATTAAGGAGGCCATAAGCTACCACCATCCACCTGTTATAGTGAGAAAGTAACAGAACAAAATGATGCATTTCTCTTATTCACCTTCATCATTTGCTGCATTCTGGTTACTTAAAAGGAGTACAAGGGTGGAGAAGATCACACTGGTCAGACCTCTTGACTTGAATAATGCCTCAAAAGGCCTCGTACACATTAGCAAAGGCTACCCCCAACTGGTGACTCCTGACAATGTACCTGGACAACGGGAAAAGAAGATGGACAACGGGAAGATTTATTTTCCCAGTTTTTTGTCCAGGTACATTGTCAGTAGTCACCAGCCGTGGGGGTAGCCTATGCGTTGATGTGTACTAGTCCTTTGTGGCATTATTCAAGTCGAGAGGTCTGACACGTGTGATTTTTCTCCCACCCCTTGTTACTCCCCTTTTAAGTAACCAGAATGCAGCAGAATGCTGAGAATGAGAAATGCATCATTAGCCTTCTGCACCCTAGTGAACTCCTTGCAGTTCATCCAAATATAACGTTCAGAGTTTTTTTTATTGGAATAGTACTGAATCTCTGAAGATACAGAATTATACATTTTGATCCAGTCTCCTCTATTCTCAGGACTAGCTGTGGACAATTTTAAATAATTCCTCATAATAATTCCTTTTAATAATTCCTCAATGATAGAATCAGGTGGCCACCTATTGTGTCTCCCATTTCTTAAAAGGAACTCAACCGTACCACATTATACATATTTTAATAAAGTAGGCAAACACTTACAATAAAGGCAATAGCAGACGTATAAACAAGAAATGCCCAGTCTGAAAAGGCAGAAAGGTTCTTCACAACAGTTTGTAACAGGTTTGGCACCTCGCCTAAAAAAAAAAACAAAAAATAATATAAATCTGATTAAAAAAAACTATCTCAAAATGGATTGCAATCATGTTGCCTGTTTTAAAAATTCATGAACTATTCTAGGACACATCTTATAATTGAAGATTGGGAGGGGTTCAAATCCAGCTCCCCCCCAGTTAATTGTTCTTGGTAGCGCCATAATTCCACATGCAGGCCTAGGGACAACATGTCCAGTCATCTTGTGGCCTGTAAAGAGATAGTTCAATATAGAATTCCAGTAATTTAGGGTAATTTAAACAGCATAATACTGCTGTCAGCTCTCAGGAGATGTATTAGGAAAGGATAATGATGACAATGAACCTGAAGATTTTTCTGGGTGGTGCCCAGATTCACATGACTGTTTAAACTGTGCACATCCCCCGACCACAGCTGTGTTGAAACTACCTTTGCTGTAAATGGATTACATCATCCAACGTGGGGGGGGGGGGGTGTTTGAGGAAGCAGACGGGGAGGTGAGACCAGTCTAAACAGTGAGCACTGTGAAGCGCGCGTGAGGGGGCTCTGGAACAACCCCCAGTAAGCCCTTGTGGCTGATAGAAGAATTTAAAAAGTTTATTTTTAGCAAGGAAGGATGCCATGGATAACAAATACAAGGAGCCTGTCGAAGTCTCAGTGCCTGATCTATGAGTAAATGTCCCTGCTTGAGTTCTGAATGGTAGTTTCCTGCTATAATATCAGATAAAACTTTAACAGTCGGGTTTAGTACAGTAGATCTCAAAAGGGTCTCACGCTGCAGAATCAAATCAGATTCTCATTCTTCATTTACCTGGTCAAACCAAGTACCAACTTAACAGGAGCAAGACCAAAACATTTGCATACTTAACTTATCTTCTCATACATTTCTGTCAACCTAAAAAAAAAAAAAGAAAAAAAATTGAAAGCATCAAAATTTTATTTTGAAATACAAACATAGGCAATCATAGTTTTTCTATCCAGTGTGAATAATACAGTAAAATGAAGATCATAGTGTTCTCCAGTTTGCAAATGCTTTTGGACCAGTGGTTTAGCTTTCTAGATTTCGTTTTTTCGCAAATTTTTTACCGCGAAAAAAAATGCACACCCTAAGAGACACACAATGGTGGAAAAATACACCACTGAGTGTTGCAACACCACATTTATCAACTTACAAAGAATGCAAATTTAATCACAAAACTACCCACATAGGTGGTTTATTGCGTCCATTGCTACTACAGGGGGAAGTTTTTGCTCAATGCTTTTATGTTTAAGGTATCTGAGAATTTCAAGGCAAAAGGCAGAAAATTGAGCAGAATGTTAACATATCTTGTGACTGGTGCATGCTATTCTCATGAGCACACCACAGCTGCTGTCACATCAGAAGGCATTTAAAACACTTGCACATACACCGGACCATAAATCCAACCGTAGGAAACCTGCCAGTCTAACACATAGACAACTGCTCAAAATCCTGCCTAATGATAAAATCTCCACCCCAATGTGGGGCAGATTTATAAAAATTGAGCCCAGGTTAGACTAGACAGTGTATTCGCACCAGATTCATATAATGTCTGGGTGCTGGATAATAAAAATCCCCTGCAGTATAAATATTGGTCTAGTTTGTATTAGGACACAATTCTGTCGGGTCAGCAGTATTTCTGGGTGCACTTGACATTTCTTACACAAGGCCAGCCGCGTCCCCTTTTCATAGGTCACATGCTCCCTTTTGTCAAGCAGTCATAGGAAAGCCAGAAACCCCTTTATAAATATGTGGTGCAGACAGATTTTGTCGTAGTTTGCACAAAAAAACTGTCATAAGCAGATTAATAAATCTCCCCCCATTATGAAATAGTTTATTACACGAGGATTAAACAACAGCAAAACAATGGTACAACATGCTGGTGATTCCAATTAACTTGAATACTGGTACTGGGTATGTGGTTGTACATGGCCTCAAATTACCTTCGAGCACTCAGTGGTTCTTTTCTTCAGTTTCAACAGTGTTCTCTTCTGGCTGAATCGAAAATCCTCATATAATTCACCAAATCGATCGGTAAACCCTTTCTGAACTCTAGAAACACATGGTTTGTCCTTCTGGTTTTTATCTAAAAAAGATAGTGAAGAGTTAATGATGTTATCCTTACAAAAAAAAGACTGATAATTCTGATGCATGATAGGATTGGATCCTCTGATCTCCGAAAGTGGTAAAGGGTCTGACATCCCCCACATTCCCACAGATTCAGCTATTTGCACTGCAGTGGACACTAATCTTCACCCTTCACAAATCCACTCATGTTTAACGTTATTCTTCATATGAGCTATTTTCAGGGCAATTCCCCTCAATTCAATGGGCCTGACTGCAATAGTGGCAGTCGCTGTACAATAAAAGGCAGTGTGCTCGGCCCACAGGAAGTCCTTTTTCTATCACCACAACATCAATTAACTATCCTAGGGGTAGTTTATCCAAGAATATTACCCATTAGGGTGATGTCAGATACTGGCGCTTTGTTCTGCGCTTGCAAACGCAAAACAAGCCGCACCCACCGGGGCGGGCCACGGGCCGTTCCCATCGGGTTTCCATGGTATGCCCTGCGATCGGGAGAACGAGCCGGTGATTTGCATTACATTAACGCAAAAACACCGGCGCTCGTTCCTGAATCGCAGGCGTTACCATAGAAACGCGATGCATCGGGCCCGCGGCCGCCCCGGTGGGGTGTGCGGCTTTTGTCTGCGTTTGCAGTGCAGACAAAGCGCCACGTCTGACATCACCTTAAGTATCCCAAAAAACCTTCCCTAAAACGAACTTTGGCTATGTTTCAATTCTATGATTCCATTTTTGTCACCTTGTGCAGGTTAGAAACAACACATTGCTACTGTAAAATTTGAATGCACCCTTAACCGCTTTTGCTGTGGGTGGGTGCTGGTGGGGACACAGGGCCCAGACCATGGGGGCTTAGGTCTGCCAGTATGAGTATTGTGGGCTGTTGGGTCTTGATTCCTGCTGGTGCTTTGTTGAAGCGATGGTGGACACTATGTGATTGCTGTACCCATTTATGGTAAGGACACACTAAAACAAAAAACAAGGCCCACTGTGTGGTGGTTAGTAGGTCCATGCAATTTTAAGCAAAACCACTCAATTCAGAGAGCAACAAGATATGTTTTTGCATCAGGTAGCTACAGCATTTTTCTATATATGTTTGGTCCATCATATGCATAAAACAAAATGGTAGTTTTTTCCTTAATGAGTTAGATCAGGTGACAGAGACTTCAAAAGTTTAGTTACGCTTCAAGTTATATCATAGTAGCTGGTTTATACTGGTACTGCTCCATTGTTTTGAGATTGTCCCCTGAAGCAGGCTGCACCCCACAAATTCTCTCCACTCCTAAAAGAAAAGTACAAATCAATTAATAAGTGCGAGGTGCTCGAAAGTGGCAGAGGGGCGCAGTCAGTCATACATTGCAGATAAAAACGCATTACAATCAGGTGAAGCTTTGTTAATGTAACAGGTCAAAGACATGAATTGAATGGGTGAATTGATTTTAAAGGGTAAACCTGTTAGACAAATGTCCTTTCCCCTGTTAGATTAACAAACTACACGTCACAAAGCAGATTGCAAGGCAGTTTTAGCTAAGGGTGCGTCACACGTTGCAGTTAAACTGCATCACAATTAGTTTTGAGGTGGGTTTTAGGTGCAGTTTTGTCACTTTCACGAGGTGAAGGACACTGAATGGTAATTTTGATTTGAGGGTGCGTTCACAAGTTGCAGTTAAACTGCATCGCATCAGCTTTTGAGGTGGTTTTTAGGTGCAGTTTGTGTCAATTGAACAGGTGATTTGATTTTGAAGGGGGAACCTTCTCCACAAATGTCCCATTTTCACTTCATTCAGTCATGTTCTTTCAAACACTGTTCATTGACAACTGCACCTAAAACCACCTCAAAGCTGATTGTGATGCGTTTTAACTGCAACGTGTGAAGGAGAAAGCTGTTCCCCACAAATTTCATTCACCTTTTGATTTGATGTCCTTTCACTGTTAAAATACCCCCCAAAAAATTGTGGAGCGTTTTTAAACATAACTGCAATGTGTACTGGACCTTACATGTGACTGCACCCAGAATGAAGTGTGTGTAATCAATATACCAAAAGAGGCAATTAAAAATGTTTCTCTCCTCTGCAATCCTGTAACAGAAAGAAACAGAAAACTGTCATTTAATAGTCCAGATTTTTCAGTCAATCTGTAGCGGGTAGCTAAAGCAGATTTTGCCGCTGAAATGTGTATTTTGCCTAGGGGAGAAGAAAGATGCGGTTTAATGCATGGAGGAGCAGAGGCGGGTCTGAAGAGTTAATCAAGGCTGCTGTGTCTAATTAGACCCAGTACACTCTGATCATCACACCACAGTGGGTTTTCCCTCTGCAACTGAGTAAAAGAATACAGTAAAATTAGAGGAAAAAAAAAAGTGAAATTGTCCCGCCAGGGGTCTTTTTATGAACCTCCATGGGGACATATGAGGCGGTTCATTAAGTACCCCCTGTTAGTAATGTAAGACACCATTTCTTCCACAAACCAGATATTTAAACATATCCTCTTTTTAGAAAGATACACTTCTCCCCAACATTACTCTGCCATTTTCTTAACCCCTCTAAAAAATAGGATTTGTCGAACTCTCCAAAATACGCCACTGTCTTGACAATGACTTCCATCGGTTTGAGCTAAAAAAAATTTCCCACAAGCCATCCTCTTCATTTTAGGGAACAAGAAAAGTCGCAGGAGCTCGATCTGGTGATACGGGGGGTGCAGCAGCATTCATAACGCAATTCATGCGTTTGCTGCGGCACAACTCCGGATGAATGTTCTGGTGCATATCGTCTGAAACAGCACCTTCTTTTTTCTTCCAAATGCGGCCGTGGTCTCCTCAAATTTCAATTGTGTTGAAGCGGTCCAATAACTCACTGTAGTATTGTCCAGTGATCGTTTCCCTTTTTCTAAAAATATCATGAGGAGGCCATTGGCATCCCAAAAAAATAATTGCCGCCATGACCTTTCCGGCCGTTGGGACAGGATCTTTTTTGCCTTCTTTTGAGCTGATATTCACCGGGAAAAATCCATTGTTTTGATTATTGCCAAGTTTTTCTGGTGTGTAATGATGAATCCAGGTTTTCATAAACGTGAACCTCAACGCAAAAACGGATCTCGCTTAATTGCTACAAACACTGCTTCGAAGTTAAAAACCACACCCGCTTGTTGTCCACCATAAGCAATCGCGGCACTCAATCGGGCTGACAATTTTTTCATCGCCAACTACAATAACAAAAAAACAAATCGCCATAGTCGCCCCATGGGGCCCCTACTGATATAGGCTGAACTTTCTCCTACCACGCGAGCTGAGTGAGGTATTGCAAACAGGAACACAACCTCAATCATTACCACTTTAACAGAACAGACCTCCAAGGGCTCGAAAGCTTCTACAATGAGGTAATTGAGCATAGGGAGAGGTCCCAGGGGGAACCAACATCTCTTCTAAATGGTGACATTATAGTGGCAGCTATATGAACCTGGATATCCAGGGTTGGAGGATTTTAAAAAATAATGAGCTGAAAGTAGATACCTGTACTTTGAGAGCAGCCTAGTTCGAGTCCCTTATCTAGTCCTGCCTGTAGAAAATCCAGAATTTTTGCCACATCTGGGTGGTCCAAATCTATGTTAGGAGCAAAATCAGGAACAGGTCCCTGGGTCACAACGGGAGGGTCACACTTGGGAAGGAAACACTGTGGAAAGCTTCCTCATAGACATGAAGCGGGGATGCTTGAGCCCGCCGGTCTTTATAGGAACCCAGGAACTGGGCAGCCGCAAATCAGCGCCGGACTGGCGCTTTAAATCTGAGTGTCGTGTGCGCAGTGGCCAGCCAGACAAGAGCCGGAAATGGTGAGTTCAGAGAGCTCGGTAAATGGCACGGCCACAAAGAGGGGCACAGGTGTGCCTGGGATCCAAGATGTAACTCACGGGGCACCGTGACACTGGGACTACCCTATCTACTTGGGGGGGCATGTGCATATGGTACGGCTCTTACGGAATAAATTTTAAAATATGTGGTGTTCATGCTCTCCCAGTCAAAATGGTTCCTCACCCCTGCTCTAGATGTAGCAAAGATCATAATCAAGATTCTACATAGCACCAATAGGCATAATGTAAACGCATGCAGATAGACAAATGTACATGAACATTGAAGAGTTTTGCTGCACTGGCAGAAGTGCACCAACAATTTGATTCAGATTTTCTTAACCCACAGTTAGATCATTAAATAAAATCACCCACATGGATTTAATGGTTTTAAAAACCCAAGCATAGTACATGCGGCATGTGCCCCTAAATTAGGACCTGTTTCTGAATTTTAGCAGTTAATGGCTTATTTTTTCAATATACGAAAATGGGCCTTTGTATGTATGGATCCTATGTACGTCACGAGCTTCTCAACGATCTCTATGGTAGTGAATAGGGGCGGGCATAAACAACCGTAGGAGGAGTTGAACAATAAATTAGCTGATAAGGCAGAAGGGCTCATTTGCATATTTTTAAAAGTTATTTTTTCACAAAAAATACTGTATTTTTTGGACTAAAGACACTTTTTGCTTTTTTTTCCGCAAAAAAAAAAAAAAATCTTGCTAAAAAGTGTCCTCCGTCTTAGACCGAAGGTGAGGAGAATCCAGCACTGCCAGACCATCCTAACCAGCTGTAAGGGAGATCGGCTGATATAGAGCTGACACCCGATCCCCCTGTGATTAGAGTCTCCGCACTGCTCTCTCCCTCCCCTTTCCCTGGGTGTCCTACAGGACCTGTGGGATGTCAGAATCATGTGACTGATCACATGCTTCTTACATCACCACATACCATCACCCACCCTCCATAAGGGGACATGCTGCCCTGAGACAGTGTAAAAGAAAGGAAAGAGGGAAATAGGTAAAGAGGGGAGGGGGGGGCTGTCTTTATAGCTGAGCTGTGTGTGTGTAACGGTGATGATGCAGTGCTGTGTGTGTGTTGTGTGTAACGGTATGGATGGAGCAGTCTGTGTGGTGCGTAATGGTATGGATGGAGCAGATCTGTGTGTGCTTTTGCATTAGTGCGACCAACAGGGATATTTTTTATTGGTGTCAAATATATTTTTCCTTTTTGGAAGTCTAAATCTGGGTGCTCTTATAGTAAGAAGAGTCTATATTCTGAAAAATACGGTAAAGCCATTTACAGCTAAATGAAGACAGTTCTGGGCACATGCGAGTATGCTTGGGTGTAACCGTTTAAAAGACTAGGGCATTTTTCTTTATTTTTCATTTTTTTTTCGCACCCAATCTTTTAAAATCATTACTTTTTTTTTTATTTTGGCATCTACACAGCTGTAACTTGGGGCTTGATTCTCTAACAATTGTCCTTCCTTTCGTGACAGTATTAATTTCAGCTTTGTATTGGGAAGCTGGGAAAAATTTCAAATAGAATTATAAAAATGTATTTCCGCCTTTTTTTGTAACCACTGTTTTTATGGGCTTCCCACAGTGCTCTCCAAATGACACCATGTATTGTTAGGGTTGGCACGATCACAGTGATACCAAGTTTTATAGGTTTTAAATAGATTTAAAACATTTAAAGCCTTTTGTACAAAAGTAAAATGTATTTTCATTTTGCCCACTTTATTTTTCATAACTTGTGTGTACAGAGCTGTGCAAGATTTCATTTTTTGTAGGGCAAGCTGAAGTTTTCAAATCTACCTTTATGGGGGTTTTAGAACTTTTGAGAACTTTAAAAATTTTTATGAGTTGCAAAATGGTGAAAATGGAGATTCTGAGATTTGGGCACTATTTTCCATTATGGGATTTATTGTTGGAAATAACAGTTTTTTATTTTTGATAATCAGGATTTTTGGGACCAGGTGATACCTGACAAGTTTTGATTTTAAAGGGATATTCCAGGATATGAACATCTGACACAAAACCCATGATGATTAAATAAATGAATACACAATACTCAGTGTCAGTCACAAATGGAGCTTAAATAGTTTGATTTTATGATTCACAACATTTTATGTCCTCTCTAAGTAGGTGGAGTTATCACCAAGATGGCCGCCACTGGAAAATACAAGTCTCATGATCTTTAGTTTCTCAGTAACTCCTCCTACCTCTCAGGCCTCTGCTACCAGTGATGATGTAACAGGTTTTCTGCACTGTTACCATAGTAATGATGTGTAAACTGCCATCCACCACAACACTGAACAATATGGATGTGCTGCAACCAACTGAACTACAGCCAAACATAGTGGTGATCACATGACCTGCCCCAGGCAGTGCAGGACATGTGATGGTGGACATGTGACCAGCGGCCATCTTCTGTTCTGTGACGGACTGCGCGGAGGAAATTAACGGACTGATTAAAGGACCAGTAGCATTT
Source organism: Engystomops pustulosus (assembly GCA_019512145.1). NCBI lineage: Eukaryota > Metazoa > Chordata > Amphibia > Anura > Leptodactylidae > Engystomops > Engystomops pustulosus. Next base: position 106,592,281 of record CM033644.1, on the reverse strand, counting down.
TAATTCTTCATTACATCTATGTCATCAGCATTTTCTGCTAAGGGGAGCAAAATTTTAAATAACAACTAATTACACATTAGCTTATATTTTGAGTTTTCATTTGCATATGAATTATGTTGATTCCTGGAATACCCCTTTAAATGTGTTCTAGGGAAAGGTGCCCACGTAAAGCTGCTGTTTCTGTGAAATGATCCGTTTTGACCACGACAACTAATAGGTTAACTGCCATCACTGTTGCCAGAACCACAGTATCAAACAATTACCATGGAATAGAGCGTGAAAATGCATTTGGTATTCTGGAGCTGCATTTTTGGTACAAGCTTGGTTAGGGTGCTGCATTTCTGTACGCCAGATCTGGTGCTGGCGATTTAGTGAAGCATTCTTTCAGCCATTACAACAGGATACACTCCCTCTCCCCTGTAGATTTTGTTTTAACCAATAAAGGAACTTTTTGAATACAAGCAACAGAATTCTGGTGAGTCTTCTTCAATCTTGTACCTATGCACAACTAGTTGCTTCATGGTAATATAGTTAGAAATACATTGTACATAAAATTCACCAATTGGGGTTCTCCAATTATGATTATTAGAAAGATGAAGCTGAACATAAAACCTGTTTCTGAAGATGAAGCTGAACATAAAACCTGTTTCTGGAATATAACAATAAATGCTCTTTAAGACAGAATGGTGAGCACAAAACATTGGATGTACTGCACAGACGTCTTTCTATACAATACAGTGCCAACGGCTACATCTGTAAAGGGATAAAGGCTCAACGAGTCGTACTAAATTAAATACCAGGCAGCATCTGTTCCCATCAAGGTTCAGCTGAGGCAGCATTGAATGCATTAAGGCAAAGAAAGAATACCTTTTCCCCATCTCAAACAATTTACAAAAATATGATATAATATAATATATATCTTTAAAAGACATTCACAACATATATAATAATAACAAGCGAAAAAAAACAAAAAAAGATAAGTTATTTATAGGGAATTTACAGGATAACAAGGGACTAAAAATTTTACATGTATATTACAAAAAAAATATATTTTTGTACAAAATATTACAAACTTTACCAATCATGCTTTAAACCCAACCGTCATTTCAGATGATATTGTGTAGAGGGAAGTGTTGTGAACATTTTTATGATATACAGGCGGTCCCCTACTTAAGAACACCCGACTTACAGATGACTCCTAGTTACAAACGGGCCTCTGGTAATTGGTAACTTAGTGTACTTTAGCCTTGGTTTACAATAAACACCTATAAACAGTTATCACAGGTGTCTGCAATTAGGCTTTATTGCTATTCCTGGTTCTTATGACAACCCAACATTTTTAAAATCCAATTGTCAGAGAGACCAAAAAAATGTTGCCCGGGGTTACAATTATAAAGTATACAGTTCCAACTTGCATACAAATTCAACTTAAGAACCTATCCTGTACGTAACCCAGGGACTGCCTGTACTCCGATATGATTAAGTAAATTCTTCTTAGTATGTAAAGAAAAAGACTGCTAGGTGCCTCTTAGTTAGAATGTTACTTCTACATTGTTATGGCAAATCTGTCTACAGGACTGGAAAGGACTCTCTCCCTCACATATATGAGAGTTAACCCTTCCTGCTCTCTATAGTATGCTATATTCAAAACATCAAGCTTAAAGTAAAAGGGGGATAATCCTCATTACCAGAGCTGTTTAACCAAACACGGGGAGTTTACATGGGAGCTCATGCAGTCTCCATAGATAGTAGCTTGATTTTTGTATCAATAACCAAGCAGAATTTGTTAATTAAGTATATACTATATATAAGCCCTCACACAGCTCTTTACATGGAAAAATATAAAAATATAAAATATAAAACTAGCTTTTTGAAGGTGGGGAATGAAAAATGGAAACACAAAAACGAAAAAGGGTCTCGGCGTTAAGGAGCAGCAGTCAGTAATTCTCCTCCAATCAATGACAATGAAGAGTACTGGTAACACGACATGCACCAAACTTCTGCAACATACTGGGGGAGATGTATTAATGGGTCAGTCTTTAGACCAAAGCAGAGTAGAACTAGACAGTTCTCTGCTGTGCAAGATTTATCAAAGTGTCAGATGCTGGATGATTAACCTGGTGCAGTGTAAAACTGGCTATCCGCACTTCACACCTCATATTAGTTGATCTAGTTTGCTATGCTACATCATATTTTCTGTCACAAACAGACTGAATACTGCATGGACTATTTCTGCTGTGATTATGCCTTCGTTTTACCAAGGACAGGAACATTTTTGAGGCATAAAAAGTGTCTGCAATATCTCCAAAGAGTTTGTATGTTCTCTATGCGTTTGCTCCAGGTCCTCCAGTTTCCTCCCACTCTTCATAACATACTGGTAGGTTGATTAGATTGTCAGCCCCATTGGGGACGGGGACCGATTTGGCAAGCTCTGTGCAGCGCTGCGTAATCTGTGTGCGCTATATAAAGAATTACTATAAATTATAATTAAATTGCTAAAGTATTCTCGCATAGACAGAATGATGCATCCCCCCCATTGTGAGAAAAACAATTGGTTACATGATGGATTAACCCCTTCACAAATAATGTGTATATACATGATTATGCATTCAATGGTGTATGTGTACCACTTTTTTTCCATTTTGCTATCCATACAGAGTATAAATGGGAAAAAAAAGACACTAAAAACAACTCTGTATGCTAACATATGAAAAAAAGTGCAAAATAGTAAATTTGGTTTCTCCTTTATGGTACTGGCCTAAAGAATAAAAAGTGACCATACAGTGATATAAAATAAAAGAAATAAGAAAATGACACAACTGTTTTTTGTTTTGTTTTTGGAATCTTTTCCAGCTTTCCAGTAAACTGCACTGGATATTAAATGGTACCAATAAGAAGCATACTGTGCCCCAGATATTTAAAAAAAAAAAATGTAAAAAGGATTATATGATAGATTATAGATTAGATAATATGGATTTTTTAACTTTTGTAAATGTTTGAAAACATAAATTTGGTATCCCTGCGATTGTACGGACCCAAAGAGTTATGTAGACATGTCATTTGGGGCGCACAGTGAAAGACGTAAAATCCAAAGCCCAGGAGAAAATGGCATATTTTTTTTCACCAATTTCACTGCGTTTGGAATTTTTTTTCGTTTCGCAGTACACAGCATGGAATATTAAACAGTCACGAAGTGCAATTCGTTATGCAGAAAACAAGCCCTCACACAGCTATCTACATGGAAAGAAAAAGTTGTAGATTTTTGCAGGTGGGGAGTGAGAAATGAGAATGCATAAATGAAAAAAAGGGTCTGGTCGTTTAGAGGTTAAACAGAAATAAAAATAAAAGCTTTAGGAAACAAATTTGCATTAACATATTCCTTATTTTTAAACTTCCATGCACAGAGTTGTGAAAAGTGTTATTGATTGGCACATATCAATTTATATTTTTACAGATTAAGCATTTTAGGACATGGGATTCCTAACGAGGTTTTTCTTACGAGTTTTATTTTAAATATAAGAAGGGGGGGTATGAATTTTTGTTTTCTGGAATCCATTTTTTTTTTTTCAAAGAAAAAAAAAAAAAAAAAGTTACATTTTCTTGATTGTTCAGAAAATATCCGGCAGCTGTACTTTATTGCACATTAGGGTGCTTTCAGGCAGCAGTGTACTTGCCCAGAACCTCTTAACTTTTATGGGTCCGGATCATGGTGTGGTGACCACATGGTGCATGACTGGACCAAGTCGAGCGGCCGCCCCACTCGGTCTTGGTGCGGTGACAAAGTGTAATCCCCACAATGATTTAGTCGTAAAACATGCAACCAAATCACTACCCCTGAACGGCCATGTGAATGAGCCCTTATTGTGAATAACCGGCTTAGCTCTTATACCCCGAATCCCTGATGCGACGTGACAGACCTAGAAGCCTGTAGGAGGCTACAAACATCATCATGGCAGATGCCCTTGCATGACATTAGGGGAGGGAGGTTAGCGCTAAGATGGTGCTCATGTTTAGGAGTAGCATCTAACAGACATGCAGTGTTGGAAAAGGAGACAAGAAAAAAAAAAACACAGAAGCCAGTTGTATTATGTATTTTACCGCTGTAGATGTCTGATACAGGTGCAGCTATTAGTGTCTAGCGGATAAGAGGAAAGTAATAGGAAGGGTAGCTATATAATGACCTATTTAGCATATTTCTACAAGTCTGCTTTGTAAATAGTTAAATCAATAGGGAACATACATCCCCTCAACCATCATGTGACTATTGAATATGGAAGTGTGATGTGTACAGCAGCAGTCATAGCAGGTAATCTGTAAAGTGTACATCTAATGTGTCCCAGTGGAAAACACAGAGCAGTCAGGCCAAGTTATTAGCAAGCAGATCTATTTTTACAGCTGATGCCTGACAGGAGGAGGCTATGCTGTGAGATTACACTTCTCTGCAATAACAGTGTTATTTGTTGTCTGGTTCACAAATAGCTCCTGTATCTATATACCTAACGTGGAACAATTTTACTTCCATTTTACTTTTCCATTCAAGCTTTTTTTTTTTTTGCACATCAACTTAAAAGAAAAAATAATAAAAAAAAAAAATCAGCAGGTTCAGCATGAAACCGATATCCATGACAGAATCATGACACACACGTAATGATGAGGTGTTGTCCCTGTTATATGAGAAGAATGGCAGCTGCTGATAGAAATTATAGAGTATGTCTCAGCAAATGTATGCCTTTTATTTACATACTCAGCAGCACGATCAGGGATGTGTAATAAGATGCCAATGTTTACAAGCCTGGCCTCTACAGCAAAACACTTTCTGTACCAACTGGTTCATTAACATGGCACATAACACAGTTGTGTCTTCACAGCTTTTGTACTAAAATATAGTACAAAAGCTGCATTCAGCATGCAAAAACACACAAATTATCTCCATAAGGAGAATGAATCCCTTCTTGAAGCATATTAAATCCTGCTTACATTGGCAGGGTATTGTATGAGCTGCCGCCCATCCAGGTCATGATCGAAAGCCGTAGACCTCTTTTGTGTCCGTGATCTAGTGCTGCCAGGTGACGGTCAGAATAACGGCTGTGTGCATGTAGCCTAACAATTATTTACAGCACTAAGAAATCAAGAGTTTAAATCACAAAAGTTTACATTACCTTGCTTTTACCAATTCCGTCATCTTCTGTTCTAGTTCTACTCTTTTTTGCCTTTCCTTTTCCAGGTCCTGCTTTAAAGTTTCAATGTTGGTCTCTTCCCTTAGCTTCCTGAGCTCTTCCTCTATTACAAAAGGAAAACAGAAAAAAAAAATTCTAATGTCTTGTAAGCGACGTTGAATGCTGTGGTAGAACTGCTTTGTAAGTTTCTGACAGAATCCACTGTGCACCACAGATTACCCAACAGCATACAGCCATGACATGGGTAAAATATGGAGTACACACAGCCCACAAATACAGCTATTACAGCCGCATATAAAAACAATGATCATGTGCAGGTAGCGGGTGTGTAATACGTGTTTCCATGATCGAGCTGGGCCAACCCATAAAATCATGTGATTGTTGCCCGCACCAACCACAAAAATCAGCCCAAAACCCCAGTACCCAGGGTGGCAATCAGGTTTTTTTTGGGAGCCCCATGAAATCTGAGCCACAACACGATTAGAATAGCAAGACTAGATTTGGTCCGCAGGGCACACGCTGAGTGAGTTGCCCCCCCTTGTTTCAAATCAAAAAAATTGGTGTCAAACATTTGTGCTACGTTTTGTGCAGCAGAAATTTTAATTTGTGCCCGCTATTGTTTTTTTAATAAAGTTTCCCAAGTCAACGGTCACCCCCCCCCCACATACCCAAATAAAACTGTGCTAATCAATTGGTCTACTTTGTGCTGCTCTCAATTTTTCGTTTGTGCTGCTTTTATTTGAATGATGGACAAAATTTTAAAAAGGTCAACCAGCCCCCCCCCCACATAACTGAATAAACACAACTGGGTGTCAAACGGTAGAGCTACGTTTGTGCAGACAAAATTTTTGTTTGGTGCTGCTATCATTTTTAGTATATTCATAATCATCAGATTCATTCCTTCCAAGTACAATGTGGTTTGCTAGCTCCCCCTGGTGATCAAACTGTCACTAGGTTTGTTTTTTTAACCAGTCATCCTAACCTGAACCTATGTTAAACACCTAAATCATACCAAAAATGATAGCAGCACAAACGAAAAATGTTGCTGCACAACTTAAGCACTAACGTTTGACCCAGTTTTTGTCTTTAAAATTTTGTCCATGTTTCAAAACAAAAGCAGCACAAACAAAAGTGATGCACACAGATGTATCACAATTGATTGGCCACAAACAGTGGCACGATGTGGGGGGGCTGGTTGACCTCAGAAACTGATATATAACTTACAAACGTGCACAAATGAAAAGTTTCTGCTGCACAAACCCTGCACCACATAGCAGGAGCACAAGTGTGACACACAATGTTTGTTTATTTGGACCAACTCACTGCATCGGTCCGCACTTGGTCGGCAAAGGGCGAGGAATCCTGAGCATGACCCACAATAAATCACAAGGATCCGGATACATGCCGAGCACAAAAAACAAAACACACAACACTTCAATTTTGCTTGGGCGAATTTTTTGGGTCGAAAAACACAATAGAAACTTTTATATTTTTATTTTTTTAACAGCTCTTCAACTTCCATTTTCATGTCCCGGGTTTCATCGTCCGTGGGATATATAGAGTATATTCCTCTAGAACTGGTGACTCATTGAATAGAAACAAAATCCTTTCCATCCGTTCTTCCTATTTGGACATAACGGGTGGAAGGTAAATGGCACTGGGCTAATTTGTGCTTTGCAAATTTTTGCTCTTAATGATACATTTTCTAAGATATGAAAACTCTGTAAGTACATTGCTGCTGTCATCATGCAAATTTGGGGACATAAATAAGGTAAGTGAGTTCACAAAAATGTTAAAACAATTATTATCGCTTGTCATATAGATATACCCTCGCGTTGCATCTATTTTGTGCCTGGTTTGTAATTTGGCTATACTCATGTAAGTTTATGTTGTTTGTTGTCTTGGCCTTATTAAATGTGTTTTTGCATTGTCGCAAGGGGTCAATTCATTTGCTCCTTAAATTGGTTTGCAAATTACTGTCCTATCAGTAGATCTTATTTGGGAACCATAGAAAGACTCGAAAGCTAGAAGCGAAAAGTCTAAAAAAGAAAATGTCCGACACGTATCCTCTAGTTAAGCAAGTTTTTTCAGGCCCAGATTTTTTGTGCTGTATATTCCCCACTGCGGCTTATACTCGGCACAGCGGACAGCATGTTGTGCGCCAGCTGGGTCGCGTTCAAGGTCGCCGGCTGAAGAATGATGAGGTGCTGCGGACATAGATTGGTGAAGCCGAGCTGCCGGCGGCCGTCGGAATGGTGATAACGGAGATTTATTTTTGGGGGGCTGTTAGCTGTATCAGCTTATACAGTCTCGAGTCAAGAGGTATTTTCCAGTTTTTTGTGTTAACTTAGGGTCCTCGGCTATACTCTGTCATCTATACCCGTATATACATTAGCCTTTTTGCTGTATGAGGCAGCACACTAAAGTATAAGCTCTGTTTAGATAATTGACTTTTTTTATAATGTATCAGGGAAACAATCTGTCTAAATCACTTTTTAGATCTTTACCTTCATAATCCCCACTCAAAAAGGATAAAGTATGATAACATTCTATATTTATATTTTTGTTCATTTGCATACGTTATGTTTTCATTTGGGAAGTCAGAGACCTTTGTGTTCCATAACAAACAGGGAGGTTTGTTTCCATAGTTGCACTCTGCTCAGAGAAGAAGTATTTTTTGTCATTTTTTTCCTCAGCTACTTTTTTAGACGCAAAATATGATAGATGCATGGCAAACATTGCGAACCCCCATTTCACCATCTACGACTAAGGACAGAAACTCAAAAACCCAAAGCTTGAAGTTCTGACTTTGCATCACCCAAAAAAAAAAGCCAATCGGATGACAGTTAAAATAAAATATAAAACCCGCTCACAACAAATTGTGCAAAAAGCAAAGCTATCTAAAAAATACGATCAATATCTTCAATGTCATATTCAGCAAAGCAAGCCTAAAATAGTGTTTTCTGATTTACAATCGTTAAGGGGTTTCCAAGTAGGGCTGACTTAATCTTTAAGATGGCCACCACACTCGCTTTCCGTGATTACTCAGTAAGATACGAGAGGAAGAGATCGTGCTCCACTCTTTACCGTACGTACTCCCGGCAGTCACACCTCCTTGTCTTGGAGAGGGGATGAGCGCAGTCCGCACTCGTAGCAATCATGTGTTTTGTGGTAGAAGAAGCCCAGGTAAGAAGCTTGTACTACAGTGTTCTTCTTTCCGCCAGCGATTAGATGAGAACACAGACATGGCGGTAGTGTGTTTCCTAACATTACGAAAAACGTATTTAACACATGACAGATGCGGTTGCTCTCCGCTACTCCTTTTTTTTCGTTTAGTTAGTTACGCTCTCACTCTTCTTCTGAAGAAAAAAATAAGAGTTGAAATAAAAGGAAGTCATTCTTTCTTCCTGCTCCTCTCCTTCGTTCAACTTCGTGGCTATGGAAAAAGCGTATACCAAGTCTGGCAACAAAAATCCACAGAACTTATGAGGGGGAGATTTTTCTTCTCGATGAAAACGATAATACATGATGCACAGAGCTCTGAGAGAGAGATGCTCCAAACAATAAGCCATTCTCTATGATACAAGGTAAGGGATCCGTCGTGATGTCTAAGGCTATCTTTTTCAACGGGAATAAACCTATGGGTGCTAAGGATCCTTAGTATTGTTTTCTGTCATGCATTCTAATAATCATTGCCAATTGCTGATTTCAAAGGCACGCTTTTAGGTTTTGGAGTGGGGTCCTTAAGCCCTACACTAGAGGGCCCTAGAACCTAACCTGCCAAGATACCTCTGCTCTCTCCAACAGTTCTTACTGAGTGAATATACTGAAAGACACATTTTTCACAAAATCTTATCTTTTTTTTCCTTAATACTCTGCTAATTTCGGAGTGAAAGACGAAGTGAAATTGACCAGGTTGGCGTCAGTAGGGTGGCGTGGCTTGGATAAAATGCCTTGCCAGAGCTTGAGGGTTGCCCTGCACAAGCATACTTGCATGCATAGCTTGTCCTTATGCCAGTTCATTTTTCCGGAAAGCATGTCAATCACGTTAACGGAGCTGCCATTGTGTTTTGCATTGTTTCAAGTGCAAACACCCGAGGTGCGTGTTGCCAATCACAGTGTACGTTTCACTCAAACTCAGATATGACTTGGGCCTAAGTAAAGACCTCCACCCTTTTCAACGGGTTTTCACTAAATGCATTTCAAGCGCCGTTACTGACATACTCCCTTACCATGTAAGAGAAGGAGAGGATTGTCCTGCATTCATGGCCTCATGTCTTCTTCCTCTACTCCACTACATCCTCCTTTCCCCCTGCTCAATGCATTGATATGCAGGAAGTGGGTACAGGTGAGGGCTGCATGAGTTTAGAATATTAAGACTGACACAAGGCTGCAGATTGATAATACCTCTCCTAGGGACCACCACAGTGTTGCAAGCAGGGAGCCATGTCTGTGAATTAAAAACTTATTTAAACTACTGAATGAATTCAGAATGCTGACATCCCTTTTAAAATCCGACATAGTATCGGCCAGTGATGGCGAAACTTTTTGGGAGACAGAGTGCCCAAGCTACAACCGCAACCCACTTATATGTCACAAAGTGCCAACATGACAATTTAAGAGCAAGAACTTATTGTCCCTACAGGGCGTTAATCGTATTGGCCTCCTGAGTTCAACAACACAATAGAAGATGGAGACATTTGGATTGTCGCCGGCTTCCCTCCATGGTGCCCTGAAGAGGAAGTATCAGGGGACCCAGACAGGAGCTCCAATGACAATTCCATCTCTATCCACACCTTCTCGCTCCTCCTGTAGTCCGTGGCAGCCAGGAGGTTGCTTTAAAATAGCACTGAGCAAGACACGACCTTAGCTGTATTGGATCACCGAAGAATCCATTGGTCTTGGCTTGCAAACTATGTGTTGGGTGAAGGCCTGGGTGCCCACAGAAAGGGCTTTCTGATTGCCACATCTGCACCCGCTCCATAGGTTCGACACCACGGGTATAGTCCTATTGAAGCTCGCCACAAGCTAAAAATCACATTCCTTGTGACAGGGTTATCTTTAAAGGGAACCTGTCCACCACGGGGCCGAATTTCACTAAAGAGATTGTAAAAGCCCATGACCACCTGCAGTGCCAAATCTGCCTTTCTCCTTTTCCCTAAGCAGTTTGCCATTACAATTATAATTGTGTGTTATAACTTACCTTGCATACCTGACAATCCTGGGTAGTCCAGGGGCTGGACTTGTGGTGGTTTGCATGCATTTCAAAAACAACATGTGACTTGTCTGCGTCTGCATGCTACCTCCATACTTGTGCTCCTGTACAGTTGTCCCTCCCCCACTGATGTAAGGCTGATTAGGCTGTGACCTCTGAGAAGAAGCAGGAGGTGGAGCTAGACAGGAGCACAAAGGTGGGGGCCAAGCTCTGAGGAGTGGGTAACACAGACAGGCCACATGTAGTTTTTTTTAAATGCATCCAAACCAAAGTCCAGCCCCTGTGACTACCCCAGGACTTTGTCGGGGAGCAAGGCAAGTTATAACACACAATTATATTGTAATGCAAATGCTTAGAAAAGGCAAGAAGGCAGATTTGCACTGCTGGTGTGAAGGGCTTCTGCAACCTGTCTTTAGTGAAAATGAGATCCCTGGTGACAGGTTCCCTTTAAACTCTGTTGCAAAATAGTTCTGGGGTGAAAAGCAGCAACATACACACACAGTCATGTGAACTAACCCTTAATGCTTTAGTAAGATTGACACACAAACAAATGTATACACAAAAAATGGGGTCAAGTATATAAGATGAGAATACACTTCCGAAATATGGTAACTGTTTTTTAAGCCTAAAAGAGGTGTGATTATTGTAGATCAGCACAGCAACAACCATGCCATTTGGAACAGTCTCTCTAGTAAGGAAAGTCTAAAAACCCAATATTCAGCGATCAGGCCCAATAGCAGTTTTATAGGCTACCTTTTTGGTACTTGATTATGCAAAGGTTATTAACAAAAAACATTTATAATCAATAAGTTTGGATTGAATACAACAAGGAAACACAGTTTATGATACATCAGTGCCTTTTACCAACAGATATAATGCACACGGCCCAGAGGCTGCTAGCATGCATAGTAGATCTGATGACGTTTTGCAAGATACACAGTACTTACGCAGAAAGTGTTTTTCCAGTAAGGCAATTTCCAGATGTCCCTTAACCTCGTTGAGTCGGTCCGTTTCTGTCCGGTTATATTCCGGTATTCCGGACGCCATGATGATGGTTTCTGAATTAGCCTAGGAGAGGGTTAAACAGCAAGATCAACCAGATCCAGTAAACACCAGACTCACACTGCAATATGAACATATTAATAATGCAAACTTAACTTATGTACATAGCAAAATTAAGAGATTTCCCTCTGTCTACAACAACTGTTCAAATAACACAGTGCCTGTCTTCTAAATAAAGAAAGCCTGCTCCAGAAACATGGGTAAACAGGGAAGCAATAATCTTATTATATGTGCAGTGGTCAGAGAACAAACCCTGCTGTGTCTGATGTGTCACGAAAAGTAGAAAAGCAGCATTCTGGTGAGCTCCAAACTAGAGCAGAAAGCCTTTTCACCAGCGAAGACAGTACAAGAAATAGACGCAGACATGAGCAGTCAGCATTCCTGCAGCAGCGAGGAGGAGAGACGTCACTGGAGCCTTATAAACTGATAGGGAGGGACCCGAGTAGAAACACTGCAGGGCTGCAAGATTCTGACCTGGACAGCACAGGGAAGGTCCAAACCAGAAAATAGCTGCCGCTCAGTGAATGAGACAAATTTACACACATGCTGTTATAAATACTACGGCTATGCCTGTAAGTGACAATATCAGGAACTACGCCAATGCCACATGTGGATTCTGTACAGGGCTTGAAAACATATTTCCTACATTGCTTTTCTGCAACAAATTAATAGTCAAAGGGTTTAAAAAAAATAAATAAATCTTTTGTCAAAAAACAAGAGCCTATAATTTTCCCATGCAGAGCGTAATAAGCATAGGCAACAAATCACACTGGAAACTGCAGCCTCACATGTTGCTTGTTATATTCATGACAATATTATAAACTGCAATGAAACCAGGTACGAATGATCAAAAGAACACATGCAATGGGCTCTACACAAATGGTACATCACTAAGACCAGCAAATGGCTATAGTAGTGATCTAAGAAGATAAAGCCTTTTCTCATGTGGCAATGACGGATAAAAATAAACAAATTAAGCATGTGCTTTAAAATATGAAAACAATTGTTCCAGAATGTGAATTCCATAAAGGAGGGGAAGAAAAAAAAAAAGTCCAAATCTCCACTTTTATCAACATTTTGACACCCATAAAATTGAATAAAACAATGAAATGGTCCCAAAATAATATCACTAAAAGGCGAGTTCATCACAGGAAAAAAAAAAATTTAAATGTTACCCAGCTTCATACATTGAACTACCGAAAAGAATTGGTGTCACTACAGGGCGAATAAGAATACAAGTTAAACTACTGCGATTCTTTAGTTCTTATATACAGACTGTGAGGGCTAAAAGTGTCAATTAAAGACTGTGACGGTTGTACCTATGACTGCTCTGCGATTCTTTAGTCCTTATATACAGACTGTGAGGGCTAGAAGTGTCAATTAAAGACTGTGACGGTTGTAGCTATGACTGCTAGATACTGGCATTATGTGGCCCTGCATAAAGCTCCTTTATGGTCCGTGTGTGTGGCTGTACAAAGAACAAGTATAACAAAGAAATTTATTATTTATATAGTTATCAACTAACCTGAATTTGGAAGTTGCACTTGGTAAAGGTCAACTTAACAGTCAGACAGTGATGGCATTGTGTACGTGAAAGAAGGGTGCTAAATAATGAAAGGTGCCAAGAAATTATAAATTAATAGATATGTGCAGGAGCAGACCACAAGAACAGAGGGGCCTCCTGTAACACAAGAAGACTGTGTAGAGACCAGGTGTTATCTGCAAGGATTTAACCCCTTCCCGCCGCGGCCCTTTTTCGATTTTGCGTTTTCATTTTTCACTCCCCACATTCAAAAATCTGTAACTTTTTTATTTTTCCATGTACAGAGCTGTGTGATGGCTTTATTTCATGCCGTGTACCGGGAAAAAAATTCCAAATGCAGTGAAATTGGTAAAAAAAACGCATTTGTGCCATATTCTTGTGGGCTTGGATTTTACGGATTTCACTGTCCACCCTAAAATTAATGTCTATTCATTCTTTGGGTCTGGTACGATTACGGGGATAAACACATTTGTATAGGTTTTATAATGTTTTCATACATTTAAAAAAAATTAAAACCTCTATACAAATTTTTTGGGGTTTTGGCGGGGATTTTGACATCTTATGGGGAATAACTTTTTCATACTTTGGTGTACAGAGTGTGGGGGTGTCGTTTTTTGCAGATTTATTACGTTTACAATGTTATCATTTTTAGGACGGTACAACCTTTTGATCACTTTTATAGAATTTAAAAAACAATTTTTTCGTAATGGCAAAAAAAGGGCCATTTCGACTTTGGGCGCGATTTGCCGTTAACAAGGTTAAACGCATATGAAAAACCGTTATCATATCTTTGATAGATCGGGCATGTCGGAACGACGGCAATACCTTAAGGTGTTTAATGATTGGTTATGTTTTTCTATTATATCAATTAGGGAAAAGGGGAGTGATTAGAATTTTTCGGTTTTTATTATATTTGTTTTATTTTAACTTTTTTTTAATTTTGATTTTACTATTTTTAAGAATACCCTAGGGTACTTAACCTGGGTTGTCTCTGTACGATTCCTATCATATACTGCCATAATCAGATGGCAGTATATGGGATTTTAATTACTTCATACATTACCATGTGCTGACAGCACATGGTAATGAATGGGTTAACCCGAAGTAGCTTCGGGTCTTCGCGAGACCCAAAGCTACCAAGGCGGCGGATCGCCGCTCCCTGATGACGTCACGGGGAGCGACGATCCACGGAAAGATGGCGGCGCCTGCCGCCGGCACCTTTGCAATATGCAGCAAAGACTTGCCGGCTATGGAGAGGGCTTGTACAGGCGCCCATGTACCGGGACCCGACATGTGACGTAGTACTACGTCACATGTCGGTAAGGGGTTAAGGAGGTAACAGTGGCTTTAAAAGAGGTTGTTAAAGGGAACAAGAACAGGCACATTACTCACCCCCTTCCACTGTGCCTTTGTTGAAAAGTGCAGCACAGGTGCCCCAGCATTAAATCTGTCTCCTCCCACCAGTAAAATCGTTCCCCAAACTTTATTAGGCTTTGTCTTTGCTGGTCCAGCCCACTGTTATGATGCTCCGCCCATCATTGATTGGCCCCACCCATCAGGGGGTGCATTTCCCACATAGTGCTCTCTGCTAAATACACAATGCAGTGAGTGTAACAGTATTCAGGTAAGGCCAGGAAGAGGACTTCCATTCGGGTCAGGCTGAGATTTAAAGAGACACTGAGCTGTCAAAAAAAGGGGCGTGGTTCAGTGGTATCTCGGGAGAAAATTTTACCAACTCTTCTTTAGTCATTTATGAGAAAAACTGCTGTATAAAGGTAGAGCGCTACAGTTGCAGATAATTTCGGATAACACAGGGAAGCTTTTTAACCCTTTACTAGTAAGTAATACTGGTGTGAGGGTAAAATTCTGGCAATAGGTCTTCTTTAAGCAATGCTTAATGGATATAGATTATATTTGTGCATGTTTGTTTTAGCAAAACACCTCTATGAGGCTACTTGCACACTGCCATATGCTCGCCCGGCCTTAGCCCTGCTCCCCCTTCCTCTCACCATAGTGATCCACGGTGCTCAGCTGTACATACAGGGAATAATAGTGTATGCTCTTTTACCTGTGCCAGTCATCATAGGGTCACCGGGCGCCATAGTTGTCTATAGGGATGTATATATATCCGTAAAGGTTTTTTTCTCAACTTAATAGCTCTTGGGATGTAAAACAACTTTGACTATTATTTTGTTACCTATATGCATCAGTTTCTTTTCTATAGCCCTCAGATTACCTCAGTGCTGCAATGGCTGCTTCCTCTCTCTCTGGAGTCCGTATTTTGTTTATAGATTGTTTCATGGGAGGGGTGTGTCTGCTGATCCCTGCTCACAGTGGTGGAGGAGATCATGTGACGGAGCTCTTTGTTTAAGTAGCAGAGCTGGATGTGTTCAGTACAGTGGATGCAGAAGTCTCCTGTACAGAACAGGGAGGTACAAGATCTCCCCTGTTTCCTACCAGTTCCTCCATCCTAGTCTGTGATGTCATGGGCACTTTGTGCACTGTACAGATAAGCTATCAACCCTTAGTACTCACACAACACAGGCTATAGACTTCATGTAACTGGTTTACTGATTTATTCCACTTATTACAAGTTCCCTGCTCCTCCACGTGATGGAAGCTGCCAGGCTAGTTACCATATACATCCTGTATGTGCACTGTTTAGTGGATTTACTTGTGGGAAACTAAATGGATTTAATGCTAAATTAGTAAAGAGAGATCAGAAGGCATCATGGGATTTGTGGGCAAGCTATCTGGCCTTAGACTGAGGGCATAGACTGACGGACCTTAGTCTGCACCCACTTCACCTCTGGTGAGAAATATTTTTGTCAAACACTTTCAGAACAGAAAATGCCATAACTTTGAAAAGAAAACCGCGAGCAGCATAAAGTAGGCATCTTCTGTTTTTTTAAAGGGGGGGGGGGGGAATCAATTAATAATTTGGTAAAATCATTATAACTTTACAGTACGCTTTAAAAATTTGGCAATGTTGAGTGCCATGAAGAGGAACAGGGTTTGGAACCCCAATACAATGATTTTTGGGTTTCATCCACAAAAAAAAAAAAAAAAAAAGCCTTGAAATGTTAAAAAACTCAGTGTCCAAACCACAAATATGACACTCCTTTACCATCCCATCTTTCTGCCAGAGCCATGACATCCACAATTAATTGAAAAACACACAGCGAGAGAAGAAGGATACGTTTTTGTCCAGGTTACTATTAAATACAATAATAAAAAAACATTACAAACTCCAGCTTTAAATGAGACACTCCCGGGTCCTTTAACTCCTCATTGCTTTTGATGGCCGAGAGATTTCCAGGTAATTTTGTGGTCATCGCCCACATTCTGTTCGGAGCAATGGGAGACTCAGCTACGTAAGGAAACTCGTCTCTCTTCGGACCTCGGACCCTGATCCTTGTCCATCTCCTAGCATGTTCCTGCACATAGCCTTTCTGCTTCACTTTAACATGACGTTTACGTCCTCTGAAAGGTGGACACAGAATACGTTAATAAGACAAAAATCGGCAGCAATTTCAGACATAGCCGTACTATACAGACTCCACACCCAAGTAAATCATTTGACCGATAGCACTGGCTACGTCTGCTTTCTTAGCCCAGACAGAGCCAATAATGTCACACGGTTTTTGTGCCTTGTTGCTTGCTTAAACTTATAAGCAACACACGCATGGACTGTGCCACTCACAACTGTATAGGAACAACATTTCTTGAGCAATTAATAATTCACTACTAATAGTGAACCTCTTGTTGAGTTCTGGCAACTAGTTTCATGCTGTATAAAAAACAAGAAATAAATAATAAAATGTTATGAGTGAGAGATTGTCTGCTACGAATATCACATTCAACCTGGATTTTCCCCCTGTCAGCAGCCCTGGCATAAAGCATTACCAACTATTCACAAGAAAGAGCCTTCATCCCCATATATTCTGTATTCTGCTTCATAGAATCATCTTCATATGAACCCCAATAGAGGTTTTCCTTATAATATGCAATACATGTTTCTGGCGCATGATTCTTACTTGATCATTGAATGAAGTAACACACTTCATATTAATATTTCGTACAGATTAAAGGTTCAGGCAGTAGAGTAACATTTTTTAGAATCCTCTATACTTGGACTTGGTAGTAACCTATTCTGGTTATAGACCCCACATGCCCCCCCACGGGGGTGGTGGGCAGAGAAGGGATGTGCCATTATACAATCAATCATTGTGATACAATTCATTACGATCCTTTCTGAAATTTCATTTGTGTTAAACCTGCCCAAGTAGGGAAAAAAGTAGCAAATCTCAAAGCTAGGCAACATTCTTTCCGTATACATGATCCTGGAACCACTTTAACTTCATCCACTGAGTTTGGAGATAACGTCCACGGCTAGTTGTATTGTGAAAGAGCAGAAAGTTTCAATGACAAGGATTCCAATTGTGGAACAAAACCACAACATTGATAATTCATGGTCCAAGCAGGCAGCATTAGATGTATTTATCCCACATTCACTGGGGCAAACGTTTTGTATGTTTAACCCCTCAGCGCCGCAGCCTCAGAAAAGGCTCCATACACGGTGCTTTTTAGAGAATTTACATACAGGTCATTTAAGTCCTTAATTTCTTTTGTGTGCTAACCGAAAATTTTTCTTTGCAATTTTAGAAAAAAGTAAAATAAACTAGACTTTCTAGGCTTAACACTATGTAGGAAACCGTTTTATTGTTGTCCTTATTAGCGAAAACCTTAAGTTAGCTTCAGCGTTTCTACATATTGTGGAACCCAGTACACATTTCTACTTTTTCTCCGAATTTAATTTTAACTAGGATATTTAATGCTGGTCACTGACTGTGCGCTGCCACTACAAACACAGGCTATCTCTAGCCTTTGTCAATTACCATTCCACTTTGGACACGGGCTGCCTTGGGCTTTTAACCATTACAGACTTTGCTACTCTATGGTAACAATCTTTTTTCATTTAGAACTAATTTACTTATTTTCCAGCATTTAAAAAAAAAATTCCTAGAAATGTCCCCCTTGAGTCTTTTAATTGCACCATGGGATTGACACACAAAGTCAGCAGCAGTGGTCGGTCTCTGCTCCCTGTTTGACATCACGCGATTGTCAGGGGGATGCTTTGAGAGGCGGAGAGGGAAAAGTGGTAATGCATCACTCTCCCTTCTCCCAAAGGGCTCACAAGATAGCACGGACCTGCGCTGCTATGTCTAAAGTAGCTGAGTACTGCATCTAAAAGGGGTTTGCCATTTAAAAGGAATTTCAAAAACATGTTCCTAATCCACTAGTGAGAAATACACGATATAACGTCATTTTAACCCCCTTACTGCACATTAGTTTTATTGTACATTTTGCTGATTCTCACTCTGCTTCCTCACTTGACAAAAACCACCAGTCAGCTCTGCTAATAAAGATCTTATCTGTCTGTAGCGTGTAGAGACTTATCTGTGCACCCTGATACGTACTGGCAGAGTCCCTGTGTTCATGACAGCTGGTCTTGAATGCGAGAAGGTGCCCATCGCTGCTAGCACGCAGTGTGCGACAAGACGCGATCCCAATAATAGTTATGGTCGTACCAGGAACACCGCAAATGTTAAAATACCAGGAACGTATAAAGACAGGTTGGTAATTATTAATCTGTTGAAATGCGTTATTTAATTACATAAATACTGTTGTTAATGAGATAATTTGTGTTGTCCTCAGTATTTTATTATCTTGTCTTCTGGAATCCCCCTTTCATTAGTTGGTGCAAACCTATCTAATGGTGAGGCTATTTACGGGGCACATTTAATGGAGGGGTTACAGACCAAGCTACATGGGTCTTAAGGATTGTATTCTTGCTTATATCATTCCATCTTTATTATAACATTTATGCTCATATATTTTTTTTATATGACCGCACATCCCTCTCCCTTCTATACAAAAATCTTTTTGACAAGCAATTTGTGGTGCCGACGAAAATGGGAGCTCAGGAATAGCCCACTCCCACTATTCTGTTACAAATTTTCCCTTGCACTTTTTATTTTTTTCGTTTACAGATGTTTTTTCCTTGAATAAAAGTATATCTAAAGGGGTTTCATAAGGTCAACTATATTTTACAGCCATTATCTTCCCCCCTGAACAAAAGGTACAACAAGTTATCTTAAAAGATGTTACGACAAAGTTCCAAGATTTGCTTCTGAATCACTAAACCACCAGCTTCAGTGTGATAAAAGGGTTATATCATAGATAACGTCATCCGTCCCTCTTCCTCCGTGTGCTCGCCCTTGCCCCCCCCCCTTCTGCCCCTTCTCCTCCCCTCTGCTCCCTCGCGGTTTTCCGCCTCCTCGCCCCCCTCCTCCCCTGCCCCCCCCCCTTCCCTGTCTCCCCTTCTCCCCTGTTCTCCGCTTCATTATGGAAGGAGATGGGGTAGACCGAGTCTACATCAATTACGTATATCTATTAGATTTTGTAATTAAAGGCCCATAACACAAAAAAAGTAGTTACAGTTATGTGGTTAAAAAATTCGCTGAAGTGAGAGCGAAGATTCTCTCGAGTTTCTAGTAATAGTTTCAATCATTTACATATAAAACAATAAGTTTGGCTTTCTATCCATATTTCAGCACAACTGGTGAAATAAAACGTTCTTTTAAAAGTCATTTCAAAAATAAACCACATGTATCTCTATTATATGTCTTTAACAAGCCATTGGTGCACAACCGTCTATCAGTCCAACGGTCCCATTGTCATAACGCTCAACTTAGGTGACGTACGAGAAACCAACACCACTAGATCGTCCTCAGCGAAGTTTAACACAAATAGCCATCCCAGAACACCAATTATTGCATTCAGACTATAACAGACCAGTAGTGAACAGACCTCCAACTAGCCTGAGAATAATCATACGACTACCAGACTAGACAACAACTAGAGGGTCCAACTCAACACTTACGTAAACATTAGTTTACCCATCCAGGGAGAAATCCCAAAGCGATTAATCAGAATAATACTGGGACCCAGAGAAGGTTTAAATAAAAATAAATAATAACACGTACCATTCCGCGGTGTCCTCACTTCTCCTTCCTGTTGCATACTGGACTCTTTGAATTCCGCTTTTCTCTGTGTCCAGATGTTGGCTTCATGCTCTAACACTAGGACCCAGGGCCACACGGAACTCCAGTGGCGAGACCACCTCTCCACAGTCGATTCAGCCCAAATACTAAGAAATGAGCAGCCGCATACTGAGTAATATATAAAAAGAAGGTTAGCTCATACCAAGCAACAACAAAACACATGAAAACAACAAGACAGAAGGGGACACAATAATCCATGCAGTTATTAGTATAAGGACTTGGAAGGAAATGCCAACACAAAGCTGACAAATCTTCGTCAAAGTTATAAAAAAAAAAAAATCAAAAAATAAATACATTTAAAAAAAAACTGCTATGGTACATTTACATAAAGCACTAATTCAAGTCTTTTTCAGACCTGAAGTATTCATGGCAGAAGCAGTGGAGCCTGAAATTTTTACCATGGTATTCAGATAAAAAAAAAAAAAAAAAAGTTTCAAAGGAAACCTACCTTTTCAAAGGTAATGGGCGTAAACGTACAATACCGAGCACACAGCTCGGGTGATGCTGGTGCCGCACTTACTTTCGTTAGTGTTATTAACCATTGTATCGCGGTTTTAACACTTTTTCAAAGCTTATAGCGATAGCTGCGTCGGCGCTGCGTGCGCACAGACAGTCGTGCGCCCTACATAGGAGTGCTGGAAGCAGCGTGTCATGCAAGAGAACCGTCATGCAAATAACCCCCCTAAACTAAGTAAGTTCATAACTGCCATTACAAGCTTGCCCTTCCCTTCAGGTCCCTCTACCATGGCTGTAAACCTAAGCAATAGAGAGGTCCCTAAAGCTGTCTGCAAGATGCCTGTGAAATTTCCAATGAAGCAGTTAGTCATGTTCAAGCTGTCCCCTCTATTCATGAGTGGAGGCATAACAGTCCACACCCCAGTTGCATGACTGACCGCCTTTATAATGGGTGAGGCGTATAATGATATCCTTCCTGTTCTGGTGGACCACTCCCCCTGCGCCTGTGTGTATGTGGGTGTGTGTATAGCGAGAGCATACAACACTCCAGGCACCATGTTACAGCAAAACATGTCGATTCATGTGTAGCTGATGTCTGTTGTCTCTCACATGCACAGATGCAGCACGACACTAGCCAGCTTTACTAACATTACAACGACAATGAGCTGGGGGGAGAGAGGGGAGGTGTAACAGGATGATGACATCACTGCCCTCTGACCATTTGCCAGCCTCATTTACACGAATAAAAATAGATGATTTTACAATGAAGAATGTTGAAATAATAGATAAAGGCTGGATGGGATCCTTTGTGAGCTCCCAAAGGTAAGGTGACAGGACTAGTGACCAGACCTGATGACAGGGTCCTTTAAGGATAAAAGACTAAATGTTCTAATAAGCTCGGAGGTCTGCCCTGTACAAATCACCGCCTGCTAAGAACACATCATAGATGTTGATACCGGGTTCATTCAGGTTTTCTGCTGCGATTGATCCGATTTGATAACCCAGAGTATCAGATTCCAATATTTCATCCAAGTAAATGAGACAGAAGATCATCAATTTCATGTACAACCTAAGCCCTGAATGTGCCGCTAAGTGTCCATCTTCAATTATAGATTAGCCTAGAATCGTTACCGAGTGATCTCTCATAAGAGACAGAGCTGGCAATTTTCTCCTTCACTGACACAGAAAAGCATTCTACTTAGCTTCCGTTAAAAGAGGAATTACTGTATCATTCACATTTAATTCATCTGCCAGTATAATCACATCTCCTTCAATTGAAATTAATGTTTTTTTTTATGCTGCGGTTAAATAATGTCACCATAAATGTAGTCATGGTTTCTTACAGAGATGTCCTTGGATAGACCACCACCGTCAGTGATTGTACAAAAAAGTTTGTCCCCAATCAATACTCGGGAGTTTACTGCTAACCTATAGCCATCCTGTGGTATGAGCGCTGAATCCCCCAGGACATATTTACATGTGACACGCTGCCAGAGTGTGGAGGTGGGTATACCGAAAAGCATGGCTACATTTAATGAACTTATCTTCACACATGTACATTTTTCTCAACAACATACTTATAATATGTTAAACAAAAGTATGTGTTGCCCAAATGGGAACTATCCCTTTAAGCATCTTTTCCCCGCCTATATCTAATACACAGTACAGCGCTATATTTTTTATTGTTTGCAGGACTTAATTCAGCATTAAAGAGCAAACAAGTCTCAAAGTCGCAATGTGATTTCACTGCTAAAAAGTTGCACAGACCATTTCGCCACTTTCACTATTCTGGTATAACATATAACTACTGCTAGTTTCACCACATGCAAAGCCCAAATTCGTGACTTTTTAAAAGTTTGAATGGCACCCCTGCCCCTTGTTTGGCATAGCAAGATGGGACCCGGTACTTTGTTTTTTTTTTTTTTTTATATAGTACAAAGGTTCAACAGAAATAAATAACTCAAGTAGCGCACAATTACAGTGTTATTAAAATGCCAAGACATAACTTTAGTAATCTGACAGCAGACCGAACTTTCCCAAGGAACTAGCCAAATAATAAATAACTTAGTGTCTCCTTCAGCTCAAACGTACAGCAGACATTTAGGAACCGAAATGACAAGACATCACTCCTCATTTTGTGCTAT
The DNA here is from genome assembly GCA_019512145.1 of Engystomops pustulosus. Lineage (NCBI taxonomy): Eukaryota > Metazoa > Chordata > Amphibia > Anura > Leptodactylidae > Engystomops > Engystomops pustulosus. Next base: position 106,569,557 of record CM033644.1, on the reverse strand, counting down.
ACTATGACAATCCCCAAAAATTTGCAGCTTCGCTTCGTTGTTTTCCATAAAGAAGTGTTTACAGTCTGTCAGGACCAGCAGCCTTAACAAGCAGTGCACATGATGAGAAGAAGAGGAAGTACTGAGGAGCTACTGCCAGTCACTAAAAGTCATTTAACTATAGGGCAGGGGAGGACAATGCACTTTACAAACCACTATGTTGATTGCGGAAATCATTGGAGGGCTTGGTGGTGGTCGGTGGGGGGGGGAAAAAATCAGCAGACATCAATAGAAATCATTAGGCTATAACTCCGTTGTATAATAGCAATACATTGTAATATGACAATTGTTACTAAGAAAAAAAAGTTGTGAATAAAAATGAGAACATCTTTGAACTGATTTGGGGGGAATAGCCAGCATCTACTTGCAGACAGAGCTGTGACAACCCCTCAATTTCATCACCGCCAAAATCTTATTTAGAGGCTGGAAAGAACCTCGGACCGTCAAATGCCCCGTGATGAGAGGCAGGATAACCTACATAATATATGATGAACATATTTTAGAATCTTTCTCATCTAGTTTGTTACTGTAATCAATATTCACACGGTCCTTAAACCTCTCATTCACTCCTGAAACACCAAGTAAAGAGTAGGAAGAATCTCCATTTAAACGCCTTGTTACTCTTCATTACTTTTAGATGGGTAATAGACACCCCAGTACCTTGTCTAATAGTTCTCATGTATGGGATATATTCTCCCATGTTGAACAATAAAGTTTATCATTCATAAATAATACCCCTGACCTCTAGATAGCACGGTATGCCTTTTTCAGTATGTTTGGGCATAGTGGCTTGTGTCACTGCAGGAGCCGATTCAAAATTTGGCAGATTTTCGGGATAAGCCAATTTTTTCGAGCGCTGGTAGAAAATGTTTCAGCGGTAATTTTGCCGCTAATTACACTAATTAGAGCTGTGGACACATTCGAGGATGTTCAGAATGATTCAGGGAAACCCCACTGTAACTACAGACAGTGCCCCAGTTATGAACAGATTATAAATATCTACACTAGTTTATAGCTCATAGTTCACCCTGACCCCCTTATCACCGACGCGTGTTTTTCAGCTCAATACCAGACTTCGATTTTTCGGATCTGACATGTTTTCACTATAATTTGGTTACAACTCGACACTTTACAATCTGGGTGATTTTGAGATTTTCCACTATCATGAAGTCATTTAAGGATATACGTTTTGCTTTCATTCTGTAAAAAAAAAAATGAAACTGTAAAAATGAAATTTTTTTTCATGAAATGTTGTCAAAGTTAAAAGTTCTGCTGCAGTCCAAGTATGCAGGGTAGTAGAAAACTATCCGCCAAAGCTTGATAAGCGACATTCTGGATGTTAGTTTATTTTGGAATTGTATTTATGTGTCCCTCACTTTTCATTTTTCCTCTAGATGTTATAGGCTTAGAACTTTAGGTGGGGATTTTTCAAATGTTATGAAAAAATGCCAACACTCACATGTGATCTCGAAAGCCTAAATAAACTAAAACCCCATAAAGTTACCCCACTATACAAACTACCCCTCACTATGTAAAAGCACTTCTATCAATTCTCCTTATGAAACCCTTTAAGTTTTTCAATGTTACACACAATTCGGGCCTGCGATTTAGAAACTTGACTTTTTTTGGAAAATACATTCATTTAGGACAAAAATTACACTTTCATAATAACCGTGTCACGTCGGAAGAAGTACCCTTAATGACCGACGGAGATTCCTTATAGGGTGATCATTAAGGGGTTAAAGGAAATCTGCCAGCAAAATCATGCATGATAAAGCAGGGACACTTACTTATAGATCCAGTCAAAGTGAATGTGGTAATTTTCTTATATAGGTGATCCATTGCCTCCTTTCTTTTAAAATCTCCTACTAGGTGCAATGGCTCTGGTGTACGCCCTCCATGTTTTCCTTCACAGTCTATTACACTGTCCCTGCCTACCCCCCAGTGTCTGGTTTTCATACTGTTTTTATGGGCAGATTTCCCTTACTCCTTTCTGCTACGCCGCTGACTTTAGACTTCAGCGGGTGCAGGTCCGCGTCTGCTGACCGTCCTTTGACTCTGCAGTTTCTGCTGCCTCCAGCTCTAATCATGGTAGGCAGGACCCGGTCTCCGGGTGTCAAGGCACCCGGAGACCCCTAGGGAGAGGGAGATCGGTTTCGTTACCGCTTCTCCTTCTTCCGATCCGCCTGCATCGCGCTGAATGAGCAGCGATTCAATAGAGGAGCTGAAGCCGCGGCCGCCGGCTCCCTGACTCGGCAGTCACGTACCGCCGGGCTAAGGGTTATCAGAGCGGCTGGGTCTAATTAACCCAGTAACAGCTCTGAATCACATGTCCCCAGTGACGGTGATTCATTTTTACCACCCTGTAGCCTGAGGCTCTTATTAGACCTCAGTTTACAGGGAACTTGTATGAAGGAAAAAAAAAACGGAAAATGTAAAAAAAAAAAAAAAAAAGTAAATTGTCCCATGAAGGTGTTTCTTTTCATGAACCATGGGGACATAACTTAAAAACACACTCACACACAAAACATAATTACCCCTTCACGCTCTCTCCCCGATATATCGGATTAGATCCGACTTTGTCTCCCGTGCAGAGCTGGGCACAAGATGACACGCCATTATGCAGAAGCCTGGGGGTCCACCGTGGGATTAAAAAAATACCTCCCTACACCCCTAATTAATCTCATGAGGGATGCAGTTTTCAAATGGGTCAGTCTCAGATTCACTGTCCTGTCCCGAGTGCATCTCAAATGTTTTTATGGTGGCCAAAAAATGTAATGTCTTACTCCAAATTCCATTCTGTTCCGCCCCTGCCCTTTCTCCATCTTTTAGTATTATTGGCCTTCTTACCGGGAGACTACCTCATAACTGATTTTTGGGTGTTTGCCTCCAGTTTGCATGATTTGGTAAAATACTTTTGACACTACAATTACAATTTTAGAGAAATTGCAAAGCCACTATTTACTTCAACACCAGTTTATTTGGTGTTCATTTGAGCCAGAGATCTAATGGGTTAAAACGCTCAACCACCCTAATAATACTTAGGTTGCTCCTCTTCCTAAAATGGGATACTCCTTTGGGGTTTCTACTGATACTGGTAAACCCCAACACCATTCCTAGTGACAGGGTCTCCAAAGCAAATTTTGCTCCTTCCCTTCTCTGCCTTTTGGGGGGGGTTAGCCGGGTGCCCCTGTCAATTGATGTGCCATGTGTGTTTTGCCGTACTCGTAACACCCAAAACTTATTTTTTGTGGTGTTGTTGTCTGGAAGTGACATGGGTTGGGACACAGTATATAGTCTAACATGCATTTTGAGTATCAACACTCCAATTTGTTAATCATGCCCCCTTATGTGCGTTAAATTTTGACCATCATTGGGGTTAAAAATGCCCACACACCCGCAGATCATTCTTTGAGGGGTGTAGTTTCTACATGGTATAATTTATTGGGGGGGGGGGGTTTCTATGTGCACTGGTACCCACAGCCCTGCAAACAGACATGGCACTCCATCCGACATGAAAATAGGAGCTCCAAAGCAAATTTTGCTCCTTCCCTCTCATCCGCTGCTGTGTAAACCAAGCCTGTCAATGTTGGCACTGTGTGGTATTGCCGTACTCCGCAACCCGCAGAATGATTTTTTGGTGTTTTTGTCTAGATTGTCATGGTGGGAACAATATATTAGGCCAGAATACATTTCCTGAGATAAAAACACATTTTTACTCTGCTCCATTTACCTTGCATTAGAATTTGGCCAGTAGTGCTCACCTCCAACCCCAATATTCTTGAGGGGTGTAGTTTCCAATGGTATAATTTCTTGGGAGTTTCTATTTGCACGTGAGTCCTCGCAACATACTCATGGCATTCTAAACTCCAAAATGTAGAAAAACGTAGGCTGCAAAAGCAAATTTGTCGCTGCCTTTCGCCGTCTCAGCCCTGCTTTGTCTTTTGAGGGGTCTAGTTTCCTAAAGGCTGCACATCGTTAGTGGAGTTTCTATGATACATTTCACTTTCAGGGTCCGCTTCAAGACACTGTTGCCCACCCACAACCATGTTTAGCAGTCAAGACAGTGGCCCTTCCAAAAAACCCATGGTACAGAACTCTGTTCTGACTCACTGTACGACCTAAAGAGCATAACTCCAGCAGGTTCTCGGTTTAACCGTACTCGAAGAGCAGGCAAAAATTTTTGGGATTATATTACCTCACATTCCTTCTGAATTGTCCAGTTTAGGGCTCAAGCAAATAATCATAGTAAAAAATGAAAGTCTCAAATTTGTCAATCCATTTTTGTTTTCTCCAAGAAAGAATTTAAAGGTTAACATCTTCTCAAAATGCTGGATTGTCATGTTTGGAGATGTTGGTTCAAAATGGGTGTCACTTGTGGGTGTTATATACAAAAAAAAATAAGCCTTTATCGAGCACTTCCAAACTGAATTGGTCACTAAAATTTAGCATTTTTCAAATATCCTTGAAAGTCTGAGAAGTCGCTTCTAAAATCTCAAACCTTCTCAGATCCTCACAAAAGTGGAATGTAAAATACAAATTATGGAAATAAAATAAGACCAATGGCCTAAGGTTCTATCAAAAAACTTGCGAGTATTACTTTTTTGTCTAAAAATTATACCATTTGGAACAATGTCTTTTTTTTTCAAATTATTGATTTTCAACCCCCAAAAAAGGAAACTGATACACCGAAATGTAATACTAAACCACTACAATATCTCACGAGAAAACATCCCAAAAATCACGGGAACTCATTCAATTGTTCTGAATAGTTGAATTATTCTTTCCGTTAATTCCTTTGCCATTACGTCCCCCATGGACGGCCCCTCATGGAGGAGACCCTGTGACCCGTGCAAGGGACAGAAGCGGAGAGGGTTAAAACCCCCCCCCCTTGCAATCCTCCATATACCAGTGGCTTCCACTAACGACATTGGCGTGGAACAACCCATTTATTAATTGTTTTCCATTCACATACAATATTCATAAACATTAAAGCACCAATCTGACATATGGGTGGGAATAAACATGGCCGTCATGGTGGACTAATGAAATGGAATTAACCGGTAAAGAATATATCAACTTGCTCCTAGCGTCCCCCATGACCGGCCCCACATGGAGTCCAAAACAATAACCACTTTTCCCTTAGGGGGGACAACATCCTGTAAAACCGTCCTACCCAAGGCTAATCGCTCTAGCACACTAGAGTCCTAGCTGTAATGTTTTTGCAAAAGTCAATATGGCTGGACCAGTAGCAGCCTACAGATTCTCCTCTATTGCCGCTCCTCCTCATTCTCTGCCCAGGATGCTGCCATGGCCCGAGGGAGTGCGCCTTAAGCGTCCCTGGATTTCTAAGTGTTGATTGCATAGCATTCTCCTGATGACTGTGTTGAATCCATCTTGCAATTGGAGGCTTTTGAGGCTTTTTTGCCTTTATTTCTAACCCGCTATTGCACAGAAGGATAATTGTGATCCTGACGCTAAGATTCATCTGTTTGAGGTAGTGTAACAGAGCCTTTAACATCCAAGATGCCAGGCATCTCTTTTGGATTTTGGGCTCCTGGCAGAAGAGTCAAGATGATTCCATGTTTGGAGGAAAGTCAAATGAAACCTTGGGAAAAAGTTGTCTAGTTAATGGTAGCTGTAATTGGTATACTTTCTAATAAGGCTCTCTAAATGAAGCTTGTAATCTCTCCCAATCATCTAGTGAGGTTTATTGCTACTAAAATGGTTACTGGAGGGTCGTCTTTTATGCTACCGATGCGAAGTTCAAACGGGGCCACCGTGGTAGTTTAGACTAAGGAGAGCGCCAGTAAGGAACTCTTGTTGTGTTGTGAGTCTCACCTGTAGGTGCCTTCATGAGCTCTAATCCTCTATGTTCCTGCAAGAGGTTATATCAAAAATGCCCCTACAGCGATATCTGTACCTCAGAGTATTGGTTTTTAGCCCTTTTTCAATCCGCCTTAGAACATCCAGGACCTAAATATGGGGAGAATATTGATTAGGCGTTACTTTTCCACAGAACGCTACCAAATCTTTCCATATTTGTGGGGGAATATATAGCAACCGTTATCGTTTTACGACTTGCCCTTACGTGTAGAGACACACTGTCTGACAAGCCTTTATACCTCAACTAGTCCCCATTCAGGATCCAAGCGAAGTCAGTTTTGCGGGATTGGATGTATAGGGGTCCCGATGAAAAGGTCCGTCCATATGGAAGTAATACGTGGGCTGCCTTCTGATATCTTTAGTGTTGCAACCGAATTTCTTTCTTAGTGCCAAAGGACTATTACAATCACTGTTGCTCGGTCCGCGATAATTGTTTGTATCATCTTGGTTCATGGTACAACATTGAGGGAATGGAGCATACATTAGGGTGCGTGCCCACTCGTATTTAAGTCATCCTTCTGACAGATCGAGACATCCCTTTGTAGGCGAGAAGAAACGACCTGTTTTGCGTTATCTCCTTGGTTTGCTAACACTGGAACTCCTCCATCTCTTGGTGTTTATCTGGCCATCAACTCTTGGTTTAGAGACCATTCTTGATTGGTCTACAACCTCCGCTCACGGAGTCTGCTATTCTTCTGACTCCCTGTTAATGTATATCTGTTACAGAGATAAGAGGTTGTTCGCTGCCCAGGGAAAATTTTTCTCGATAGATGCCAACAGTCTTGACTCCCTGGTGCCCCCTTGATGCGGAGATAACGCTACCGTCCGTCACATTGTCTGAAGTAGATTTTGATTGGGGGTTTTTCCAGATATTGGGAACCCCTTTCAGTACTTTCCCGACCAGCCTTCAACTCCCGTAGTTTCGAGGTCGCTTCTGAGTCGTCAAGACCATTGCCTGAAGCATCTTCCTTCCAGAAGCACCCCCTGACCAGGCTTGCATCCGTCGAATGAACCTTACTGGCCAGAAACCCGTGAACTCCTTTTTCAATGATCTTCTTCTGTCCCATACTAGGGATGACTTATGGATGGAGGTAGCTGGATGATTTGATCCATGTGTAAGGGATCCTTTCCCAGGATGACAGAATCCAACTTGAAAGGTCCTCGTATGGACTCTGGCACCATTGGACCGCTCTATGCAGGCGGTTAGATGCCCCACACTTTATTGCCTCTCTTATTGTGCAAGACTGACGTGCCGAAATAATAGCATTTTTGAATCATGGTCTCCTTTTTTTCCTCTTTATAAAGACATCTGGACGCGAATTCAGTTGTTACCTAGAAAGACAGTTACTTTGTTGGGGTAAGATTGGACTTTTCTCCATTGATGATCCCTCCAGTTGCTTTAGTGTTGCATAGTTTTAGTTCCTGTGAGATCAATTCTTCTTTCTGTATCCCAATTATTAGTAGGTCGTTCCCGATATGGAGATGATCTTGACGTTTTCATTCTCAAAATGCTATTATTTCTATTACAAATTTTGAGAAGGTCCTTTCGGGTGTGGACCCCGCACGTAAAGCCCTGGTATTGGAACCTGATCTTTCGTTGTTGTGAGGAACTCGCAAACCTGAGTTACGGGGGGGGGGGGATCATATATAATAATTTGGTAAAATCATTATAACTTTACAGTTACGCTTTAAAAATTTGTCAACTGTGGGAGTGCCATGAAGAGGAACAGGGTTTGGAAACCCCAATACCATGATTTTTGGGGGTTCATACACAAAAAAAAAAAAAAAAAAAAAGACTTGAAATGTAAAAAAACTCAGTGCCAATATAATAATTTGGTAAAATCATTATAACTTTACAGTTACGCTTTAAAAATTTGTCAACTGTGGGAGTGCCATGAAGAGGAACAGGGTTTGGAAACCCCAATACCATGATTTTTGGGGGTTCATACACAAAAAAAAAAAAAAAAAAAAAGACTTGAAATGTTAAAAAAACTCAGTGCCAAACATACCAAAAATGACACTCCTGTCTACCAGCCCACTTTCTCCAGAGCATGACATCCACAGATTAATTGAAGAAAACAACAAAGCAGAGAGAAGTAAGAAAGTTTTTTTCCAGGGTTACTATATAAATACAATAATAAAAAAACATT